>PTEX01000045.1:215393-313284 GCA_003342815.1 Eudromia elegans | reverse complement strand
TAAGATGCAGAGGGATTTCTGCTGTACTTCAGAAATGCAGTGGCTTTCTTTGGACTCAGTCAATGCTGTCTGTCTTAGTGAGCAAGAAAGTTACTGTCACAAAGATTTCTTTCTGTTGTAAGTAGAAACATAYGGCTTAATGCTTGCAGCTGCCATTCAGAATAGGGAGAAAGAGTTTACTGMTTGCTTTTTTCCATTAAAAGAAATGTTCAGGTATGGGGTGCTAAAACTCTGYCTTTACCAACAGGCGCTGAGTCCTGATGACCAGTATATCCTAACGGCTGACAGAGATGAGAAGATCAGGGTCAGCTTGGCTAGAGCTCCTCATAACATTGTATCCTATTGTCTAGGACACAAAGAGTAAGTTATAACACTGTAACAGTGTAAATCTTCATTATGACTGGGTGGATAAAGTGCTTGTTTTCTCAAAAACCTATTAAACAACACCTAGACCTGAGCTACATACTCCAGAGACTTTGGATTTGTTAGTTCAGGAGAGAGCTTGCCTGAGTCTTAGGAAGAACAAGTCCTTGGTTTTTGAGCAGCCTGTACTCAAACAGCATCTTGATGAAGAGCTGAAGCTTGGAGGTGCTGCGGTAATACATATTAAAAAAAACCAGCTGTATCAACAGGAAGAATGGAGCACTGCCTGCCTAAATGTTAGACTGCAATGAAATAGAGGCTACAAAATGATCTCTCAGATTCTGGGTATTGCTCCTTAGTTTCCTTGCTTTCTAATATCTGAGGAAAAGACTCTGTGTRGTTTTTCTTTTATTTTTGTCTCTGAGATGGGTAGTTCTACTGTGGACAAGGAACAGTTAGACAAAAAGAAGGATACATGGAAGGTGTGTGGAAGATGGAGGGTGTTGCTGTGGTGCGTCAGGTCCAGCAGTATGCAGGGTTCCCTCTGCTTAAAAAAGAAAGGTGCTTTTTTCCTTTCCTTCTCATTACAGCAATCTCAGGAAAGGAAGGCAGCAACACAATCCACTGGCTATGCTGCTAATGTAATTCAGATGTGTTCTGGAGTGCTAGGGCAGTAGTTGATATATATATATATATATTTATTTTTGGTCTAAGAATAGGTCAATAGGTCTATGAGCTGGTATAGTGTTTTTGTTTGTTTGTTTTTAAGTCTAAGGAGGGGCTGTCTTATTCTTAGTAGTCCTCCTATGAGAAGGGAAGACTCAAACAGAAAATACATTTTGAAAGACTTTTTTTTTTTGCCATTGATATTTTACTTCTTTAAAATGACTGTCAGTTGTGGTATTTTCAAAATCTTCTGATTTTTGCCTTCCATCTGTATTTGTTTTGTGGACTTCCGCAGATGATGTTTTGGTGTTTTTGAGGGGTAGAGAAGGGAGATRGGCACAGGGAAACTGTGAAAGGTTTTGGTTGTGGCCATTGCTGAGTTCTGAGGCCCACAGAAACAGAATCACAGAGAAGCTGTGACCTGAGTCTGCCTGATTCTGCTTGTGTGACTGCTGGGTTCCTCAGGGATAGCAGCACCCTCCAGGCACCTCCCTTCACAAGGTGACACAGACTGGGGTGGTCAATGTGCTATGTCAAGTGCAAGGGTTATGGGAAGAGCAGAGAGCTGGAGATGCGGGTGGCAGCCTGTCAAAACCTGCCCAGAAAAGTGTTTTAATAAGGTCTTTAGGACAAAGATTAATAAAATCATTTGATAGTCTAACCTGGGCAGAATTGGCACAATTTAAAAGCAGCAGACTTCACATTGGAGATCTAAGTAGCCTTTGGTCACAGGTTTTTGTAGCATATTTATGAAGCTGTGTCTGGTCTTCTTGCCTACTATGTTRCATGGTTGTACTTTCTAATGAATGCAAAACTTGATAGTAAGAAAAATGCTTTTAAACAGGGGCTGTTGTGCCCACACAAAGAGTTCACTAGTGCTTGCACAGTGGGAAGGCAGATAGTGTAAAATGCTTGAAGGGYATTTAAAAATTCAGTATTTAAATAAGGAATAAATAACTAAAGGTGTATATAGAGCAACTGTAATTGTTTGATCTTGTTTTACACTCCTGGATTTTCYCCATTTAATGGTGTGCCTGATGATTTGATGAATCTGTTGTGGTTGTGTGCACCTGTCATTACTGCTTTGTCACGGGAGCTTGCATTACAGTGACCAAATATTTATTTATTTTTATTTAATAGCCTTGATGTTATGCTCATTTTAAAAAGTAAGAGTGCCCACTTGGATATTTAGGGTACTAGGTTTTATGTTGCTGAGCTCCAAGTTAATAACACACACTAAGTATAGTAGATATATTTTATGTTATTCTTAACTTGCTTAATGGAGATAATCAGTTTATTAGTTATTATAAGATTCTCTTAAAATGAGTGAGTTCTCTTATTGTGGGTGTTTAAAGATCAGAATGTCATGTAACAGAGTTTAACTTTTGACTACTTTTCTTCAGGTTTGTAAGCAAAATATTTGTAATACCCAACTATCCAGATTTGCTGTTGTCAGCTTCTGGGGTATGTATTGCAACTTCTTCTAGAAAATATATTTTTTTCTAAAAGTTTAGAAAACCCTAAACTGCTTGTGCTTGCCTCTGAGCTCCCTGTGACTCTGAGAATAAATTYTCTCTGATTTCCAGCTTTCCCTTTCTCATCAACTCTCGCTCTCTTTTTTGCTTTCTCTTCTGTTTTYAGCCATTCTGTTGCTAGGTCTTATAGGAGCCATTTAACTGTGTTTAAAACAAATCTAGCTGCTTATTAACATCTTTGGGATGAATAAATCTGAAGGTCCTTAGTATTTCCCCATCAATAACTCTTGTTTCAGAGTACAAACAAATCAATTGACTATTTAAACAACTTAAAAGCAAATTGATATTTTGGTAGCCTGCCATGATAATAAGTGTCTTGGGAATTTATGGCCTTTGAATCCTAGTTTTCCTCACAACACTTAAGATTAAAGAACAGTTCCCTCTTCCACCTCCTACTTGCTTTTCACTGTGAGATCCTTTCTGAATTGTGTCCTCATCTATACGTCCCCACTGTGTGTCCAGTGGTTGTTGTGTAGAGACTGCAGTGCAGTGCTCTACAATGCCTTGGGTGGCACCTGAAGAAGTGAAGTAGGTTCCCCCCCACACACTTTTTTTTTTTTTTTTTTAATTGGTGGACTCCTGCTGTCAGACCAGAATTGTAAAGAGTTAAGTAAATGGAGTTGACCTAACAGGAGACAGTATTCTTCATGTCTCCAACGAGCGGAGCTGAATAAGAAGGAAAAAAAAACTTTCTCTGAAGGTTTTGTTGATGCTTAGCATAGCTCTTGGTTTCAACTGCTGTTACTGCTCCCTTAACTCATGTKGCTGTACTTCTCTAATTCCTATTTAAGCATCTCTAGTGTTTGTTAGTGTTTTGTGCTTTCTTAGGGCTGTGTTTCATTCTTAGAAAATTCCTTTATGGTTCTGTTTTTCTAGGGAAGTGTTTAGTTTCTCTCCAGGAGGTTAGTAAATCAAATGAGAAATTGATTCCTAAGAAGAGTTGGGGGGAGAGAAGGAGCAACATGAAAGAATTGCCATTAAAATACTGATGCTAGGTATTACTATGCTATATGAGACAGATTTGAAATCAATTCCTCCAGCTACTCAATTTCCACTTCAAAGAGAGAATTAAAGTTAGCATGATTGAATAATTTAAAATTTAAGGGGAAAAAATATGTTAATTTAAAATGCTTTGTCTGCWGTTTGAGATCTTAACTAAATGACTATTTAGCAATTTCTGTGGGAAGTTGTTCAGGGAAATAGGATTTAGCTGAAGGTCAGAAATGACCTCTTTTTGCCTGAGGTACTGCTAGTAACCCACCTGTGTCCCCTTGAATCTGTCCAGGATTCTACTGTGCGGCTTTGGGAATACAGGAGTGGGAAAGAAGTGTTCTGCTGTCATCTAAGCAGTGTCAGTGAGCCTGAGGCAACCCAAACCAACCAGGTAGGGCTGTGTGGTAAGCTATGTGTATTACTGCCTTTGCTGTCCTCCTGAACCCTGTGACTCCCAGTCATATTTGTTGCCTTTATGTCAGGGGGATTTTCTTTCAGGAAGGGCTTCTGCAAAGCCTAGAAATTGTAAGAGGAGCTTGAATTTGGAGAAGGGAAGAAAGTCCCTGAAATTTGTTCACTTGCTTGCATTTCCAAAAATGCTAAGCAGTAACTAAAAGTTCTTCATACTTATACCTGCATATAAGTTTGTAGGCTGCATAGCAAAAATGCCTCTGTCTCTTAGTCAGAAGATAGTCTATAAAGCTAGAAAGAGCTAAAAATTAACCCATTTAAAAATATTAAAGTAGCAGCTTTAGCACCCCTTGAAGTTGTATCTGAGTAAAACCCAGTATACATCTGAGTAAAAACTCCTTGGATTAGGGAGTTCCCAAGCCAGAGTTTTTAATCTTTGTGTTTAAATGTAGCTAATAACCACCTGTTTGCACACAGCATAATTTGATGTATGTTGAATCTGTGTCTTCGGTACTGCTGTAAGGTATTTCTTTTGGAAGGATGAATAGCCCTATGTTAAAATATTTTGCTTCCTAGCCTTATAGTACTGTTGAGGACTAATAAATAACTTACCATGCACATAAGAGGAATAAACAGCAACTGATGAAAAGGAAAAACATTCAACTCTAAGAATGCTTTTGGAGTTTTTAGAACATAGTTTAATAATAGTTGTCATCTTGTAATACATCTGATAGTGTTTCTTCYGGGGATGCCCTGTGCTATAGAGTCTCTCTATAGTCTCTGTTGCTTCAGAAGTCTCCGATTAGCTTCTTTCTTTGCTCCCACTGTGTAAACAGTAATAAAAAGGGGAAACACACCAACTGAGCATGAGTTAATAGACTTTATTCCTGCAGAGTTTTGCAGTTATTGGCATCTGGCATGCACTGTGTATCTCTTAATGGTCTGTTTGGAAACCTCAGGGTGATGTGTTCCTTGAACCTGCACAGTTCTACTTGGTACCGGTTCATATGATCCTCTGAAAATTTGTCTCTAATACCACTAGATTTTTTATCATGTTTATGGGGTGCAGACAGCCCAGGTGGCTATCAGAGTTCTTAAGCATTGGTAATGATCCTGGGGCAGAGTCCCAGTGATGACAGACAGATGAGTGACAGGTTTAAACCTTAAGTGACAGATAGGTTTAACCATTAAYGCTGTACAGTGACACCTGGGAGCCATCTTGCTACACAGCTGTCAATATGTACTTTTCTTTTACTGGCTCATCACAGCTTTAAACCACTGCATGGCCATTACAATAGTGCAGCAAATGATAAACTGACTAATCAACACACTGACTCCAGGAACGATTGTCCAAAGAGTATATCTGGGAGACTGTTTCCTGATGGCAAACAGGATCAAAAGGAGCTGGTATTTTTCTTCTGGCATTGTCTTTTTTGGTGCTTCTAGTGCTGCCTCTGTCCAGTGGTGTGACTTAGCGATCCTGGGCATACAGCTCTATCAAAGAACAAAGATCATCCTCATGACCTAGTGGGCTGCCTGTATTCTGGATGTAACAGAACATCAGTGCTTCGTAGGTTGTAACCTGCCTGCTGGGTGCTAACGATTCTGACTCCGAGAGATCAGAATGAGATATAATCTCTTCTTTTGCATCAAGATGATTTTTTTTTTTTTTGGTCTTAGTACCCACTGTGAATGCACTGAAGCTTGAACTGAACCGCTTGATTTTGTTGTTACTGTGTTTCATTAGTAATGACAGGTCATATGAGCATGTAAATGTGGGTTTATTTTCATCATCTGCCAAGCAAAATATGTCTGTTTTGGGAAATAAGGAGTGTTCCTGAACAGCACAGTGCTGGTTTMAGCAGAAGGGTTGCAGATCCCCCATTTGTTTTTCCACTAGAGTAGGAGTGTATCTCTAATCCTCTAGTGCTGCATAAGTATTTTCCCCTTTCAAAGCTTTCACCTCAACTGATCTTCCTGACAACAGAAGCTTGTTTAAAGTCCAGAACATGAATTGCACTACTCCACTGCTTCAGTACATTGATTTCTCATAGGATTTTTTTCTCAGAGATGACATCAAAGTTAATTTTAAAGTGTTGGCAGGCTGATAACACTGGCACATAAATACTGAATCAGCAGAGAGAGTATCAAGTGAATTTCTGTTCATCACAGGCTTCTCTTGTAGCTTTTCTTTAAGTTCACTGTTTTCACTGGCTTACAGTCAAGATGCTAGTCTGGGGTGTGCGTTCACTCCAGTGAATATGAACTTACCTAGTGTTATGYGGAAGAAAGGAAGGAGCCTGCAGAAAAGATGCATTTTCCTGTCTCTGCCAGGCTGTGATTAACACGTGTTTCAGAAGCTCTCCTCCTCCCTGCCTGGTGAGGGCTGGGGAGAGCTGCTGAATATTTCAAGATCACAGAACCCTTTGTCTGCCTGACAAAGCGCTGAGCTACGTAGGTGGGCACTTCCTATCACTGCCTTTACATCCTGCATGTTTGCCAATGAGACAGTCAGAGAGAAGYTTTGTTACTACAAACAAAACCCTTTATTTTTTTAATATGTTTTATTTCCATAAATATCTAAAGAATATTGTCTTGGCAGACAATAGGAGCTGTCAGTCCTACTGCAAAGCTACAGTGTAAAGAGATTCATACTGTGGTAATTAGTATTAGATGTGTTAGCTACAGTGGCTCTCACCAATTCAACCCACTCAACCTCATCCTATCCTGTATTTGAAACCATAAGCATTTTTTATGTATGTGTTGTACAGGAGACCTTGGTCCCACTGTTAGCTATGGAGTAGCACTTTATTTCTGCAGAGTAGCCCCAGCTGTTCCAAAGAGCTCCTAAACATGTCTTTCCTTTGATAGTGACCTTCAGAAAATCTTCTGTCTAAACAAAAGACCCAGTGCACGCACGAGAGGTGCCTGCTGCTAGGTGGTGTATGAGCTCTTGTTCTTGCTTGCTTCCCTCCTACTTCTTCCCAAAATAAGACTGTATCCCACAACGAGTTCCTTTCCTCTCTTGTTGGAGATGCATCATGTAACTTGGGGATTTTTTTGGGCTAAATTTATACTGTTAATTAACTTTCCTGCAGTTGTTTCATCTTATTGTGGTCATACTGTGGACAAAG
Organism: Eudromia elegans; assembly: GCA_003342815.1. Classification (NCBI taxonomy): domain Eukaryota; kingdom Metazoa; phylum Chordata; class Aves; order Tinamiformes; family Tinamidae; genus Eudromia; species Eudromia elegans. Next base: position 306,182 of record PTEX01000045.1, on the reverse strand, counting down.
CATTAGCTTCTTGTATGAAACTTGCTGTCTTGGTTGTTTGGGGGCGTCACAGCTGGTTTGGCTTTCYTAGGTTGATTGCAGAATTCCAGAGTGAGTCTGTGACCATGCTGTACTTCAGCTGGTGGCCCAAGGGGTAAAATCCTTTGGTTACTTCCAAAAGCAGCTGCTTATGCTGGTGAACTAGGGCTAGGGAAGGAGGTGAAGGTTGGGAGTGGGGGGAGAGGCATTAAGGACTCATCTTAATTTTGCCATCAGAGTGGCAAGATGACATGTTTTCCCTAAAAGAAATGACCCACAGCTCCTCTGGCAGCAAGGTATGATTATGCAGAGATGATGGTGTTATCACTTCTTACCTTCCTTATAGCCAGCCTTTTTGCTTTTGCAGGCTCATCTTTCATATTTTATTCTTTATATAAGATATGTAAGAGACTTTAAAAAAAATTCCCAAGTTCTTAATTCCCACTCAGGTAGCCTCAAATCAGTTGCTGTATATTTCAAGCGGTGTGATGTTTCCAGCAGAGACGTTTCCTTGATTCCCTGTTAAACAAAACTGTGTTTCTTATGAATGAGGGGTTGTTTGTTTAAATGAGGAAAACACCCTGAGGCAATCTTGCCTCGCTGTTCAGAGCGTGTTGAGCTTCACCTAGATTGAGRTTGAAGTCTAGGACAATCCAGCAAGGATATGGGCTACACAGTTCTCTTTTTTAACAAAATATGATGGACTGCAATGGCTTGTCCATGTAATCTCTAAGCTATTGGGGTGATATTCTAGCTGATCAGGCTTAGTGCTGGTATTTTCACCATGAGCTTTTCCAGGAGAGAGGTTTTTGTAGTTGATGTGTGCTCCTTCAGCATCCTGTCTGCTGGTGAACAACAGTTAAAGTACAAGCTAAAACTGTTATGTTTGGTCTCCAGATAACTGCAAAGGGAGAAGTGTGGAAAACCTAATAAAACTATGCTAGTACAAAACATATATTTGAGTGCAATTTTAATGTAATTATGCTGCTTAGCTTACTACAGTTTAAGACATCTACTAAAATTAAAAGGGAGTTGGACTAGATGATCTCTAGAGGTCCCTTTCAATCCTAAAGATTCTATGATTCTGTAAAAGGCTAAGACAGGGAACTAAGTGTAAATTCTCTGCCTATAAATGGTTTCAAAGTTATAATATATCTCTGTCTCTCTTTTTTTTTTTTTTTCTGCTCTCCTTTTCCTAACAGAAATACACCGTGTCAAGAATAGCCTATTGCTGTCAAGATGGTTATGTTGCTCTTATATGTGACTGGTAAGAGTAAACGGAAGAAAAGAGAAAGTCTCATGTGTCCTGTAGTGGAGAAACAATTCTCCCTGTTGGCTSTCTTAGCTTTTGCCCCAGTCTGAAGTACCTGTTTCTGTGTTTTTTTGAGTATCATAGGCATGTCTGTGGTCTTGCAGGAAACCTATGAGGGCTAATTGTACTTGATTTGACTTTAGGGTTGAGTTATAGTATTATATAAAGCTTTTGCAGAATTCTGTGCTGCTTTTCCTCCCTGTGGGAAATGGCAAGGCTGGGTGTGCAGGGCCCAGGTAGATTGGGTCCTGTTCACTTGGGATGTAGTTATACCGGAGTACCCAAACTATGTTGCCATGTTCTGCACCTATAAATGTTTAAAACTGTAGTATTGGTTCATTTTAAAAGCACCAAGGGGCTGTTTGAACTCTTAGGCTCAAACATATGTGATTTCATTAGCAAGCACTAGGGAGCAAAGGGGCCAAGAACAAGGGAACTTTGCTGTCCGACCTGCAGGGAAATGCCTGGTGGGGATGGATAAACATTCTTCCCGTCTCTTTCCACCTGAAGCCTGCCAAGAAAACTGTTTTAATTTACAAAATCTTGGCCAGAGGAAAGGGAGAGCCTGCTAGAGCTGCTGGCGTGGTGAAATCGGCAGTGTGCCTGCTGAATAACATGCTCTTTGCCAGAGTCAGAAGCCCTGGCTTCCCCCTAGCACACACATTGCCAGGCCTAGCAGTTCTGTGTATGGATGTTCAGCATCCAGACTGCCTCTGGAATAGCAGGCGACTTCGGCAGAGGGCTCGACACATGTTAGTGAGCCCTGGTGCTGCGCTGCRCTGTGTGTCACCCTTTTATTTCCATCTCCACAGCCCAGCATTTCTAGGCAGCACAGTCATGTAGGCAGAATAACACAGGGAGGAGGGAGCTCAGGGCTTCTGCCCGGCACGTTGTTCGCTTGCCCAAGGCCTTCAAGGAAGCTCTGTCCGTAGAGGCCACGATGTGTAGGGGAAATAGGTGCTTGCAGCAGAGGTGGAGCTGATGCCTTGCAGTTGYGGTGCTCGAATTCTCTTTAGCCACTTCAACGTCCTTCTCATTTTATTCTCCTTTTGCCAGCATGAAATTCCTTCAGGTTTTATTTTCACTGGTGCTCCTTCAGGCTAGGTGTTAGGCCCTGTAGGCTGCYTGTGTTGTGTAAAAACATTTCCTATGGAAACTCCTAATAATCCTTGTAAAATTCCATTTGCTGCCTTTTCTTCTAAAGGAAAGGAAATCTGACCACTCTTTCTTTCCTATAACATTTGAAAAGCCATTTGACATCTTATAGCTCTTGCCTCAGAGCACGTGAGTGAACTTCTCTTGGACTGCTACAGTGGTCTTTGCAATTGCCAGTGGTTTTACTTTGACTGTGTTTGGCATTGGAGTGGGTGGTTGCAGTTTGCTGTACATGTGATGGTTGTGGGTGGATTTGGTAATTATGATAATTAAGTCTGTTCTCTCAAAAGTATTCCCACAGTCTACATCTTTCAGCTTGATGCCGTTGCCCAGCAGCTAGTTTACAGACAGCAAATCTCCCTGGAACATAAAGGCTGGGACATTGCATTTGAGGAAACGGGAGATCTCTGGATTTTGCAGGAAACCAGTGAAGCCCCTCTTCTGTTGTACAGGCCAGAGGATGGACAGTGGAAGGTAGATTTTTTTTTTTTTTCACACTAAAATGATGGATGTTTTGYATCATCCTCAGGACACAGGGAAAACAGAATAAATAATACTCAGATAAGTTTGCCATTTAGCTTTCACAGTTTATGTCTTAAGGTCTTGAATACATCTCATTCTACTTCTGTCACAAAAAAGCTACTGCAAAGCTACTGTAGTTCTTACATTTAAAAGTCTCATTTCTTACAAAACTAACATGTAGAATAGTGGGATCAAGCCACAGCACTCAGTACTTTAAACTGTAATGTTTGCTTTATGTGTGCTACATTTAATGATTTAAAATAAAACAACAAAATTCCATCTAAAATTCCAACTTCTCTCAGTTACAAAAAAGAATCCCTTCAATGGTTCCTGTGGGGGGCTAGGTATTCTGACAGCATTAAAATTAAAGTTGTTAACATTGAGAACAAGGAGTCAAATTTGGGCAATGTGCTACCAAATTCTCTGTAGYTGCCAATTAAATAATTGGAAACTCCCTTGTTATCCTAGCAAGTCCAAAACTAACAGCAGTATAGTTGTGAGGTGATTTTAAATTAAACTTCTAAGTATATTCTTTATTAAGTGTTTCTTGTGAAGAAAAGGAATTTCACAAATAAGCAAGCTGGTAGCCATTTCATTTTCTTTCAGACTGCTGAGCTTCCCTAGCAGAACAGGTAAACTCAGACCAGGTCTCTGTAGCGGTCAGAGAAAGAAGGAGAYGAAGAGATCCTGGGGGTTACACTGACTCTTCTTGCACTGTGCTTATATGGGAGCTTTTGCATTTTTCAATGTATTGTGAAATGTGAGGTTCCCTGTTCATTATGCGCAAATCATCATGCAGAGTTTATTTTCTTTTCTAGCCTGTAACTGATGACAAAGGATTAGAGAAGATGTCAAAATATCTTCGTGACAACTGGGCAATGTTTGAAGGTGAGAAATTTGGCCTAACGGCCCTGGAACTGCAAATTTACAAATGAAGTATAAGGTTTAKGAACAAGGCCAGAAGTTCAGGTCAATTTTGCTCGTTGTTGAAGCTGCTTGTTCTTTCCAGCTTTTTCACTCCATCTGGGATATCTCTATAATTTTTAGTCCGTCTGTGGAGATTAGTGTAGATAAGCGCACTTTAATTCATTACTCTTYTCACAAAGTGGTACAAATGTTTCAATCTGAATTGCAGCATTAGAACTGTTTTACATAGGTACCTTARCAGAGGGATGCATTGTAAATGCCTTGTGACTGTGCTGCAGAGGTCTGTCTTACTGCTCTGTTACCAAATTCTGGTGCGTTCTTGTCTCTTCTCTGGACATGAAACTACTAAAAGTATGGTGTAGATAGTGGGAACAGAGTAACTCTGCAAGAAGCAGGTTCACTGTAAAGACCAGCCTGTCAGTCAGTTTTGGTAAGGCAGATTATTTGGAGCCTAGCGTGGTTAAAGGGTTCGACGCTGGAACACGAGATCGTCACAGGTGAAATAAATTTGTTGTAGGATTATTTTCTTTCCTTGATTCCCCCACCTCCCCAAACTATGGCAGAAAAATAAATGATTTTTTCATTTGGAAGTAAAGTTCCAGGGCTATGTATTCAAAAGAACACTGACTTTATTCAGAAGCTGAAATTATGGCAATGGCTTATTAAAATTTCTCCCTCCTGCATGTGCTTTGCTGGGAGATCCAGAACCTTCTTAAAAAGCTGTTACAGTCACTAGCTTGCTCTCAGTCTGTCCTGGGAGGCCATGCATAACTGTAATTAATCCACACAGACCACAAAGTTGCAGGAAAGTACAGTCTTATTTAAAATGATTTTAGTACCTAGTATTGCCTTGTTATGGATATAGCTGTTATTTAGTTGTGCTCTAAAAAATCTAAAAGGAGGTCAAGTGCTCCTTTGGAAGGGGAAAGTTTGCATGTAGGTGTTGTGGATTTGATAGTTACAGCCAAGCAGGTTGTTAAGACTGTGAAATTTGAGTGGAAGTAAACGACATCGAGGTAAAAAGAACAGGCAGGGGAACATGTTCTGAGCATAATTTGCCAGTATAGCAAATTGCTGTGATCTGCGATAGGCTGCTGCATCTGCAGCTGGGTGAGGAGGACTGCTCAGATGACAGGATCTGTTATTGTTAATTAGTGAGGGAAGGCCCACTTGATGAGCACTTATTCCAACTGTATAATTAGTGCTTTAAAAGGTAGTTACTTCCCTTACAGAAGGTGATAATTATACTGCTAAATTTCAGCCTTCTTAATGCTTACATAACCTCATTTTTCTCCTTTTATGAACTTGTTTCACCTGGAACTTCTAGAGAGGTTCCAGTGTAGAACAAAGATGATTAAGGAACTGGAGCATCTCATGAAGAAAGACTAAGTGAGCTGGGCCTGGCTAGCCTGGAGAAAAGAACACTGAGAGGAGATGTGCTCAATATGTACAAATACCTGAGGGGAGAATGTAAAGAGAATGGGACCAAACTTTTCTCAGTGACGGCCATGACAAACAAGGGATAATGGGTATAAATTAGAACACAGGCAGTTCCATGTCCATATGAGGAAGAACTTCCTAGGAGGGTGACAGAGCCCTGGCACAGGCTGCCCAGAGAGGCTGTGGAGTCTCCTTCTCTGGAGATCTTCCAAACCCGCCTGGATGCCACCCTGTGCCTCGTGCTCTAGGGGTCCGTGCTGGAGCAGGGGGGTTGGACTAGATGTTATCTAGAGGTCCCTTCCAACTTTAACCGTTCTGTGATTCTGTGTAATTACAGATTCTGTAGGATTTGAGATATGTAAATGAATTTTGAAATATATATTGAACACTTTGACATCCATCCTCCTAACTAATGCCAGAAAAAGATTTTGTGAGATTGAGTACAGCCTGGTCAAGCAGAGAATAGAATGGATACAACTTTGCCAGATAATCCTCTATTAGTTTAGAAATGTGGACCTACCCCGTTGGCCTTACTGTGTTCTCCACAAATTGATCAGATTGAATAGCTGTTAAACTCATCTAAACTTAGCTTCGGACGTGCTGTGATTAACATTATGCTAGATTAGTACTCACAAAAGGATTGCAAAATCATCGGAGTGTATGCCTAGAAGTGTGTTTATATTGTAGGAAACTGTTAGATCATCATTTTTACTGTACTCTTTGGGGATTAGTTATGAAACATACACCCTTTGCAGTGCTGCTTTCTATTAAAAAAAAWTACGATAGCAGGACCTTTAACAATACTTTGTAATAGTTTTAAAAAGATGTTTGGAGTTCTGCAAATGTCCTACATAAAAGAAGTCCTACATAAAAGAAGTTGTGTGTCCTGCTTGCTTGAAAGTCGGGTACCTTCCCAGGTGTGATTTTTTTTGCCTAAAATGGAAGCTAAGCTTTGCTATGCAGAGAGATGCTTCAAAACAGACTTAAGCAATATAAAATCCAATATTAAATAAAGTGGATAGGACCCCACAATGAATGAGCAGAAATTCCGTTGTACAAAATTTGAGTACAGGAAGCAAATGATGAAAGCATTGATACTCATGTTCTTGATTTGCTGCCATTGCAGGTTTTGTTGGTGCAGAAAGCTACTACAGCAGTCTCTACAAGGCTTCTTTTGATAACATGGCCACCTATCTGCAGAGGAAGGAGGAAAGGTTGCTGCAGCAGCAGAAAAAAAGAAAGGATCTGCAACATGGTTCTAATGGACAAGCAAAAAAGATTAAAACGGAAGAACCAGCACTATGACGCTACCTGTTATTAACTTGTTACTTTGACCAAGCTGAAAAGAACTCATCTTGTTGTCGACTGTTTTCAGATGTAAATTATGGAGGAAGATTTCACTTAAATTTGTGCTGAGATTGAAGTTTTTAGGTAGCTGGACACGGCAGTGCCCTGCTTTTGCAGCAGGTGCTGTGTTTATTATATGCCCAAACTTCTAACAGCATAAGAATGTTAGTAGTACAGTCCAAGAGTCTCTGATGAACGATATGTGAATATTGGAGATGTTATTTTCCTTAAAACAGGATTTCCTGTGTGCCTACTATGTTCAGGCTTGCTTCCTCAGGTGCATGTGCACTGATTAAAGTTGACCTAATTTTTTTTACACTTTTTTTTAAGGCTTGTTGGCTTACATTATAATTTAGGTGATATAATGGGGTTTCTGCCTAGGTTCTGACTGAATGCTGCTTACTTGTAGCGTATTTCTACAAGGAGTGCAAGGATTTTACACACTGGGAAATAAAAAGTGTCAGCTTCATGCTATTGAAAGACAATCCTTCTATTGCAATGTGATCTTGGTGTGCCTGTCAAAATGATTTGAGGGGCCCATGGATGCATTCTGCTTCTTTCATCAAAAACTCATGTTGAAATTGGCCAAGAAACATCTTTTTGAACAGTTATTAGGAAGAGCTGTATGGGCTTGTTGCTTCATMACAAGGCGGAGGATATGGATTCCTTTGCCAGCTGCCGTCATGTCTGCATGGCCTCTAGTGTACTTCAGCCGAGACTGTAAAAACAGGTGTAGAAATCTGTGTGATCTACTAAATATTAAGAATTAGCCTATGAACCATGAGTAGTTCTCTAGGTCTTTATATCACTTTCATCTCTGGAGTATCATGGACACTTGGAGATTTTTGCAGTCCAAAATGTTTGGTTATGTTACAGTGTAGCCCACTGAGGAGTTGTAGCTTTCTTTGAGTATATCTGTTGTTCAGCAGTAAAGCAGAGCTTTATCTACTCAGAATTGCAGTCTTGTCCTTATTGTGGGCCCTGCAGACCCGAAGTCTCTTATGCTCTACAGGATTTCAGATGGGTTTTCATAGTCCTTATGTGGAGGTGCCCCTAAGAATGGAGCATGTATGTGTTGGTACAGAGCCAAACCCTCCAGGATCTCATTTGTTTCCGTGATGCCTTTATGTAAGATTGCCTTGGCAAAAGTTTCTTTGGACAAAACCTGTGAACTTTCAAAAGTGAGAATTGTCTGTTCGGTTAAAAGTCGTGATTCTAGCAGGGGATGTAAACGAAACTCTAAGTGTTTCTACTGCACAAATGCTATACAGTGTGAAAGTGCAATGCCCAGTCACAGGGATTGCTGCCTGACGTGGTGTAATCCAAGCACCTCTGTCCACTCTCTGCATGCAAGCGGTTTGAAGCATCTCCTTTGGGTACTGCTGAATACGGTGTGTCTGGCTCACAGTGATGGACAACAGTCACAGGTGGTGAGWGCATGTGTTTGGGCTAGATGAGGAGTTTTCCTTTCTCGGGCCCAACAGCCGTTTTATTAAAACACCTGCTGAGATTGACAGCCTGACTTTATGTAACCTGGAGGAAGACTTGAACTGGTGAAGCACTGTCCTGAAGCGCTTCAAGCAGCTATGGCTTCATGTCCCTGCCAAGTAGGAATGACCAGGATGCCTGGTAAGTGTTGTATAATGATGGTAACTATTAAAACTTTTTCCCGTCTTTTTGATCTCATATAAGGTGTGGAGGGCAAGGAGGAGGGCAGTCCGTGTGGCAATCAAGGAAACAAAAACACGGAACACACTTGGTCAAGCTTGAAACTTCCTGTCTCTGAGCATCCWGTTGGCCGCAAAAACTCAGAGAAGCATCAGATGCCTTCAGAGCTGGCAATCATTCGTCCAACAGCTTTTSAGGATAGGTTTTCTGAGAAAAGAAGTAAGACATTTTCCCACCAGCCTGAGGGAAAACCGGAGCATGTGCAACACGTGTTCTGCTGTCTGGGATGCCTCTACTGTGAATAAATACTTCACTTTAAGAAGGTTGTCGGATCGCTGCCTAACCACTAGTTGATCTATGAGAGGGCAGTACTGCAGGCTCTGTGCCTGAGGAGGTAGCTCCATTCGCTCTGGTAGGGCACAGATTCAGGTGTAACAGAAATGGGCAGGCRTGCGCACTCTCTGCAAACTAGAGAGGGCAGAGACTCTGCTAAATTTTAGGACAAATTTGAATCTGCAGCAGGGCCATCTGCKGGAAACTGGGGTTGGTCGTAGGCAGCACTGCTTACGCTGTCACCCAAGGGAGGAGAGCTGCAGGGAGGCTGGAGGATCCCCGTCGGGGATTGCCAAGGCCTTCCCCAGCCTTCTCTGATGCGCTGCTCATTAGAGGGCTTTCTGCGCCACCCTAATTTCCCCTTAGCAGCTTTGATGCTGTGTTAGGAGTTTGTGTGGATAAACAAAACACAGAGAAGGAAAATCTAAGGAAGATGCATTGAAAACTCTTATATCAAAGACTCATTTTGGCAATCTCTATACCTGTGGGATTTATTCTCAGCTTCTCTTCCCCTTTCTCCCCCGCTTTTTTTTGAGCACAGGATAAAGCCAGGTGATCTCCCTCACTTGCGGTGAGGTACCCTTGCTATCCTCACCCTGACAGCTGTCCTGGAGGAAATGCAAAATCTCTTCCAATGCCTGAACTCTAATGTGGGGTCACAGCATATGGCAGTGACATGGGGTGCAATATCTGGCAGAGAATCCAGGTTTTTCTTATCCCTTGAAAATTTTCTCGTTCTTTGTTGTTCCTTTTCATCTCTTTCCTCTGCACAGCGATGGGTCTTGACCTGAAGCTGTGAGCCCCCGTGTGTCTGCAGGGCTGCTCCCGAGGGAGCAGCATTTGGAGCATTTTCAGTTGCACTCGAGGGTGTGTATTTGTACCATGCACAAGGGGGTGGTGGTGTTAGCTGTGGGTGGTTTTATAGCAGACCCGTGAACCCTCAAACCACTGCCATGGGTGTTGGCGGGCTGTTCATTTGAGCTCGCCTCCCCTTCCTCCCGAGCTCTGCTGTGCTGGCCGTGGTCAGCAGGGCTCTCCGTGGTCAGCAGGGCTCTCCGTGGTCAGACGCCTGCCCCGCTGCACTGGGTGACAGGCCTTCATCCTGCAGGCCCTGAGGAGGCTCCCGTCCCTGGTGACAGCGCAGCTCCTTAGTGAGCATGGCAGGATCTGTTCCAGAAGGCGCTTTGTGAGGGGGCGGTAGCCGGGAAGGCCCGGGAGGCTGGCGATGGCCGTGAGCTGCCCAGCTGCCCCCGACAGGGACAGGCAGGAGGCTGGTGATGGCCGTGAGCTGCCCGGCTGCCCCAGGCAGGGATGGGCAGGAGGCTGGCGATGGCCGTGAGCTGCCCAGCTGCCCCTGACAGGGACAGGCAGGAGGCTGGTGATGGCCGTGAGCTGCTCAGCTCTCCCCGGCAGGGACAGGCAGTGTTTCAGAGCTGGGAGCCCTTGAGATGCCCCCAGCTGGGCCCCTGGCCYGGTCCTGCCCTCCTGGGGAGCAGGGGCTGGCCCCACTTGCAGCTCCGTGCCTGCCCTACACCCTCACCCAGGCCTGGGGGAAGGAGACTCTGGAGGGAGCCAGAGGCTGCTAGTCCCGGTGGAGCTGCTCCTGGAGAGCTGCTCCCGGGTCCCAGCGGGCCCTTGTCTCACCAGCGGCCCCCTGCTCTTCCCCACATGGCTGCTCTGCACCTTTCCTTGCGGCAGGTTCCTCTCTCCGCCTTTCTGTGGTCAAACCCCCTGCCTGGCACACACGTACTCTCACATGCTTTGCTGGAGCTAATGCAGAGCTGCCTTATCCTTCGACAGGCTCCAAAACCTGCCTCAGTTTTCTTCACCAAAAGTTTTTGAATGAAGTGCTTTGATGCCAAAGGGGAAGTCCCATGGGCTTGACCCTTCCTGGCTGTCCCTGCTAACATCAGTGCTGGTGCTGTGATGTGAACACAGCCAGGAGGACTCGGCCCGAGGGCGATGGCTCACAAACGAGGAGAAAAAACAAAAACAAACAAACAAACAAAAGCAGGCTGGACATAACTTGTCAAAATAACTGTAGATAGGGATGGTGGAAAGGAGAAGAGCTAGGGCACTGATTGTGTTCAGAGGCTGGTAGTTCTTGGCTTCAGTGATTTTGTTCGAGCTATTGTGTGTCTCTGGGAAGACCTACAAGTACTAAAGAAGTAACTGTAAGTAAAGGCTTTTCCACTCCTCTTTAGTTAATATACCACATCATTAATTTTTGCTCCATGAACTTCTACACATTYCTTTCTCTCAGGCAGATTGGGCTGGGAGCGGAAGCTCTGTGGAAAAAAACCCCTCTCAGTAACGACTAACATTTATCAAGGATATTTTTATGACCTGATGCTTCATGTTTAAGAAAGATCACTGCACTGGCCATGTTCTTCTTTCCTCCTAGATTTCAATACTGTGGATTTTTTTTCTTCACTCTCTCAATGGGTATCACYAATGTACGTTGATATGTGTGAGGAAGATGTTCCCAGCCATATGCACTGAGCGTGTGCAGCAGCTATCCTATTTTCTATTTAATATTTACCACCTTGAGCATGAAAGTTGGTGGGGCTGATGCATGGTGGAAACAGAAGTCAGGTACTGCTGAGTGCTGAACTTGAGCAGTTCATGGTAGCGAGGGGGATGTACAAACATATCGGCACGAAACAAATACATGTAGGAGAAAAYGTGACGTTAATATAGTCATGCAGACTCCCACGTTTCCATGAATAGGCTGCTCTCCAGGAAAAAGCTTAAATTCACTAGGTTGTTTCTCTGAGCTCTGTCAGATCTACAGCTCCTAGCAGGGTGTAGCATCTCCACACGCTGTCTGCAGGGCTATTTAATAAATAAATAAATAAATAAATAAATAAATAAGTAAGTAGCAAGTGGTCTAATCCCTATGGAGCCAGCTCTTTGGGTCAGAGCTCTCTGTATCTATGTAAAATGTCACAAGGAGACCTAAAGTACCTTGTGGCACAGCAAGGAGATCCTCCCCTTGTGTTATATTAGAAAGGGAAAGCTTAACTTTATATATATTTAAARTAAAGAGAACCTCGTCTTGTGTCATCCTTTTGCTTAAACTTTTCTTTAGCAAGAAGAAATTCTTGTATATGTTTTTGCACAACTATTTGAAAAAAGCATCTCAGAGTGTACTTTTCCCTAAATGTGAGAGTATCTTGAGTGGGGAATATTAGTGTTCTTCAGGGAAAACACTTGCCTGGGAAATATATGGGAAGAATTAATTACATGTAGGTGCAACGGGTCCAGCATATGTTTACATGGTTGAATTTCCTATGACTTTTGTTAAAGAAAAAAATGAGTATGGTATAAGAAAGTTACTATCGCTGTTAATCCTTTCTGAAGTGGCTGCCAGAGAAATGCAGTTATCAAACAATAAAATATTTAATGTGAAAAATATAGATTTTCAGCATTCCCTCTGTGCAGATTCTTGGGAGCAAAGCTCGATTAACTATCTCTGCAGCCGTGTTGCAACTTTCGAGCATGGTGGGCCTTTAAATAAGATCTGCACTGTGATGCTTTCGCATCAGCATGTTGTCAGGATGGCAGATTCCTATAAATTCTAGTTAGTTTTGTGCAGTGCAGGGTGTTTTACATTTCTTCAAGGGCTATTCCCCTTTATAATTGCAGTATTTCACATCACAGTGCTTTGTTTATTCCTGTGAAAAGCCTATGTGCCTATGTGCTTTTCACATCATACTGAAAATCATCTTTAATATCCCAAAGCATGAGAAACGTAGAATGAGAGATATTGTTTTTCAAAATTAAAAACAACATTAAGCTTATTTCTCATATTTCCTGCTCTGTTCAGGAATTCATATTATCTATGAATCATTTAGACTTACGTGAACTAATAACTCATCGTCATATCTGAGACCAACAGTATCCAGCAAATAAAGCAGAGCCATTAGAAAGGGAAAGCTTCTTATCTTCAAGGAAATAATAATAATCAATAATGTCTTAAGATTTGCACGTACTCTGCTTTTGGATTACTTTGCCAGGAAATTCTGTTTTGTGGATGCAGCAGAACTGCTTCGCCRTTGTCGTAACAATCACTTTTAGTAAGAACATCAACAAATAGTTGTGCATTTTCCCCAAATTTCTTTAGTTTCTTTAACCAGAAGAGTATTTCCTACTTGCTTATTTTAACACAGAGACACGGGAACTTGTGTCCTTATGCCATAAGACTGATTTCTCATCCTTTTCTCACTCTTGCCACTGCCTTGATAAAAAAAAAAAAAACTCAAAACTCAAATCAGGACAGAAGGACCCCAGAGACCTGCTCAGTGTACAGCCAGCTGTGTAAGATTTAAATTGGCTTGTCAAGAATAGTCCTATCAAATCAGGCTCTGTCTCTTGCCTGTACTGTATTTTACTGACTCAAGGATGTCTCATCTCTTGTACACTTTGCACTCCTGCCTTTCATCGATGCCGCTGCAGAGACAGTTCTCCGAGTAGAAGGTTGGTGCCTGAAACCTCGGAGCTCCCCAGTCGGCTGCAGAGCTTGGGCTGTCGGCCTGCAGCCCTGCCCTGGGCAGTGCCTTTGCTGTGGCTGAGCGAGGTCCCGCAGAGCGCCTGGCTCCAGCCTTCCCGAGGCAGCTCAGCCCACGAGCGCCCACATCGCGGCTAGAGGGGCGCGAGGAAAGGCGGCCTCTCGGCGGAGGTGGCCGCGGCGCTGCTGCTCGTGGCGCTCTGCTCTGCTCAGCCCTCCTTATGCGGGAGGTGGCAGAGTGCACGCGTGGACCCCGCGGTGACACTGCCCGGCTYCCCAGGCTGGGCAGTCGCTGATCTGCAGCTCACGTGCTCGTGGTGAAGTCAAGCACACCCACATTGACAGGAAAACCGTGCCTGGGAAGGAGAGAGGCRGCACAGAATCACACAATCATTATGGTTGTAAGAGACCTTGAAGACCATCGAGTCCAGCCATAAACYCATCCCCACCGTGGCTGCTAAACGCTGTCCCTAAGCACCTCATCCACATGGTTCTTGAGCACTGCCCGGGACGGTGACTCCAGYACTTCCCTGGGCAGCCTGTTCCCATACTTGATGCTCCACTCAGAGCAGCTCTGCACCACTGCTAAGAAAATGTGTTTCTTACATATTCATGATGATCTGTAARTTTAAGAGGGACGCAGACCAACGCTTGGGGTTAGGGTCTAAGGTTGCATCAGGGCCAAAACCATCTCCGGGCGAGACCTTCTCTAGCATCAACAATCACTGTAAAAGGGCCAACAGGTTAATCTGAGCTGGTTAATATGAGCTCGGTTAAGGGTCAACAGGTTGATCTACAGGAGGAGGATACCGGGAAAAACTGACAATCTGTGGGGCTCTGCACTCAGAGCGGGTGCGCGCTGTGGCTTCGGCAGCGGAGCCGCTCGCTCGCTCGGCCSGGCCCGGCTGCGCCTGGGAGGCCGCTCGCAGCTGAGGGCCGGCGCTGCGCGCACCGCGTGGAGGAGCCCTCCTGGCAGAGCGGCTTGGAGCGGCCCACGGCTGTAACAGGCGTGACGCTGCCTCAGGCTGCTCATTGCCAGCGCCCCCGTCACCTCTGAGCACAGCCTGTTYGTCCGACCCTCCAACTCACTCCTTAAGAATCAGGAAACGTGGCAGTTCTTCCTGATTTTTCTTCCCTAACTCTCCGTCGGCAGTTGTTTAAGGCAAGGGCTGTGCAGCTGGGAGCCAAAAGATTGATGAGGGTGTCATCCGAGGGATTTGAGCATGCTTTGCAAGTAGAAAATCAGGCGGCCTGCTTGGTGCAGCGTGCTTCCCAAGATGGATGCTCCTTTCAAATTGTTAGTCCCCTTCCCCCACGGAAAGACGGTTTTCCTCAGCACTCTTCAAGGGTATTTTGAACAGCAGCCACAGGCAAAAAAAGAAACGTCAGGCTCCGATGTGCTTCCCTCTATCACGTTGCATAGAATAACCTAGCTGGGCTATAAGGGGTTTCTTAAGAGCATAGTATACATAATAGTATAATTCTGAAAAAAAAAAAAAAGAAAAGAAAAGTAACTAGAGAGTAACTGGAGAAGATTAAAGGCTTCAGATTTGGACAATTTGGGTAATGGATGGAGATGATGCAAACCACTGAATCCATATTTGGGCAGAACAGGGTATATGGCAGTGTTTGATCCAACCACTGCAGCCATCACCTTGCACACAACAGAGCAGCTCCTGTTGGGCGACACAGCAGCCCTTCCTGCTTGCCCTGAATGCTTAATTGCAATCCGGCTCTAATTGGAGCAGTATGCAAATCTGCGTGCAAGCCTAAGCACCCGACCTACTTTGCTAAACGCTGCCTCGCGAGGTCCAAAACATCCCCCAAGAGTAAAGGCCCTTGGCTGCTGCGCTCAGGCGAGCAGCACCGCTTACTTTCAGGACAGGTTGCTCGGTGCTGGTGTCCGTGGCCAGGGCCTCCCACCTAAGGAAGCACGGGCTATGCGAGRGCAGTGCGTTAAGCCTGGGCAGTCTGGCCTCGCTGCCTGGAGCCTGAAGCCTTTCCTGCAGGCTGAAACACTCCTCGTGTGTGCTGAGGGCAGTCCTCACGTCCTCATGGGGACAGTGGCGGAAGGATTTGCACACTGGTCACCTCTGAGATCTGCCAGATACCTTCTCCTCCCAGCAGGGAAGCACGAGAAGGCTCCCACGCAGCCTCTCAGTGATGCTCTCTGACATCCAGTGGTAAAAACATAGCAGTGTTTGGGGTAGGAGAGCAAGGGTGCCTTTGCACAGGCTGCTCACACTGATCCAGGTGTTGCTGTTCCAACTAATCAACTGATCCACTGCTCCAGGATCTGCTGTTGGTTATCTGGCTTGTTTATAGGGAAACTAGTTTTCCAGGTCATTCCCTGGAGTCCTCGCATGCAGAGGGCTCGTTTGGTTGCCACATGCAGAGGTGAAAACTTACTGACTCCAAAACACAGCAGGATGCAAATAAGTAAGCAGAGCTTTGATTTGACTAAGCAGGCTTTGATTTTGACTGCAGGGGATGGAGCGTGAGCCCTCCCATATAGCAGAGTGCCGAATGCATGCGTGTTTGAAAGAAAGTTCCAGGGYTGTTGTTCTCTTTTACGGTCTGCAAACATGATCCCGGCTCTGCAAACTTTGAGTTCCTCTTGCAAGTCACGACACAGGATCCCTCTTCGCGTGCAATATGTCTTTGAAGATAACTATTGTCGCCCGAGTTAAATTTTAACAGCTGGGATGAGAAAAGACCTTTGTCCTAGAGATAAAGTCAGAGGTRTTATAAGATTGTTATGCTGAAAGTAATGGATTTAATCTCAGTTTTGGGAAAAGCAAGTCTCATGTGTTATCCTGTGTAGCTGATGCTTGAAAAAAATAAGAACTCTAGCATACTAGTCACTGCAGAAGGAATAAGAGATTTTTAAAATATTAATCTATTTATAGCCTGTTATTTTAATGTATTTTTAAGTGTTTTCATGCAAAAGGCATATGCTGGATCTTGACTTTTTAAAAAACACCTAAACGAAGCTACACAATCGCCGTGACTTCAACACCGTGAGTGACATTACTGGGATGTTCAAAATTTATCCATTAGTCTAAATAATGAAATAAAACGCAGGTGCAGAAATGCCCGTTTTCAGCTTTTGAAATACGCCTGCCATGGGACAAAGCTGAACGGCTCGTCATAACCGTGTCTGTCACGGCGGCACTCGGCACCGTGCGTGGGTCTGACACGCTGTCGTTTGGATTGGGCAGAAGCTTTGGCTTTCTGCACGGGTGCAAATGGCTACATAAAGCACAGGTCAATAAAGAAATCGGCATAAAGGTTGAATAAATGAAATGCATGCTAGGGTAAAATGAAGCAGTAGAAATAGGTGAGGAGATTCTTTAACTTTTTAGTCCATTGATACGCTGCAAAACAAGTACTCCTTCAGTGCAGTTTTCCTTCATATTGAGACAGACCCCCCAGAAGTCTCTGGCATGGCGCAGTCTACCTGCACCAGGTCAGCCTTGAGCCACCGTCTTAAAGCAAGCAGCATATTCCCTTTGCACCCGAGGGGGCCAGGACTAGCTACTGCATCTGGACGCCTGTCCTTGGCAGCATGTGCGGGAGCCAGCACGACTAGGAGGATCAAAGTCTTGGAGGGGGAAAAAAAAATATCCTGGAAGAAATAAAATTGTCCTTTATGGCATGCACATTGCCCCGGTGAACTTCCTCAAGCACACGGTGTTTTAGAGCTGTTATCCTGTAACCTTTAGGAACACCGTTCTGCCGCTCTTCTCAAAGATAAGSGAAGGTCGTTCACCCAGCACAGGTTCCCCAGCCGTGTCCACACGCTGGCTCAGGCGGGGAGAGCTGTTAACTCTCACCCGCTCACGCAGGGCAGCCCGGGGCAGAGGGTTGGGGTCTGCCCGGTGGTGCAGGCAGGTCCCAGGCGGCTAGTCCAGGTTACCCTGTGGGGATGCTCAGCCCCGGGGTAACCGGGACCGTGAGTGTTGGGGCTGCGCTGCCAGGGAGGACTCGGCTCCTGCAGAGAGCAGAGCCAGCGTGGGGTCCCCTGGGGCCGGGTGCTGGCTGCCCTCTCGCCAGCTGCCCTGCCCCTCCACCCTGGCGCCGGCAGGCGCCTGCTCATGCGAACCGAACTGGGATGCTGTTCTAAAGCAAGAAAATCCAGCTCAAAAGAGAACTTTATTATTTTCTTCTTATTTTTTTTTTTCCCTCTCCTAATGTATTCTCMTGGGGCTGGTTTAGTTTTACTTACCTCAAGGAGAACTTCAGCCAAACTTAAAAGTGTTTTCCAAAAGGGACAATGATCGCTGGTGAGCAAAATGATACACATGCATTGCTCTGAGATGGAATTTTGTTTAGCTGAGATTTTTGTTGTAAGGAGAAGGAAATCTTAAGCTTTCAAGCTAGTGTGAAATTCGATGGTGGGGGCGAGGAGGAGCAGCTCATCACACTGGAAAGTCAGTTGTGCCCGTGCTTTATTTTCCAAAGCAGCAAGGAGACTGCGAGAGGCTTCCTCCCCACTGTCCCGATTGCTGCCCGAGTTTGCACAGGGCTTGATGCCTCTCCTTTCCCCTGGCAGAAACCACGTCCTCTGCTGGCACTTCCACCCCCAGCTAGACCCAGCTCCAGCTCCGCGTGTCAGTGACGGTCGAGGCCAGCGGGACGACCCTGCAGCCAGGTGCCCAGGGCCCCTGCTCGTGTGGCYGACAGGCAGGGGGGCTGCAAGGGGCCGGGGTTGTCCCAGCAGGGGAAGGCCAAAGAGAGCGGCACAGCTCAGCTGGTGCTGCCGTTTTCCACAGCTCCGGATACAGGGATCTGGCAAGTGGGGAGCGCTCTGCAATGGAAAGCCTGGCCCATCCTTGAGCCCTGACTGCAGCAGCACACAAACGTTATGGCTGTGATGTCTCGCCAGCGTGTTGACTTGGGGAGCGGACTGAGCGCTCCAGAGCCAGATGGGAAAGTGCTCGGGAAAAAAAAAAAAGAAAGAAAAAACCACACGAAAATAGAAGTTTCCCGTTAAAAAGCAACTGCTGTCAGCCCCTCAGCATCATACTGGAAGGAGCAAACCAGCTCGAGGGTAAGTGTCTTGCTTGTGTTGCCTTCCCTTTGCCAGCCTCGTGCCTTTTCTTCGGACCTCTTGTCACATCACCCCAGAGAGTGACAGTGGCCACTGTGAGCGCAGCCTCCCTGTGGCACTGACCCTCACCGGGGCTGTCCCTGGAGAGGGGAGCCACCCCACTGCACTTACTGAAGAACGGCGGGACGGGGAGAGCCCAGTGTGGGGCCCGCGGCTGGGGCTGCACCGAGGGGCACGAGCGTCTGCTGGCATGCATCTTGGCCGTCCATGCATGGCCCTGTTTGCTAGGGGTGCTTTAAGCCTCCTCGTGCGCTTTGCAGGGCTGCGAGGCCCTCAGCACCCCRGTGCACGAGCACTGCGAGAGGAGCGGGAGGGCAGCCGACCTGCACACGCTAACCAGGGGAGCCCGTAACTGGAGAGGCTGGCAACAACACTTGGGCGACGGAGCCATGGGGAGGATTTATGTATTTTTATGTTGACTTTCTTGTTGCACTTTACAGGCTGGAACACGTCCCAGCTAACCCAGGTCCAGGACACCGTCAGCTCTCGACAGCAATAGATCCCTTCCAAGTTGCTGTCGTCCCGGAGTTTCCTTCAGGGAAAGGGATGGCTGGTGTCTGCCAGCCAGGCCGTAAGCGTCTTTCCACACAGTTTGGAAAACAGAGATTTTTCCTCGGAGGCATCATAGAAGCTCTGGCTGCCGCAAGGCTCGTTTACACTCTCCAAAGCCTCCCGGGTGTAAGTCGGTCCTGCGGCAGWGCCAGGAGTGCCGTTACCAGCCTGTCTGCAGACAGCAACTCTGCGTCCTCGCCCGTGCCGGAGCACACCTGTGCTGCTTGGCTGCCTGCCAAGGCYGTCGGCAGCTTTGCTGTAGGTGTGAAACAGTGAGAAGGGTGGCATAAAAGCTAAGCCCCAGGCCTACCACAACCTCATGGTGAAGAAAGAGATGCTTGGCTTGTTGCACACAGCCTCTTCGTTTATGAGAACTTCTAATAAGTCTTTTTGGCCAAAAGTCTCCATGAAGTCATATGTTATGCTAATAATAACTCTTGGTTCTGGTGCGTCTCTCCTGCACACGGTCCCTGCTGCAGCCACGAGCACCACGCTGTGCACCTTGTGCACCCAGGGCACCGCTTGGGAAGGAAGTGAGCAGGGCAGATGTTGCCTTGACAGGGCAGGCAGTTTGACCCACTGCATCTCCTGTCTCACGGAAACCCTAACGCCATGACAGCCCCTCGTGATAGGAGAACAGTATGACGTGTCCGTGTTTTTAAGGCCATGGGTGCAAGAGGGGGATTTCTTCTCATGTCAGATGTTCCCATAGCAAATGCCCACTACTAAAATAGGAAAATTTAGTCCTTCATGACACCRCTTCTCCTGGCAGGTTCACGCTTAGCGTCAGCCCTGTGCTTTACTCCCATACGGAACAGTTACTGCTGTTATTACTCTTGCTCAGAGGCAGCACTAAGAACAGTAATTTCCATGCATAGATTTTTCTTTAGCATTACATAACCCAGGTATTCAACACACACCACCTTTTCATGGCAAATTGGCTGCTGTGGGGATATTCACTTTTTTTTTTTTTTTAAAAAAATTGCTTCCTTCCCCAGCCATGCAGCTATACTATAGCTTATTTTGATCTGATTCTGACGCCTGATTATGTCATCCCACGAGGCTGTGGGATGGTGTAATTAAAAAGAACGATTAATTTTCCAAGCCAAAGAGCGTGGAATAGTTATAAACTGTTTCACAGTCATCTCTGATCCCAAGTGAAAACGCAGCAGTGTAAGACTGGCATGTAAGCACCAGGCCACATAAAGTTCTTTGTAGGCAACTACATTAAAGTAGAAAAATAACATATTATTAAAAATAACATGTAACATATTATTATAACATGTAATATTTGTTCTTATTCATTGGATTAGGGAGAGAAAAAAATAAAACTCACTTCAGACTTCTGTCTGACTGTCTCAAAAACTTCATTTCCATGCTAAGCATGGCTTTAAAATGTCACTGCGAAAATATGTGACATTTTAATTGACTGATTGCCAAGACTCTCAAATCTATTCATTTACATATGAATCACAGTGCTAAATATTGTGGGAAAAAAGTGCAGGAAGCCAGAATTGTGAGAGAATGTCTTATATTCCCCTTGGCTGAACAGATGTTGGGAGGAGGAGTGTCTCTTAGAAATCAAATATTACGATGACAAATGAGATTAAAAAAATGCTGCGGCCTCCCAGTTCCTACCAGTGACAGGTAGTGACTGCTTATGGTCTGTTTTGCAGCTGTTAAAAATAGCAGCCTGGGTGTTGYCTGTTCTTTCAGTGAGCCACACGGTGTCTAACAAAAGGACAAGAGTTGTTAGTGGTGTCTTGAGTGAGACACCCCCTTCTCCATCTTTCTGACGCGGCTCTAARGAAGTCAGCAGGATTTCACCAACATCCTTGATCATCTCCCTCCAGTAAACAGTTCTCAGGTGGTGGAAACCAAAACCAGCACCAAGAGGCACCCATTATAAAACTCCCATGCTCCTCAATTAGAAAAGGGTAAGGAGCCTTCACTGTGCAGCTGGCTCCTCTACGCCACGGGCTGTGACGGCCTGTGGGAGCAACATGCACATGCATAAATACTTGCTGGATTAGGGTTTATGGTGAGAGAAAATCCTTCTGACTGAAACAAAACTTCCTATCAAGACCTCACTCCTCAACTCCTTCAGCAGGAGGAGGGTGCAGTTGGCTTCCTAGAGCAGGTTTTCTCATCTCGTGTAAGTAGCTCAATACAGGACTTGGCATTTTCCGAGCTATTGTTTATAGCTGCTGTGCAGCACATCTGTTTTGGGAGCTGATTTGTGATGGAAATCCACTTGAATGGAGATGATAAATTTGATTTGCTTGAGAAAAAGAAGTGAAGAGTTTCACAGCAAAACAATCTGGGTCACAATGTACTTTGGCTTATAAGATTTAGTGCAGAAAAAGGCCCAAGCCACAGAACTCAGAGCCAGCTTTAAAGCATCAAAAAGTTTGAGGGTAATTAAATCTAGAGTTTAGTTCATCCACTTTTGTGTATGTCTACATAACTTGAGCTGACTCTGTGCTTGGATCTTCCCATCACCCTTGCGCTCCCCCAAGGCTGTTCAATCCAGGGCTCAGACCCTTCTCCAARTCACAGCAGAAAGCACAAAACCAATACACACACACACACAAGATTATTTAAAGGAGAAGACAGCTCGGCTAGCAAGAGGCACCACCAACTTGCTGCGGGTCTGTCATGAGTCTCTGAGAACATGCAAGCAGGGTAGGGGCTTGGCCATTTCACGATAATACTGCTGTCCCTCCAAGAACTGGGGAGTAGCTGAAATAATGCAGTTTGGGGCAAAACAAATGGACCAAACAGTAATGCTACTGAGGGAAAACCAGAGGGAAACTGAGAATTAATGTGCAGAAACATGAACTTCCAGGGCTGGAGGCCGTGCTGAACATGGCCCTATTGACCTGCTACTCCCAGGGAGGCTGAGTTTCTCCAGGTGTTACCTGTGTCACAAAAGGGAAAAGTGGCCACCCACCTCCTCCTGCCTTTGTGAAAGAGAAGCCAAGACCACATGCGTGCCATTGACCTCGGCAGAGGAACAGCGTTACTGTGGGCGCCCATGGAGGGAATGTGGGGCACGGTGCAGACCCAGGGGCCGCCAAGCAACGTCACCTCTTGTGAGTGCCAGGAATTGGGGCTTCGTTTGGYCTCACCACAGTGCGAGGCCTCACCCAGCGAAGCCACCGGGCTGCACATGTGAAGTGATGGCTGGAAGGGAAGCTGCTTCAGTTCTGCTCTTAAGGTGCAATGATGCCACAGAAGAGATGTGTCTAAAACTGCCCCTCTTAAGGAGTCCAGGCCCTCCCCATAGCCCCTCACCTTGTGTCCCTTATGAGAGGGTTCATCTTGGGGAACAGAGACAGTTTTTTATGTGGACATAAAAAGAAAACAAGTGTGATACCCGTTTCTATAGAAGAATATATTATTTAGCAGATCAGTTTGAAAGTAAAAAAAAAAAGAAAAACAAAAAACAAATAAAACTGTACACCGTCAAATGTTTTTCTTGCTTTTTGCAACCACAGGGGTAAAAATATGCTTGCATGGTAGTCTCAGCTGTGAGCTCCCTTTGCTCATGCTGAAGGATCCCTTGACGCCTATCTGTACCAGAGGCCAGAAGGCAAACCTGCAAACACACTAAGTTTTCTTCTGATTTCTTCTAGTGTAGAAAAGAAAATTTGCATCCAGTATATTGGGCTGTACTGGGAACACTACAAAATTCAAAGTATTATACAGAGAAATGTGTCATTAGGGCCTACTACATAAACAAAATTATATGTCAGGCCCCTTGTCAGAATATAAGCATCTGTTAAGCTATGCTGTCATTAGCATACTGCTGGTCACGTATAYGCAGTATCTGGAACTGAACGAGGTTCTTTTTTGGTTTAGAACTTCGTCTTCCAGAAGAGGCTCCTTAGCAAGACTCCGCACTGTCTCTGCAGACTCGGGGTCTGATTCCCGGTGGTGCCCAGAAGGGCAGACCTGCTGAGGGTTCGAGTCCTGCTGCAACCTCGTCCGCCCCGCGGTCCTGCCAGGGTCTGTGGCACGTGCTCTGGAGCGAGGGGAGCCACCAGTGCCTGCCCGTGATGCTGTCCGTGCAAGACTCGTGGGCACGGGGTGGCTGGTAAGCTCGCCGGAGGACACGCTGCTGACGTAGTCCCCACGTCTACTGGGCAAAGAAAATAGTTCCGAAAGAACAGAACGACCTTGGGGCTTACGCTTTGCTCAGAGTCCTTTCTTCTCACTTTTCGGTGCCTGCAGTGGTCAAGCTTTCGCTTTTCTTCTTCTGCAGCTGAAATGAAGAGCAAAGCAGAATAAGCACTGCTGACCCATGCAGTGCCCCCACTGCTACGGGTCTGGTGCTGCTCTCCCTGCAAGGTGTGTGCTAAATTTCCTGAGAAATAACAGGCAGCCATGTGATACTTCACAGGCTGGAACTTAGTATTTCTCATCATATGCTGAGTGAGACTCTAGGACTATTAGGTACCTGCTTTTGTTTCAGGGTATTTTGGAATTGTAGTAGTCCTCATTTTCCCAAGACCTCTTGTGTACTGTAATTACAGCTCCATCAGTCTGTATAACTACTCTACTTTGACAGCTTCTGCAAACCAGAAGTTAAATTTCAGCTCAGCTTGAAGAACAACATGATCTCAGACAGGTTCACTGTCATCTTTGAGCTTTTTTTCCCTCCTCTGAGGAGTGCTCCGCATACCTATTGTAAACTGAAGAAGGCCTAGAAGATTTTCTTCTTTATAAGCTAGTGCCCTCAGAACTTGTGCTCTTTGATTAGTTAGCCTTGGTAATAGGCTGCTGAGAGCAKGACTGTTCCCTCCAAAATGCTTTGGAGGAGCTGGGAGCAATGGCAGGAAGCTGCTTTTCCCCTCACTCAGCTTGTGAGAGATTAAGAGAAGGAACCTTCACTTCCCACATGCCAGGGAGTTACCAGCACAACTGGTGCTCCARGGCACTTCTCCATTTATTTTAGTGATAGAGAGTGATAGAAAGTGCCCTGTCTACATGACAAAAGCGTTCTTGCTGGGAAAAGCCTATGGAGAGCAACGCTGTGATGTTCTCCTTTCTGCACTTAGGTGTAATGAATATGTTCCTCATGGATATGACTATGCCATAAACTTTCCCCCATTTGGGAATTGAACTAGTATTAAATTATTGCATTTGACTTACTAAGTTACAAAGATTGCCTGACGAAAGAGGTACTTAGAGCTTACCTCTTTCATAGCATCGTCTATCTGTTTTAATTCCTCATAGCGGTCCCTGGATTCCCAAAGAGGCTGGAGCATCACCTCCTCCACTTCTGGGAAGAGCTAGATGCAAAAAAGCAAAAACAAAAACAGAATACTAACTTTTCCTTTTATATTCACTAACCTCTCCATGCTAGAAACAGCTGGAAAGGAAGGGTGTGACTTGTGCCTTCCTGCCTCCCCAGCTAACAGCATGAAGTTCTTCACACTACCACTTCTGTTTCTCACATTTGGTAACTTACCTTTGTCACTGTTTCAAACATGGGGATGAGGACAAATTTAAGGAATCCGATCTGTGCCGTTGGTTTGGTCACTTTATCACGGTCCATGAAGGGTGCCACTGGAAGCCCCTCAGATTTTTCTCGGTCACTCTGGAACAAATATGAATATTTGTTAATACTAATGTTAATTAGTTATTACTAGTAACCTTATGTTAATACTAATAAAAAGCATATGAGGATACTCATGTGCTGAGTAGACCAATAAATAATGATATACTCAGTGGTATATCTCAAGATAGGACAGAAATCTACTCCCTTCAGGCCAATATATCCTGCACTGTTCAGAGCAAGTATCTACACAGATCTGCACAGCACTGACACGAAAGCAGCCATCTTCAGGCTTGCAGGGCAACAAGGCCACCTGATTCCTACTGCCAACACATGGGTTTTGTGGGGAAAAATATTACCGAGCGTTTAGAAAGGTGCTAATGGCTCTTTGCCGTTCTYGATTTCTTCACCCTCCGCAGAGTTATTCTTCTTGGGTATTCAACCAGGAACTACAAACCTTCTTTAATAATAACTAAAGCTAGTGCCAGCTCATCCAGAGACTCATAATTTCTACAGACTCAGCAAGAGAAAGCTGAAAATATGCGTTCAGGGCTTTAAATTGTGTTGTGCAAACCACAGTTCAGACCTTTCGTTGGCACAAAGGGATACAGTTCCATTGGCTGAAATGAGCTAAGCACCTTGCCTGCTCGACTACATGACTCACTAGTCCTCAGCGTGTTCATGTGCAAGCAGGTCATGGACTGTGCATCCAAAAAAGACAACCTGGTAAAGACTTTCTCCCTGCTCTGTAGGGTCTACAGGCACGCAGTAGTGCTTTTGCTCCACACCTCAACAGTCAAAACAGCAAAGCACACAGATAATGTGATTTTAGGTAAAAAAAGGTCAGTGCAGGGAGCTAGAGGTGCTTCTGACACATTACGAGAGGCCTCTGCCTCTCCTTTACACACACTCAGTCATTATGTGGAAGAAACCTCCACAATAGGTAGCTCCAGCCTGTTGTCCTTCTCAGCCCTGCAGCTGCGTGTCACTTGCAATATCCTTTTGGCTCAAAAAATATAATTATATATCACATGAACTTGCAAGGCAGTCTCTTTCCAGAGAACAAGCTTAAGTCCGATAGCATTAGGGTTTTCAGGTTGCTACTCTTTCAGCTACGAATGACACTCAGCTACATCCACTTGCTTTCTGAGCAGCCTTCCGTAGCTGATGGCCTTCTGCAGCTTTCTGTACAAGAAGCCTCTCCATCCTGGAGCTGGGCCAGGCTGCCAGCCCACAGGACAGCTCCCACCAARGCAGGGGCAGTACCAGCAGCTATCAGTGCAGCCAGGTCTCTTCCGCACTCTTACCTGCATAAAATATTCCTCTAGCAAGCAGTCCACCCAGGGCTCCGCTACTTCCATGGGGCGGACTTCATTGGAGATATCGCAGCATTTTATCAGGACCATCTTCAGCTGAAAGAGGATAAGTACTTTAATACTGCAGTCATATTGCCAGTCCTTTCTCCCTATCTAGAGCTTGCGCCTTTCAGATGGAAAGGGCAGTTTTAGGATTCAGTTGGAAATCTTAAAGGGTTTGGATATTTTTCTGTTCTCTCAGTGATCCTGAGTCAACCACTTATCCCCTCTCTACCTCGGTTTTCCTGTCTGTAGCTCTGGGATGTGTGAGAGTGGAACATGTGCTTACATATCACGTGAAGAACTTCTAAGATTCAACCACAAATGATTGTAAGGTTCATTGTGGGTGCCTGGATGGAGTCAGAGGAAAAGCTTCCAGGAACTTCAAAGACTATTGGATTAGGAAGCAGAAGACACTTAAATTTGTACTGGACACACTTTCTGCATAGTAATGGACAATAAGAATTTGTATCTTGACAGAGGAAATGTATTTTATTCCTGATGGCACTCCAGGATTTTTTGAGACAGAATGATTTATTTTATACAAAGTGCTTCCAAGTTTGTAATTCTTTTGGTGAGGCAGAGGGTGTTAGAAAGGATTTTTTTATAATAATATGTCTTGAAACTTGATTTTTTAAACAAACGCACATTCATCTGCAAGTTATTACACTGTGCACACACACACAAAAAGATAATCCACCAAATCTCCTTACGCAGGTCATGTGTTCTTCATTAGAGTAATCAAAATTTTCCATTTTTTCCTTGAAAGAGTCCAGTATTTCTTCATGTCTTGCCATGTCTGTAGCCAGGATTAATGTAATTATCCCCTAGTAAAGAAAACATGTTCACATATTAACTCAGTGTTGTGTACAAAGTCCACTATTGAAGGGAATAGTGGAGCTGTTGYGCACGCACACATACACACACACAACCCAGATGTATTACATTAGTAACGCTGAAAGGGGAACTTTCTGACTTCAAACCACAAAAGTAGACTAAGAAACAATTATGAAGAGGTCATGGTATATTAGAGGTTGGCTAGGCCTATAACACTGATGTTATAATCTGGAGGAAGTGAGTTTTTTCCTTTCTGACCAGCTGACTGTGGAAATAGGGTTGTACTCCAAGATGTTAAAATCCACATTCTGTTTGCAAAGATCTGCTCTTGGTTCCCTGGAGAGCAGCATGTGTTTGGCAGCGGACTCTAGTAGCCCAAAGAAGGGACAAAGATCAACAGAGGAGCATGTCCTCTGTACTCAGCCTCCTTGGATGAAGCACTTGGAGGTACCCAGACACAGGCAGTGCAGCAGGGGCTCGGTATCCCCCTGTTAGGCAGAATTTATGACTGGAAAATACGTGGCTAATTTAAAGCTGCAGGATTTCATTTTCTTTTTGGTCCATATCTCCTTCCCATGCTTTGGCAGAATCAGTGACTCTGGCTGGGACAATACTGGAGCCTTTTCCTTGGGCTGCTGTTTCATTTAGTGTGTAAGGGAGGTGTGGTGTGGAAAGTAAGAACAATATTGGCCCTCAGTGCTGTAAAGGGAATTATGATATTGTTCGCTGTCACAGAGATAACTGTGATGACTCCCAGTCCACCACAGCCTCTTCCAATGGCAAAAGTGCTCTGCTGTTGTAAATCTYTCCAATTTTGAAGCCTCTCTTAAAATTAATACATTGTTCTCTTAAAGCATAAACTTTTGTCATGAGAGCTTAATCCTTYTCCAGTCAGAGCTAATTGGCTCCTTCCATAACATAAATATCTACACAAAAAAATGTCACAGGCTTTAACAGTCAGGATGTGCTCATTATTTCTCAGCAAGACATTCCAGGGAGTGCAGCTGTGGAAATTATCCAAGAATCCCTTTTGAATCCTTCCAGTGTGAGTTTTTTTTCAGTCCTACCCTCTGGGGAGAATGATTCACTTGCCTTGTACAGCAGGGAGGTCTGTGCACGCTGCAACTTCAAGCAGAGCTTGTATGACACAGATGGGGCCTGCATTCATACCTGTCTTATCTGTTTGAACTGGTCCTGGTCCACATTGGAGAAAATRTTGTATTCGGGCTGGGATATGATCTGGAAAGCCACGGCGCAGTGATGGTTCTCCAGTGGGGAGATGTCGTTGTAGCGTACCGCAAGCTCTGTTCGTGCGTTTATCTGATAGCTGGTGTGAAGAGAAACAGTGAGAAGGCCTACAGACACACACCAGCTGCTCTGAAACATGCTRCTTGCTTTTATTCACGTTCTTTTGAACACTTATTCAATTAGTCACATTTTTTTGATTGTTAGTATTAAACCAGACTTTTAGAGAAGATTAATATAACTTTAATACCACTCCCCCCGTAGCTTATTTTATTTCCTCAAGTCTCTGTAGCTTAAAATGACATCTAAGGAACAGCTTGGGTTTTGTTCAGCTCCCACGAACACTGACAGATGGATTCTCAATCAGAACTGGCTTCTGTCCTTATTTAATGAATGACTACAGATACTCTAGATTCTYTCTCCCTCCCTCTCTTTCACATACACAAGTGACCGTGAGTAACACTTCCACTTCCTCGCGTGACAGTGAACAGAATAAGATAAACTTTGTAAATTATAATGGTGAAATAATGTTGAGACAAATCACCCTTTTTGTTTTATTAATGATTATTACATCACAATGGAGCCATACTCATCTACGCCTTCTCACCTGTAAAACATTTCCTCTTCTTCTTTTTTTTTCCCCTCAGGAATAGAGAGGAAMCCTAAAGGAGCATTATCCTGACTGAGCTGTGGGCAGCGGGCAACCCCAACTCAGAGCTGAGTTTTCTGCATGAACAGGAATGCCCTGGCCCATGCGTGAGGGAGCAGTGGGGCCTTGAGGAAAGGCTGTGGCCGGCTCAAGCTGTGAGGAGGAAAACCTAATCCACAAAAGCGCCAGCGAGTGTTGCCTTCCCAATACATTTTAGGAAATAGAAAGCAAGAGACGGACTTACGTATTGTTATAACCAGGGTGATCCAAGTCATGGCATACTGCGGCGGTCATGAGAATCAGGATGTCAATTTGGGAAAATTTCTCCTGCAAAGTACAAACTGTTAATGTAGTCTTGCAATTTCAACCTCCTCTGTCCCCACAAATGAAACGAAGAAAAAAAAAAAAAAAGCCCAAATTTACATTTCAGGGAGATGCAAATCTGAGTAAAACGAAATATGTGTCCATAGTTCAATTTAGTTCAGTCAAGAAAGAGATTTCTGGCTTCCTTTCCAGCAAAAATGACTGAGATATGCCTTTGTTGCACTAAATAACAGTAGCTCAGAGGACACAATTTACCTCAAACTTGCTATTACTGCAGAAATTGTGTGAAAGCACAGAGATATTAATACAATCTCTTAAAAGTCATTTGAATATCTTGATTAGTTTAGTTAGGACTAGACTATATCTTAGCTGTCATTACATTTTGTATTAACTAAGGTTATAAAGACAGTGAGAACAATTAAAGGTGGKAACATTGCGACTGCCTCTGAATAGGGAGAACTTTCACATACAAAAAAGTTTTTCTTCATACTCCTACTGGCATGAAAGAGACTTATGCCAGAAACTATGAGTTTTATAACTACAAAAAAGGGGACTTTGACAAATAAAATTAAATGAATGTGCAACCAAAGATTTTCAAGTCGAAGAAAAGAAACGCTGCCTCTAGTTTAGGAAAGTGCGCAAGTCCAATATGAATCTTGCATATGGTATTGCAAGCAATGCATTACTTGCACTCRGTCACTCAGGTGCAATCAGAGTTTTGGAAAAAAAAAAAACGGAGATATTTTTCATCGCAGGAAAACCACAAATCCATGGACCACAATTCAGCCGGCTTTTGTGAATGTTTTCCTCTATCAGAACGCCGACAGGGCTTCTGTGCACAAGCTGGGAAAATGCTGGAGCCGCCGGTGGCTCCACAGCAGCCTCGGAACACCCGGGAGGCGCCTGGGGGCTGGGGCAGGGTGGCTGAGCGCTCAGCTAAAGGCGAAACCCCAACACGCAGCCCAGCACGTGCCCTCCTCCTCCTCRCGGGGACTGAACAAGGGCAGCTCAGGGGTAGCAAAGAAGTCAGAGGCCTCCTCACAAGGCAGAGAGCTCCGGTTTCGTGCGCCCCACGTGCTGCTGTCTGGATGGGGTCGTACCTGGAGGCTGCAGAGGGAGATCATGCTGTACATCATCTGGGTCACGCAGAAGCAGTGCCGGAAGTTATGGAAGGGGTTGTTCCTGTAGTTGTCATGAATACACAGCTGCCCAAGGAGGGAAAGGAGCAGTCAGAGATCCGAGAGCTCTTTTTATATAAAACTGTAAATACATATACTTCGCAGTGCCCCTGGAAGCAACATATGTCCTTATGGGAGTCCTGAGCAGCCCCGTATTTTTCTCTGCTAATATGAAGTCACAGCACAGGGCTTTCTGGGGAAGCACAAGGGAACACTGCCTCGTCTTTCAGGAATTGTCAACATCTTAGCTGTGCTGGGGTGTCCCCAAACTGCTCTAGAAGGGACATATTTCCCAGCCAGCACAGGGCTACGTATGTGAAGGCCACGACAGCTCGCTGATTCTTGCAAAGCGTTGAACACTTTGGGAATCAGTAACTCTGAGACAGGTAATGCTTGTAGCAGCTTTTCTCTAGCACCAGCTAGACATGGGTAAGCATCCCATTGCAGCCGTAAATGCATCTCAGTCCTAAAATAGGCCCCTGTGCTCTTATCCTCAATTTGTATTTCACACTGTGCAGCCACTAAACAGCCACTCTGGGGTATGTAAAGAACACAAAGTACATCCTCATTCCCCTCACTCACTGAATGCAAATTGCAGCTTGGAAATCTTCAAGGCAGAAACGTAGTTGTTATCTCATTTGCAAGTACTCAGCTGGTGCTTTGGGATGTGTCTCTTGGCAGACTGAAAACGTGCACACACATACAGTGGGGTACCTGTGTAGATTTTCTACCCTAGGCAGCATGGGCAAGATGCAGCCTTGCAGACATGTGGGACTAACTTTCATGTATTCTCATTCTCCATAGACCCTGGCAGGACACTCTCATTACAAATGAAAGCTAGAGCAGTTCTGCTGTGTCCTTGCTACTGGGTGAAGCTGGCACAGCACAATTAGTTGCTTTTATAACATCCTACATGGCCTTACGTGTCGTTTCCTGCACATCAGCAACACTGCTGGACCTCACCTGCTGAAGACCCAGTAGCCTAACGGGTCCTTACCCATATGTTTTAATTCCTGGATTTTAATTAATGACACTGATGGCATTCTGCAGTCCTCCTCTAGCCAAGGCATTTGCCGAAAACGTCCTCAGGACTGTTCAGCAAGGACCAAACCCTTTAACCTGGCATGTTAGCTCTGGATGAAGCCACGGACACTCAGGATGGGCTTTCACTGCTTATTAAATATTCAGGCTTCATTGCCAAAKCTGCTCAGATTCTCCTGCAGCAAAGACTTCAAAATTACATTATTTCAAAATGAGTAACTAATTCCAGCATATGGCTGAGAGCCAGGCTCACGGGTGGTGGGCGATACCTCCCAGACTCTGCACAGACACATTGCTCACGCAGAGGCGCTGCACAGCACTGCCTGGGTGTAATGTATATGTTCAGCATATATAACCAGTTCTGGGGGCATGGAGCGTCCCGGGGTAATCTTGACTCACAGCACTGAAGGGCTGGAGTGAAGGGGCTGCATTAGTCATCCTTTCCTCCTCTTTCTGCCATATTTCTGCAGCTGCGAGTGTGGGAGCATGAACGAAAGTCCATGCAGGAGGCAGCTTTCTCTCACCCACTGAAGTTCAAGTTGTTGCTCATTGTCTGACTGGGGAAGTATCACAGCTTGAGCAGACTCTGCGGGGCTTTTTAATCACCTTTCCTTCTGTGATGCTAGTCTTGGAGGAAGGAATTCTTACCATATCTAAGATTTGTATAAAATATATAAGAAACTCCCTTCATTGTTCCAAAGGAGACTCTCAAATGCTAGCTGTAAAAAATGACTTGGAGAAACAAGCTAACGGGCAGGCACCTGCTGTAGTGCTGGTGGGTGTGTGGGTGGGTATGTTGATGTGTGTTGACATAYCACCCTGTTTGCCATGCTTGCAGGCTGTGAGACAGGAGGAGGAGATTTTCTGTTTGATCTGTCCTGTTATAGTGTTGATTGCCTCGGGTTTCATCCTACCCCTTCTGTTCAGCTAGTTTCTAAGGTCAACAAGATGAAGCTTTTCAGCTGTCTCCTTCAGGGAGAGATTTCCCAGGTCTTGTTCATTTTTTTTWWAAATCTGCTTAAATGTAGTCATAATATTTTTCTAAAGTGGCTTAACCAGTGGAATGCATAAATTCCAGGTAAGCCTTATGCTTTGCATAGAGACATGTTAATATTCATCCATTTTATGCCCTACTCCAGCCTCTAATCAGCCTAACACCCCCCTAGCTTTGYCTGCAGCAGCACAACAACTAGTGACAGTCACTGACACAACCGCACTTGTGCTCAGGTGCTTTCTGCTCTTAATGTATATATTGGTATGATGCATTCAGTGTTCTGCTTTCTAGGCACCTTCTGACTGCGAGGAATTTGTTCAGACCTTCCTGGAAGTCCACATCAATCACGTAAACCAGCTCTCTCTGCCTCTGTGTGTGCTTTTCAGATAGTTAAGATTAATAAAACATAATTCTTCTCCTTGGAAATCGTAAGAAACTTGTTCATATTATGAACTCCACATCATGATGTTTTTAGTTATTGTTCCAAAAAATTTGCCAGGTAGAGATGTCAGCCCTGGTAATTATAATTRCTCAGGTTATTCCTAGATCCTTTTTAAACAATGAGTAGCATATTTACTATTCTGCAGTCCTCGAGAAAACTGATGGGTTTACTTAGGAAGACAACATATTCTTCAGCTTTTTAACAATTCCATTCTTACACTCCCCCTTAGGCCTGAAAACGTTTTGTTTTTAAATGTTCCAGCGTCTTGTCTTTAGACATCCTAGTTTCTGGTATGAGCTCATCTTTATCAAGTCTGGCATCTCTGTTACATTCCCAACATTGACGACCAAACGTTTTAGCTTTTCAGCAATTTCTTTTCTTTCCTTCTGTGCTCTTTCAGAACATGATTTGTGATTTAACACCCCTAATAATTATTTTACTGACTGGCTTGTTGTCTCTATTTACATTAGGCAAAACCAGCAATCACCGTAAATGAAYTGCTTGCAGTAACAGAAAGCTCAACAAAAAAATGCAAAACTGATAAAAATTCTCATTTGTAACCACAAGAATGCAAACATTTGCAGCAGTATTTACACTCTAAGGGTCTGTATAGATTGACTGCTTTCAGTGTGCTCACTCATGTGAGCAAAGTGAATTCCATGCCTTAGTATTTTGTTTATTGATTTCCGAATTTGAAAAACTGCAAATATCAGTARGCTGAAATACTTACCAGCCACCTCTTTAATGTGATGGGATTGATGTTGAAGTCTTTAACCAGCCCGAGATCATGGTACATATGTTCTAAACAACTCAGCATCTGTGGGAAGGGATAGATGGGTTATTGGCTTGGTAAATAGCACTTGAGTTTACAGTACAGTGCAAAGGGAATTTTCTCCTTGCATGCCTCCTATGATTGCAGAGTGCTTTTGTTAAGATGAAAGGAAGATGTTCAAAGATTGCCTGATCAAAGACAGTGCAAGAGGGGAGGCAGAGAGGTTCTGAAAGGTTTTTGAAGTGGGGAGATCACTGCTGACCTCATAGATTTTCTACAGGGCTTTGAATCATACCCGCTCTTGTTAGTGATCGTGATGCATCATGAATGTGGTAACGATCCTTCTCAGGAAAAGGCATTGCCTTTTTTTTTTCTGGTGCAGCTGGGATATGTATGGGGTTGTTTTAATGCTCAGTGAAATCAATGGGAATTTTCTTGATCAGGCCCTACCTGTATAGAAAGCAGCAGCAGGAAGTAAGRCAGAATGGGGCCAGCAACAGAACAGGGAGTAATGGGTATAAGTTGAAACCCAGGCAGTTCCATSTCCATGTGAGGAAGAACTTCTCTCCTGTGAGGGTGACAGAGCCCTGGCACAGGCTGCCCAGAGAGGCTGTGGAGTCTCCTTCTCTGGAGATCTTCCAAACCTGCCTGGACACCACCCTGTGCCCCGTGCTCTAGGGGTCCCTGCGTGTGCAGGGGGTTGGACTAGATGGTCTCTAGACGACCCTTCCAATCTCAACCCTTCTATGTGCTTCTGTGATTCTGTATTGGAAACCTGATGCACATAACCTGTCCATGTAACAACTGACACCAAAATAAGTTAACTAATTTCTAGGATTTCAGGATTTTATGTATCTCCATTCTCATTTGTGAGAGCAAAATCTACAGGGTAAATGTAGCCATTATATTAGCAGTTCTTACACTGCAGACTGATCCATGTGTTACAATATGTTACAACATGATGAGTGTAATATCACAAATATAGCCTTGGAAATATTTTGTTAGGTTTCTATTATTTAGGATCTTGTAAATTCTCCAGAAAAATGGTTTCATCTAATGAAATGTTATAAATATCCAGAGACYATACATAGTGGGTCACATGGTAACAAGGGCATTGGGTTTTGAGTCATCTTAAAAGAAAGAAAGCAACTTTCCCACAAGACTTGAGGGACAATRTCATGAGCTGAGCTGTGCTCAAATGCAGTGTTTTGATAAACTTGTCTCCTTCCTTGCAAAAGCTTTCTGAAACAATAAACCTGAGCTGGATCTACAGGGGCTGAGTTACGCTCAGGAAATGTCAGTCTCCCTCCACTCATTGCCAAAAGGGCCCTGGATGAATTGCTGGGGTCATCTGAAGTCTCAGGGCTCTTGTCCCATGATCAGGTGAAGACAACGGTTTCAAYTTTCATTAAAAATTAGCTACAGCTTTCTTAGTCAACAGCAAAWGTTTAAATATGCTCTTTTAAGGCTTAAAACAAGCAAGCATTTGATGACGATAATGCGAATGTGCTGGCTAGCTCTACTACTGACATACTGCAGACCAGCACGTTATTTCCTTGTTTACTGAGCACAGAGACAACAGTTTATTGCTAAAGAAGCATTGACAGAATTGAAATATTCTCTGCAAACATATACCAGAACTAAAAGGATGACACAAACCCATACGGTGCCTGGTCATCACAGTCTGTGTGGTATCTCATTTTTGGGAAGTGCTCCTTGCAGGGCATGCCTGATCTCCATACTGCACATTGGCAGTGGCACAGCAATGGGGCTGGAGAGGGAGCAGTAACTGCATAGCATCCATCTCAGCTTGGCACAGGCCACACAAGTAAATCTCCACAAATGGGAGATGGAGCAGAGCACCACCAGAGAGTCCTTCTGCTATTCGACCAGCCAGATGAAATATCTTAAATGAAATATGGTATTTCTGGGAGGATGAGGTTTGAGATATTTTTGCTTGTCAGGTTCACCTAGAAATATTCAACTCAATTGACTCTTGTAAATATAGAATTTTATTGAAMATTTAATTTTGCTGTTTGTGCCACCTAATACTTCCCTTAAGAAAAACTCAGCACTAAAACCCTAATTTAGCCCTGTCCTCCCTTACGTTTTGCCTAGGTGAGATTTATTCAGATAATAGAGTGGAGTCTCATTTTACAATGTATTATAAACTGGCCATTGGAGATGCCTCCTCCTCCTTCGTGTTTCAGCAGAGGCACATTGGACCGTCTACAAGCTTCCATAATACAGGTGATGAACAAGAATAATGATAGTTCTAAGRGGCTGTGCGTGCAGATTTACAACTTCTGCATAAAGTGCTGCAGAAAAATCCTTGCATAAAAGGGAATGACTCAATGTATGTACTTCAGCCTGGATAACTCCTCAGCAGGTAAATCTATTGATTTACAAGAGGGTTACTAATAATTTGCTTAAAATTAAACATATACGCTCCTAGGGATCTAATTGTTCAGGTAAGATGGCATGAGAGAACTCATGTGACATTAATGATAGTGCCTAGGTCTTTATTAATTATTAYAAAGCAATGAACAATGAAGAGATTCAAAAAAATAAAGAGAAGTTCTTTTTATAAGCATATAATGTATTTAGTACCTGTAGGGAAAATGTACTGTATTCTGGTATGATATAATCAAAATATAGCGCTATATTTTAAGTATACTAGTTTGATTTTCTGATTCAAAAGAAGTCAGTTTAAGTTTACAAGAGAAAAAAWTAATAGAAGCCCAGCAAAGGGTGCTGTTGACTAGGGGCTAATCCCTAAGGTATGTCTTCACTATGGGAAGGAATATTTTTCTAGATGACTGTTGCAGCACAGCCGGAGTGCATCCAGGAGATCTTTGGCCCTCAGCTCCTCATCCAGGAGAGGCTGCACCCGTATTCACCAAAGGCAGCTCAAGGCATGCCTAGGATGAGCATCTTTTT
This sequence comes from Eudromia elegans, assembly GCA_003342815.1. Classification (NCBI taxonomy): domain Eukaryota; kingdom Metazoa; phylum Chordata; class Aves; order Tinamiformes; family Tinamidae; genus Eudromia; species Eudromia elegans. The sequence goes on along the minus strand of PTEX01000045.1, from coordinate 269,945 downwards.
CATGATCCTGCCAAGGCCTCAAGGCAGCAAAGACGTTTCTCCACAGGTCAGTTCCAGTTGCACYGACCAGTGGGATCCCTGACCCATGACTGCCCAGTCTACCCCCTGGTTATTGCTTGTAGGCCCAGAGCATTAACCCCTGCGTCGTTACCTCGTTGGGCTCCCACAGCCAGACGTCAAAGGTCGGTTTCCGAAGMGCCTCGATGGTCTCTTGGGACAGCATGTACTGCGGAGGAAACGGCAGGCAGCGTTAGCACGGGCGCCCGCATCTGCGCGGGGTCGCRGTCGCACGTCTCTGACGCTCCCCGGGGCCGCATCTCGGCCTCGTTTCCCAAGGAAAAAGTTCTCTCCCTTTGCCTCTCTCCTTTTTCTCCCAGYGATTCCAGAGCCAGCAGGCTGCTCAAGGCGTCGCCAGTGAAGGGATGTAGGTTGYTCAGGCAAAGAGATGTAAAGGGTGTAGGGTGTGAATCTGCCCCTCTGCTGCATTAAACTGCTAGCAAAACAATTTAGTGCATTTAGTGCATCCAGCCATGGCTAGATAATATAAAGTGCATATGCTTATAATTTTAAAGTAGTTGGTATAATATATTGAGTTCCGGATGATTTATAGTCTCTCTCTGAATGTTTTTTCAAGAAGTCCCACTCCTTCAAATTGGTTGTCAGCCTGTAAGATTTACATAATTCTTTATCTTTATGCTCAGTGGCTTAAAACAAAATGCAGTTCGTCATGCAGCTAAAATTTGTTTATAAAAAGACAAAAGGAGAATGTGGGGGGTAAAAAGAACAGGGAAGAATCTGGACTTTACTGAATCACAGTTTTTAGACTTTATCGGTCACAGTTTTTCTAGAACACAAAAATCTTGTAGCTTTAATTGGCTCATTTACCATGCCTGTCTGTAATTAGTTTGAGTTTACTATACTGAGAATTTGAATGCAACTATTTGAGCCATCAAACTGATTTGAGCTATCAAATATTGATAGTGAATTAAGATTCAGGGAAGAATAATGCTAAAGATGATTTTTCCTTCTGAAGAAGGCAGCARTTTTCACTTTTACATATATAATATGCACACAACATGATGCTCTGCCACAAATCTGTGTGTCAGCAGTCCTGATGTGTTATTTAATAACAGTGAGGTAGCAGCCAATTCTTTGAGTAGAATCCCTGCCTCTTAGCCTAACTGGCAATGGACCAGTCCATCATCTCAAAGGTGATTGACAAATGTCACAGATCCAGCAAACTGGACCCAAACTTYTTCTGAAGCCAAAATCCTATGAGCTTTGCTCTCTGGACAAGTCTGCAGTCAGTCTGTGCAACTCTCCATAGCATTTGTTGTTAATTCAAGTCCTGATATTATAGCAATAGATCAAAGTTGAAGCCATATCTGGCACAAATACTTAAGAAGGAAAGAAATCAGTTTTAGAACGGTTATGTTTGTCCTGTATTGGACAAAATTTGATTAAAAAGAACATTAGTCTAGTGATGCCCACTTCACAGACCTAGACATCACTTTAACTAGGCAGGGCATAATAAATAGCAGCCTTCTAATAACGTGGATGGAACTTAYAAATTCATTGCTCTGCAAGGCTCTAGAGACCAGTTTGCACAGCTGTACATTGTGCTGTACAGCCAGGTCACAAGCAGCCACGCAAACCTGAGAGCCACTGAGACGGCTCTGATCCATGCAAGCAAAGGCCCGCTGTTAAACTAGGGCTTGCACGTGCGTGACCTGGTGTTTTGCCAAGGTGCAAGTTGGGAACCACCGAGCTGCATCCTGGCAGCTTTGTACAACTCCTATGGAGAAGGACTGCAGGCGTTGGGACTGAAAATCCTGCGTATTTCATGGTTTTGGCCTCATTCACCACTGCAAATTTGTACCCAGGAGATATTTTTCTTTACACGTTGACATTTTTTTCTAGTAAATACACTAACTCATTTTCACAGTGGTAATGAATCATTCTGGAGAGAATCCAGTGTAGCATTTTCTATTTGTTTTCCCAACTGAAGCATCTCATAAATTACTTTTAAAATTAAAAAATAAATCCATTAGGAGAAAACAGGATGCAGCATTATTTTTAATTAGAGTACAACATTATAAGCTATTTTCGATTGTGTGCCACAAGCATGCAGAATAAGCAAATATTACTAGATAAAAGAGCATTAAATGTTGACAAGTGCAGAATGGTCATTAACATTTCAGACACTAATGAGATTTCAAGAATTAAAGACTACCGAGGATCCAACTCTAAGCCCATTGCAGGCAAAGGCAGCTTTGCCACTGGCTTCAAGGAAGTGTGGGTCAGGCCTTGGGTTCAGAATAATGAAGTGATAGGTGCCTAGGGAGTCATGCATTGCAAAATGGTCTTTGTCAGGATGGCAAAGGTAAATGTTAGGCTGCGGATAAGAGTGAGTATTGCACGGTACCTTTGGGTAGGAGGGGACATCCCGACGGGGCGCTGGCCTCTTGTTTTCATCCAAAAAGCCATACTTGCAGGGACAGTTAGTCCTGAAACAAAATATGTGGCTCTTAGCATTGCAGGAACAGCACTGCTTGAAAAATGCCAGGTGTGGCATTTCTGGTCTTTCGGTAGGCCTTGCTTGGAGATCATGCCACTTCCCAACCTCTCCTCCTCTAATGTGAAACGCTTCAGAAGTGCGATCCTCTTTAGGGGATTCTCCTCCCTGCAATGCTCCCACCTCCTTTTCCACATACATTTGAATTCWGTCTTTTTTCAGTCACATATCCGTGGATACCCCGTCCCTTCTGTTTAAGCCTAGCAACTTTCCTCTCAGCAAAGAGCTTTCCACCCGCGCACTTTCCAGACGGGGTGGCTGCACCAGCCCTAGCAGTGAAAACGGGCGGTGGGGACAGTGAAACAGTGACCGGTGGGCACGGCAGAGCTCACCGCCCTGCAGCCAGGGACGTGTGTCCCTGCGGAGAGCCACCTCGCCGAGCACTTCATGTCGGGCAAGTGGCTTCATCCAAGCAATGGCCCCGGGCCATCCAGGAGAGGTGGTCGGCAAYGCCAGCATCACACCACACTGCACCAGCCTTGTGGTGACACGTTGCCTCCAGTTTGCGTTTGTCCCTGCGGACCCAGGGTGTGCATCACCCTCTCTCRTTTTTCACCCGCTACCCCTTTCCAAACAAAATCCCCAAAAAACCCCTAATGAAAGTTTAAAATATTGCACCAGCTCTATCTATCTCCTTCTCAGGATTTTGCAAATTTGGGGTTGTGTCTCTTTTTAATGCTACTCTGTTGGGAATCGGCCCACATCTCTCTCCTTTCTCCTCTTGTCTTTGATCTCCACTATCGTTCCTGATGGCACTGTCTGAAGCCTTTGCAAAGTCATTTCATCTTCCAGCTCATGTTGGTCTGCAGGCATCAAAGAGCTGCCTCTTCCTGCCCTGTTTAAGGAGATTCTCGGTCAGTGAAAAGCTGTCTTAATTGTTTATAAGCCCATTTCCTCAAACTCCACTGTGAGGAGGATTAGTGGGGTGAAAGCAGTGAGATGGGGGCATCRCTTGCCCTAAGGGGAGCTGGCTGCCAGGGTCAGCCAGCCACTCGTTATTTCGTAACTGTTGTAAGAYCCCAGCCTTCGTCCTACAGCAATGGGGAGGACACGAGAGCCAGGGTGCATCAGGCCCTTACAGACCTGCAACTGTGTCTGTATGTGATCATAGCTGTAAAAGACACCATAATGTTATTAGTATCTGCCAAAAGGGAGCATGGAGAGCCGGCTCGCAGGAAGAGCAAACTGTGCCAGTGCTAGCAGGGCTGCTCTGCTCCTCTGCCGAGCAGGAAGGCACAGCTCACTACGATGATGTGACGACTTCTATAAACCTCGGTGCTCATCATCATCCTGTTGTATGTGAGAATATGGAACCACAGAAGAATATAGCTATATATACACTGTGATACGAAAGGTCCTGCATCACAGCAAGGGTACACGAGGAGCACCCTCTCCTCACTCATACACCAAGAAGGAGGTGACTTACAGCAACTCCTGACTATATGCTGAACCTGGCCAGGATTTTGTGCAAGCGTCTCTGCGTTACTGGTGCAGGACCTCAGTGTTCACCTTATGTTACAGAGCAGAAATGGAGATGTGGCAGGGCATGAGGTGCACCAGTGGAACAAACAGATGGAGGTACAAGATCCACAAAAAGCACATCTAAGCCTATGGAGCATTTTCTGCATGTATATATTGCATATTTTTCCAAGCTCCACATGGAATGGTTTTCTTGCCACCAACAAGAAAAGCAGAGCRGTATGGTGCAAGGTGACGCTGGGCAGAGTGAGTTAGACCTCTACTTTACTTAAAGCATGTCTACACCTCCCTTGGTAGCCAGCAGCAAGCTGGCACGGGTGCCTGCACCCAGCAGGGTGTGTTGGTGAGTAACACACGTGTTCGTACGGCAACTTCTGCACACCCYGTTCCACGCTGGCCTCCAAATTTCGAGGCACCAGCTGCAGAGGCGAGCACTTCCACAAGCCGCCGGCATGGAGCTCACTGTGGTCAYGGCAAAGGCACCGCTGTGACCCATAGAAAGGGGAGCTGTGGCTGCCCATGGCTCTGGCTGAAGAGGAGCCGTACCCTAGGCAGGCCCCAGCCCCATAGGGTGATGCTCCCACATGCGTGCATCAAGCGGGGACCACGTGTGAGTTGTTYGTCTACCAGCGACAGCCGCAGGTTTACGCCTTGCCCTCTGTCAGTGCTGACCCCTCCAGACCCCAAACTGCGGGGTCTGCTGGTGCATATCACGCTCCAAATTCCTGCGTGAGAGGCGGTGGCGCCTCACAGACTGATCAGCAACTTGATGCTGCCCAGACCCTTCTGGCCCCAAAACTCTGGAGATGCAGGGAATCCTCCAGGTCATAGGAGAGGGAAGACTGGTTGCAAGGGAGATTCAGCCAGGCTCGGAGCAGGCTGCACCACACAGATGYAGCCCTCCCTGGTCCTGTCTTTCTTGCTAAATGGGTAGCCTAACATACTGCTGTTTATATTGCAAAATATAGACTGAAAAAAGACAAGATCTGTGACAGGAGTGAGTCATGGCTGCTGCTGGAACAGACTTGCACTTCCTGATGCATGTGCTGTAACTGCCTGAATGTGCAGTTGCTGTAACTCCTTTCTTTCTTCATTTCAGTTCTCTATCTGCCTATGCATCCCCAGACTCATGAGTGCGACTCTCCCACCTCCCCGTAACATTASAGCAAAAATAAAGACACGTGCATGCACACACACAKGTTACAGCACATCAAGCACAAGTCAGCAAATGTGTTTTGGTGTTTGCTGCCAATCTGCRCTCTGATTTTTCTAATGAGATTTCCTCACACACCTGAACAAGAAACGATGCAAGCCCCAGGGCAAACTGCAATCCATCACACCAGTATAAATCTGGAACAGATCTTCTGAGGTTAATGATGTTATTCTCCATTTATGCTAGTATGACAGCTGAATTTGGCCTTAGACTTTATAGGAATGCATTAATACCCTGCCTCCTGACACATCTGGATAGCAAAATTTACGAAAAACAGTGATTATAAAGCCTAATTGTTTTAGCAAATCTCTCATTGCCCTCAATGGGAAACAGTTTTGATTAAAGGCCAGAGAATTTGACCCCAAATGAAGAAAAAGAGAAAGACTTTCCAGATAACATATTTACATTTGCTGAGAAAAATCCCCTTCACCTACAGTGTGAGCAGTATCATAAATCTCTTTTCATTAACCTTCCCAGAAGGATTCATAATCTCACAGTGATGATCTGTGTGTCCTAATGGGGCATTTTGGTGACATGAGAGGCAGGCTTTTCAGCTGAAACCACATACCATACCAAATGCAATTTTTTCTGCTGTTGTTTTAATTACAGGGAAACCAAGCTCGACAATTGCAGAATGAGCCCTTTAATTAGAAAGCAAATTCCCAAATTCTCGCTGAAATTGAAATGGGCACTCTATATAGCATGAGGTCATAATTAGAAGAACTGCTGCATAGTTACTTGATATTTTCCCAGACTACATTTTAAATCTTACTGGATCTAATTTGACTGTTACCTGTTTCCCCAGCAAATGCTYCGCTTTGCAGAAGTGCTTTTCCCCGTCCCCCTGAACGAGTGAGGAGTTGCTGTTCCGTATGAGGGAACACAGGAAAGCTGTGCTCTGTGCTGCAGGACTTCTTTCCTCTAATCACGAAGCCTGCACTAAAACTGAAGCATGGCTATAAACCTTCCAATATAACAGGCTGTTAAATTAAAGCCAATGTCCTTAACAGCTATTTGTTTCATTGCCCCTRTACTCTAGAGCCCAGAGCGTAACTCTGCTCTGCAGAAACACGGCATGAGCACTGGGAAACAGATGCTCATTTCTTCGGTGTGAGCTCCGTGGAGCAGGGCTTACCTGGTGCTTCTTGCTGCCATTTCCTCCCTCATCTTTCTAATGTCGCTCTTGCATTTCTCAATCTCCACTACTTTCAGGCCTTCCACTGTCAACAGAGGAGAACAACAGTGGTGTTACCATGGTGAAACTCGCCGGGTCTCCTCTCCACGGCTGCCCCAACTTCCTCGGGGCTCGCGGCAGCAGCGGGGAGACGCGGAGAGGGGTCCTGCCTAGGGCGCGCGGCTCCCCACGTGCGCGGGGGCTGCCGACGCGGCGCGTCCCGACAGCCCRCGGGGATTCTTTGCTGCCAGTTTCAGATAATCGCTCGAGTCTTTTAATTCGCAGAGCGGTTGCGGCGTCTCCCCTTTTCCACCGCTGTGCGCGGCAGCCAGCTGTTCCGTTGCCTCTGCTCCTCTGCTGCCGAGCGCMAACCAAGGGGGCTCCCGAGCAAAAAACCTCCGGCGATGGGATGATAAGCGCAGCTAGACAAACATGTCCCGGTAGGATTAGAATTCCCATTAAGATAAAAGGTTTTAATTTCAAAGTTCATGCAGAGCGTTAAGGAGCTCTAAGAGGCATTACCAGCGATGGAGAAACCAGAGAGAGAATGCAGGGCAGAGAGCGAAAGGGAGAAATGTTGAAAAGTTTTGACTCTAAGAATTGATTTCACTGTGTTTAAGTATTGAAGAGCTGTCACTTTTCTTTTTTTTTTTTTTTTAAATCAATTTTGCAATCAAAGGCTCTTTCTGCATGCAGCCCCAAAACCCCATGTTCCTCTGCCGCATGTCATTATGAGAGCCACAAGGCAAAAAGTTTGATTGCTTGTTTATGTTGCAACTCATTTCACTGCACGTAGCTGTGAGAACCTGTGCCMYRTGCTCTAGGCGACCCTGCGTGTGCAGGGGGTTGGACTAGAAGACCTCTAGAGGTCCCTTCCAACCWTAAGTATTCTATGAACCTAATGCAGTGCAAACCCACGAATATTCTCCTTTTGCTTTTCCCCCTGGTTGAGCTATCAGCACGCTCARGGACGTGATACAGGACCATTTATTGAGTGCATGTCATTCACATGGAATGATTTTGCAGCTCGTTTGTGCACTGAACTCATTGCTTGCACGGACAAGCTGTGCTCAGGGAACTCAAGGGGACGGGTAATTGTACAATCAATACCCCATCGCCATCTTACAAAATAATAGCCAGAATCACCATACTCATCTGCAGGGTTACATATATGTGATGACAAACTGTTTTGGAAGGGCAGAACTATGGAGATCAGCAGAGACCCTSTTTTTTATTTATTTATGCTAGAGATTGCTCTGGGATGAGGAATAGGGACAGGGAAAAGCAGAGGAGGTATATAAACCAAGTCCAAAGCTTCACATATTTAAAAGAGGAAAGGAAAGGGGGTTGAGGTTTTGCTTGAATATAGAGATACTATCCATTCAAAAAATCACATTTCCAGATGATTTTTTTTTTTTTTGTCTAGTACCATTGTAAGCCATTTCTTTGGGTGATCGCCATTGACAGGGATGATACAGGCCAGATGCTGCCCTGCTTATTCAGCATCTTCACTCTAGATCTGGCTACACATTTTGGGGTACCCAGTTCTGCAGTTTTGCTGCTGACCTGCAGCCCCTGCACTGTTGTATCCCACCCACCCATGTGCATTTCCCTGGGAATCCGTGGGAGTCCAATTGCCAATACTGGGTGGCCGGTTCATATCAGAAGCAGTGAGAATAAAGCAGAGTATCAGAGTAACAAGGCAGGGGGGCAGGCAGCTGCAGAGAGCGGAAGAGAGATGGTGCAAAAAAAAAAAGCATCCCTGAGCACTTTTGGTATCGTTTCTCTTTAGTTTTCTCCCCAAACCTCCCCAGAGAATTTACATAATTATTTTCTTAAAGTAGATGTGAGAYGCTTACAAATTGCAAAGGGCTTTGCCAACTTCCCTATTCATGTGTTGGCTGCTCTGTGAACGCTGGGACTGAGTAAAGCCATGGAACAAAGCATTTCCAATGCTTTCCCTGCATGGATGTGTTTTCCAAGGGGAAGTTGAAAGCTTTAGATGGGATTTAAAAATCAGTTAAAAGATCTGGCTCCTTGAAACACATTTCTGYGATTCTGTCTCTAGGCAGGAGTGGGAAGGAAGCTGAGAACATATTATGTGAGGTGCAGACGTAGAGCTGTCATGAACTTTTATTCCCACACACATTCCCTCTGGGGAAGAAAACCTGGAGATCACATGTGGAAGTGATGGAAAAGGGATTTCTGAAGGAGGCAGGAGAAAAAGCAAAACAAAAGCACTATTCTACCCCCACTTGGCTTGCAAGTGATAAATGGCCTTGTCATGTGCACTGATCAAGGGCTCATTATCTTATTCTGCAGCAAGAAATGCCTCTGAAAGGACCCTGTGCTGTCTAAAGAAATCCTTGGGCTGAATCCAGCACTGAAACGTGGCTCCCCGGGCAGCCGCCGGGCACCTCGCCGGAGCAAGGAGCTGGGATTCCTCCTTCCCCCGCAGCTCTGCCCACACTCTGCTCAAAACGCTGCRGCCCTGGCTCCGCTGCAAGGCCCGTTTTGAGCAGATGGGTGCCCCTGCAGACAGGCATCCCGGGGAGCTCCCGTTGGAGCTGCCATCCCACGCACTGCAGCAGAAGGGCAGCAAGCTGCTGCGTCTGCTGGTAYTTCCATCAGCGGAGAGCAGAAGCCTCGCTTGGGAAACGGTGGGGTTGGTTCACGTGCCTGGTGTGGCAGCTCCGGGAACGCTGCCTTCCTTAGAGCGGCAACGGAGTGCTGTCCGGCGCAGACGCGCAACGCTTTTCTCCCTCCGACAGCTGCACGTGGGTCTCGGCTCTCTCCCTCTGCAGCTGAGGTTGTGGGGCAGAGCCGGGAATCCCGACAGCATCGGGAGGAGAGCGGGCAGAGCCAGCACCCGATGGCTGTGTGGAACAGCCATTTGCCCCCTTGCTGACGGGGAACAGGGAGACCCATAGGAAGGAAAACCCCATTTGCCTTATTTGCTCTAGCCTAGGAATCGAGCCCAGAGCCCTGAAACTGGTTAGAAATTTCATAGAAAAGCAGAAGACGATCATCGTTTTCACAGAAAATGCAGAGCAATGGGGCTGATTTCTTTTTTTTCTTCTGTGTTTGTTTATTTATTATTTTGGGAGGGGGTGGAGAGACAAAGCAAGGAAACAGAGGTGCCTTGGGCAAACTGTGGCCAAGCGGAGCGGGTGSGATCGCTACCTGGATTCCTTGCCCGGATCCACGCTGGTCCTCGGCACGCTGCAGGGTGCCCAGGCACAGGCTTCACTGCAATGGGCCTTGTGGCAAGCTCCAGCCCTGGGGCAAAACGCTGCTGGGGTGGCCCCTGCGAGAGGCTTCCCACAGCTGCCCCGTGAATAGCAGATTTKATTCCTTTCCCTGCTGACAAAGGCATCAGTTTCACTGAGCAGCTGCAGGGTCAAGGTAGCTTCTGGATGGGGGAAATTTCAAGATTTTTTTTTTTGTTTTCTATGAACAAGAACTTTTTTTTTCCTTCTTCTCCCCAGCCAGCTCTAGTGAGAAAGCACTTTTTGCAGCTGTGGTGCTGGGAAAATTTCTGCCCATTTCTGAGTTAAATGTTGCATGTCAATGAGGATTTGACCTTCAGTGTCAAAGCTGTGCTATGTGACAGGGCCTTATTCATATCCCTGCCCTGGCTTTCCTGAATCTGTTTTATGCATAACATATTAAAAACTTAAAAGGCAGAAGCTGCCTGGAAGAAAAACAGAAAAAGGAGCTCTTTGGCCAGATGAACTTTACTTTGTTGCTGCACAGTAACTAGAAACAATTGTATTGCTGTCTGCAAATGAAACAAATGGGGAAAATTAGAAATGATCCTGTGTGCTGGCTCCATTCTCAAATTCAGCCAGGAAACAGGGCCTGCGAGGTGAGGGTTTCCRTGCTCGCAAGCCAGAAATCACTGCCTCTTCAGCTCTGAAGGAATACCCTCTGGTTGCATTTACCTATACATAAYGCGGCATGTTTACGGATGCCTCCGACGCCACCCCTGATTTATGCCACGCGTAGCGCGCATGTGTGCAGACACGAGCAAGCTGCAGGGCAAGTCCTAAGGCCGCTTGAGCCCCACACAGAGCAGCGAAAGGCAGAGGGAGGGAGTGCTGCACGCACCGACCAGGCACACGCTCGGACCGCAGCGCCCACGACGGACTTTAGCCCGCAGTGAGAACAAGGCCGGTCGCGCTCGGTTCAGTACACAACGAATGCATTTCTGAAAGGACAGAGTCTAAAGGAAAGGCAGAGGGTTCGTCCTGCGCAAACATCCAACATAACCAACGTGGGAGAAGGCAGCTACATTATTATCCTCCTCGAATTAACTCCAAAAGCAGCAGYGAGCTCGAAGGCAAATAAAGGGACACTCACATTCAACTTTTTTCTCCAGCATTGCCAAGTGATTAGCTACTTCGGTTTTCATTTCGTTGATTTTAAAAACCCTGAAAAGAAAACCCTCATGTATTAATGTTATACATACAGTGCCATGCCTACACTATCTACAACAGATCTTGTCTTAGAAACGTCTACATTTTTCCAGAGGAGGGATTACTCTGCCTGTGATTGCCACAGGGAAAACAAAACTRGCCACAGAAACGTAAAACTTTTGGTGGAGAATACACATGTGGTCAAGGGATTTTCAGAAATATTAAAACCAAATGATTTTGTTGCAACGACCACGGCCCTGAAACACTTCAATCCCCACCCCACCCCCAGCAGCTACTTGTTAATATATCCTCTTGGGAAGCAAAGTTGAATTGAAAATGCTTCATCTAACAGGAGCACCTCGGTATTTTTACACCTCTGAAGCTCTCCTCCTTTTGAAGTTTAATGGTTATTTGCTGAACTAGGGTGGAATAGATCTCTCTTATTAGGAGCAGCTGGAATAAAATAAGCTGCAACACAGGCTTCAGAAACCTTGTTTGAGGAGAGACAGATTTGTGTGATAACAGAAAAAAAACCCACAACACAAATGCAATGATTTTAATGCTCCATGAAGAAGCATTTCTTTTGCTTTCTGAAAAGATAGAAACACAATAAAAAAATCATATTTTATACATGATATCCTTTTTAGATCAAAGATATGCCCAAATCACTTCTGGTTTAAGCTATACACTGATTTAGAGGCAGACACATGTGTACCAGGCTTAAATTTGGCAGGAAGACTGGGATTTGAAGCTCTTAAGTACCCCTTTGGCTCCTGTGAAAAGCTCACCTCAACCCAATAACATAAATGGAATTTTACATTGATAGCAATGCTGTTCAGTTTGCTTACCTTGACAATTGCTCCGCAATTTGTCCCAGTAAATTCTGAAACAATTCTTCTTTCTCTGAAAAAGCAAAAGCAAGAAATAACAGGAAACAATATAGAGAAGGCGGCACGTCCAACTCCCCTGCAAACTTGTATCTGCAGACTGCCGACTCTGACGATGACACATCGAGCTAAAAAGCCATCCTGGTCCCCTAACAGCGGCACCGTTTGGGAGTGCAGATTAGTCCGTGATTCCTCTTGCCGTGTCGCTGCTAGCTCCTTTGGTTACCTCCCTCCTGCTCTGTCTCTGCCGATGACAGTCACGACATTCTGAAAGATTTTCAGGGGTGCTGRATCTCGGAAAGACATCTTATTTTATTATTTATAAAGGCGGTGCTCTCTGAAAAGGAGACTCCTTTCATATTTCCCAAGTGAGACACCAGAAGTGTCACTCTCTTTTGGAAGATTTGGCTCACTCCTCACCAGGACTCCCTTCGTATTATCAGAAAGAGAATTTTAAATTGATAATAATGCTGTTCAGCACCAAAGCATCCAGAAACAACACAGCAGCACTTACAAACAGAAGGAAGCCCAGCTTGCCTTTGCAATTTATGCTGCCACATTACACTGCAGGCTGCTTTTGTAGTGCAAATTTGAGAGGAACATATAGCAACGCGTAAGCGCCGTGCACGTGCCAGATGCCAAACAGCCCATCCTTGCAGGATGAAGCGCACCCTGCAGAGTGCCTGGGATAGGCCCAGCAGAACGTTTGCAGCACAGGTCCCCCAAACCCTTTTCCCTTGCAAACAGCTTTTGGGCAGACCYGGAGGCGCCTGCAGGAGGTAGCTCTGGTTACAGGATCCCGCTGTTGCTGGTGCCAGCTGAGGTGCTCTGGTGCAGCAGCCCTGGGGACTCAGCTCGCTGCCTCCTCCTGCCCCCACCGGCACTGTGGCACCTAGCCCTGCCTCAGGAAAGCCAGCTTGGCYGAGGCCCAGGACCCCAGCTCGTAAGGGGCAGCGTGCTCTAGGACGGAAGCAGCAGCACGACACAAGTATTCCGTTCTTCCCATATCCGCCCACGCTGCATTGTGAGGGGCAGAGGAGAGACGAGCCGCGTTTGCTGAGCCCTGGGCCGCCGTTTCRCCGCTGCTCCCGCTTCCCCTGTCCGTGTGGGCTGAACCTGCCCTTCGCTGCCCTCGGTCCCGCGCCTGCCCCGTGCGTCTGGGTCCCCGGCCGAGAAGCAGGAACGGTTGCACGCCCTCGTGTGCGGCCCCGGAACAGGGGACACCCCKTTCACCCTATGAGGAAACGCCCGACTGACACCTCGGTGGGGACTTCTTGTGTGTGTCCACAGGGACAAATTTCCTCCAAGTGGCCACCACCTGGGCAAACGCATCAGACCGAAATACAGCCCGGCACTCACAGCAGATTTCTAAAAACTCCTCTGTTTACCTGTTGAAAGGCTCTGCAGTTCCCCCCATGTTAGAGATGTCAGAAACACATGTCAAGAAACTCGCTTTCCTGCTCAAAACGGTTTGGCACTGGCCTCTCCACGCACCACAGACCTCATCGGCTCTTTCCCGGTGCCATCCGGCTCCCGCCGGAGCCGCCAGCAGAGCCCAGGAAGAGAGGMGTTCTCATTACCGAGGCTCATTGCTCAGCTTCCTCCCCCGAAACCGCACGTGCCAAAGAACTGCAGATCCAAGAGCCGGAGCGAAACAGGCAGGGGTCCCTGCCCAGAGCGGCGCGGAGGGACTTACCGCCCGCGGCACCGGGGCCGTCCCGGCTCCAGCAGTGCGCACGGACACAGCAGCCCGTGTGCCCTCACCTCGCTGCGGCTGCTGCTCGGCGCGCTCACAGCGGCTGCAGCACGCGGGACACGGACAAGTTCCCTATAAACACCGGTCCAGTAAGGGAAAAAAAAAAGAAAAGGAAAAAAAAAAGGAAAAAAAGAAATCTTACTTTTATTCCCTCCTCCTGTCAAAACCCTCCTGGAGTACTAGGACATTCTAATCCCGGGAACAGTCAGCTGCAATCTGATGTTTATAGATGTAATAAAAGACTTTCAAAACGAAGATGTATGTTTTTATAACCCTAGGGTGCAGTAAAGATATATGACTAAGAGTGGCAGTTTTCCTCATCTTAAAGAGACAAAGATCCATTTCTCTCGTGCCTGCTCCTCGTGAGAGGAGACACCTCCGGTAACCCCTGTTTCCCAAGAAAAGGAGCAATTGTGCAGGCATCGCTCACTCTGGCACGTCCCCCCAAACAGGGAGGGTGGGCGTCCTTTTACCCCCTTCCTCATTGTGCTGTGCCTTTCGTGTCCCTCTGTGCGGGGCTGATGCCCCAGGTGTGCACTGCTACTTTTTCCACAATTCCTTAGCAGATTCCTTTTTTTTTTTTCCCTTTCTGCCATGATTCCCTATGGGATAATGGAAGGTCCTTGCAGGCAGGTGCCATGCGTGCGCCTTGGCGAGGGACCCCAGCTCCAGCGTGCAGCAGCTCCGGTGCCAACGGCCACCCCTCCTCAGCGGAGGCCCCTCCAACGCCACAGACACGTCCTGCTGGAGCAGAAAGCAGGTGCCAACGGGTGTCCCCAGGGACACCGGGAACACGGCAGGCAGAGGCCCGGGACAGCCCCCTGCTCCAGCACCCTCTGTTCAGCTGCTGGGGTTTGGGACACTGCCCAAATGGCTGTGCCTCCTCTTCCTGAGGTCGCAGCAGGAAGGGCAGCCCGTGGTGCCAGGTCCCACAGGCTGACTCGGGCGCAGAGCTTGCCAGCACGACCTCCATCCCCATCCTCGCGCTGTGGGCACCTGGCCCCATGCTGATACCGCACCGGGCGCTCCCCAGAACAATGATCTTAACTCCCATCTCTCTCCCATGCCTAGGAGTGGGCAGGAAATGAAAAAGTTTCTTAGCAGACCTCCCGTGCATATCTCCTTTACTGGCTAAAAGCCACTGCGTAGATTTTCCTCTCCGAAAGATCCTGCTTTCCTACCTTACCTTTAGCAATGTYAGTTCCACTACCGCCTGCCTTGCTCTTTTCCAGCTGCCTGGGAGACTGCTGAGAAGTGCATTTGCTCCAACTGTTGTGAAAATTGTGGTGACTCTTTTTTGGCATGTGTTTGGACAAGTTGCCTCGGAAAGCAGAGTCACGCAGGCAGATTTGTTTCAGAAGTGAAAACTAGAACGGAGCTTTTTTTTTTCAGTTTTAATGAAGAAAAACAATTTCCCACTCTGTTCATTCTCCTGACTCTCAGCAAAATGTCAGGAATGTTTAAGACTAATGGCAAGCCATGTAAAAGAGAAACAGATACCAAGGAACATTAGTTCCATTGCACAGCTCAACTTACCTCGTCTTTCCATAGCAGACTTTGCCTTATGCTTTGGCAACCTACCRCCAGAAATTTTCTTGCCCTTTTGAGCTCAGATCTTTGGAAAACCCTCTTTTATAAACTGCAGGGAGGAAACAGAGCCGTTGTTGACACAGTGGACTGCATTCTGCACAGAGCAGAGCCATGTGCTGTCAGCTGGAGTGAAAAACGAGGGCCCTGGGAAAGTGTGAAAATCGTATGTGTTCTTACAAAAATATAAGGTCAGGTTCATGCAAAAGAAAGTCAACTTTTCTTGAAAGCCCATAGATCAGATTCCCATCTGATATAATGGCATGGGATTCCCCAGCGGAGTCCCGATTTGGGAATCCACTGGCCAGGAAGTGGCTCCTTCTATATCCTGAGGACAGTGGGTACTGATTACAAGCACGGTGCRGAGAGCAAATATCCTGCTCCTATTAACAGGCCACCTGTTCTGACCCCATAATGCAGGTCGCGTACTCCTAGAAGTGTGAGGCTGTTCCAGCAGAGCTCATTTGGATGAGGAAATAATTCAGAAGACAACTTCCTTCCCCTTAGCAATCATGCAGCCCTCAGCCTGGAATACCTCCCTGTGGTAACAAGCAGTAGGCTCGGACGTGGGATCTGTTTGCAGCTTGTAACAAATCTTTCCTGCAATGGAGTTTTCCCCAGTTTTCTGTCTGTATTGCTGTTTTGCTCTCCTTTTATTCCATTTGCACATGCACAASCTCTCTCCTTTTGCCTTTCGGATCCCCCTAGGCACCCTTCTACATTCCTGTCCCATCCCTATGGAGGTTTCTGCCCGAGTGGCAGCTGGCAACTTGGAGGGCAGTTGTGATTCCCTATGCCTCCTCTCCTCCCCATATATATACCAAAGTGGTACCAAACACCATGTTTTCTTGCACAACACCAGAGCCTAAGAAAAAAAAAGAGAGGAGGGAAGGGGACCTGTAGTTACCATGAAAAAAGCAGAAGTGTCCTGCTGCCTTCCCAGAACCTCACTCATTTCCTTCAACCATGCTGTCTGTTCCCAGAAGTTCCCTCCTTTTCCTTCAAGGACTCTGCCTCTCTGCCTTTCTAAGAGAATCTTAACCTCTGCTCCTTGTGTCTCACCTCTCCAAGCAGCGTCCCCAGACAATGTCTCCTGCCCTCTTACTGTCCCTGACACCTTCCCAAGACGTGCTGCCCGAGCACCCAGCCTCTCCCTGCATCTTCACAACGCACAGGCTTGGGCTGCTGTTCAGCTGCCTTGAAGCGAGCAGCAGGATCTTGTAAAGCCAGAYGCTTTACAAGAATCGCCCCAAGCCAAGGATTGGATCCAAAATCTGAGAACTACTGCCTTGAGCACAACGCTTGAATGCAAAATGTCTCGTGGAAATGCCACTTTAGTCCTCTCAGTGGAGGACAACAATAATGGGAATGTGTTCCAGATGTTGTCTTTCATCCAGGACTTCTTTAATCTTGTCAGGTATTTTAAAATATTTATTATACTAAAAGCTGCCATACTCACAGCAGAAATCATGCTCTTTCCTTAGTCATTTCGAAATACCTAGTGTTCACATATTGCACTGAGGTTTGAGTAGAGGTTTTCTTAAAGAAGGTTTAGCAAAACATTGCAGAACAGACTTTCAAAAAGGGTCTATGTTGGCTCAACAGAACCACTGCTTGGTGTGAGTCTTTTCAAGACGTCCCCGGGTGCTGACTCAGACCAGAGCAAAGCACTTTGAAAGATTTGGACCCCAGCCATTCCACCTCACCTTCAAATACTTTGAAACKGGGGAACAAACATATTTCCTTAGAGAATATTTTCATCAAGTACTTTTTATTCTGCTATAGCTACAGCCACTAGTGACTCATTTTTCTTTCTTGCACCATAGCCCCATAATTCCCATGTGAAAAAGATTTATGATGAATATGAAATTACTACAAAGTCGATTTTAGTAAACATAGTTTTAAACATAAAAACAATTAAACATTATGTTTTTAAACATGAAGAAGCGCATTACCTGAGAGCTGCCCAGTGGCAACAGGTATTACTTTGTATGGAGACCTGGAAAAGTCAGAGAGGGGTTAAATTAATAACACTGAGAAAGTATTTTGCATTTCACATTTCTACTCCCTGAGAAGTAGGAAGAAACATTAGACTATATTCTAAGCCTACTCAAAACCTGCCCATTGAAATACAAAGCAGGCACTTGTCACAAACACTTAACCCTCCATTTTACTGCTGAACAGGTGCACAAAGAGATCTTGGTTGCAGTAAAGAGCCACACCATAAGCATGGCAAAACAACCTTCTCTTTGGCAAGTCTTGATAGCCTGGAGACTGAAATGGTGAAGAATTTGCGGCCAAGAGAAGTGCCAGTGGTGGGAACCATTTCTTGGTTCCATGTTTGCACAGCACTGTGCACAGCACTGTCCCTGCTACCCCTGGGGCTCTTATGGATGGTGTCAGCAAAAATAATAGCAGTAGTTGCTGAAATATGCCATGCTCCATTCCATATATGCCAAATATGCCATGTTCCATCACTGAAATATGCAAWGGAATAAGTAGCAGCAAAAGTCATCACTGCAAGTAGTCAGAGTGAAAATAAAATGGCAAGGCTAAACAAACAACAGGAACCCAGGAGCAAAAGAGAAAGGGGAGACAGAAGGGGTCAAGGCCAGCATGGCAGAGTCCTGAACTCATAAAAGACTTTGTCTTTGCAAGTAATGTCATGGCTAAGTTCTCACAGAGCCGTAAAGGAATGAACAAAGGACCCGTGACACTTGACWGCAAGCAGAAGGGGGAGGGAGCAGATGCTCTACATAACGTACTTAAATGCAGCATTTTTCCTCAGACAATTACTCCTACTTCAATAACAAGGGAAAAATCTTCAAAACTGGGAGGCATTAGTGTTACAGCCAGGATGAAATTTGTGCTGCCGTCTCCGTGCCTCTAGATAGCTGCTCACAGCACACGGTATACAGGAGGCATTGGTAGTTGAGCACAGCCCTTTCCCTTGGACTTCACGTTGTTCTTCCGTRAGCAGCAGGGCTTACCTCTCTGAGTTTGCGGGCATTGTCGGATCAATGGATACCATGCAGTTGTCCACTGTCAAAAGGGAGATGGTTGTGTTCCTGCAAGGTATGTTTCAAAGAGGTTTACTTGACCTAGAAATGTTAGCTGAGATTTTGCACTGCTACTTATGGTACATGGCCATTTTCTCTCATGCAGCACTCTCATTTTGGCCTGGTCCTGTCTTATGCCTGTTAAGCCAAAGAGGTCAACGCACAGGACAGGTTAGGCTTGATGTCTCACCCATTTCAATTACCAAAAGTGTTTCTGGTAAAACAGAATATTTTGTTTCTGGACAAAATATTAAGTGTGATACTGATACTCTGATACTGGAGCAAACTTTGTTCTGTTAGCTTATGTATTCTGTTGAATCACCAGCTAATGACTTCTATGAAGGAATGTGTATGATGATGTGTATGATGATATATTGACTAGGCAGTTATATACTGAATTCAATGCTTGACCTATTTTTCCTGTGCATTTTTTTATTGTAAATCTGTATATATAAAGGTAAGGACAATGGCTTATTGCCTGCTGTTGTGCACTTGCCCTGTGCTGCTCAAGTCCCACAGGCAGGCAACAACTGCCCTCTTCTAGGTGTGGATTTGTGGCCTGCTTAAAAGATTGTTTTCCCCCTGTATTACTGTGCTGGACAGATAGTGTAGAGGTGAGTATACCAAAAGGCTCTTCCAGGCCCTTTCCTCCCTATCTTATCACACAGCTACATCCAACCCAGAATTCCTCACAAAAGACTGTTTTAAGATGGAAGATACTGTCTGCATGGAGGGTAGGGAAAACAAACTCTTCAAGAAATCTCATCAGGAGACATGCGTCAAATTTACAGAATAACATAAGTTGGAAAAGACGTGTCTCAGCTAATGTATTTTGGAATATTTTTATTCTATAAATATAGAAATTGTGTTTGAATATCCCGCACCTGGGATTAGATTGTTGTTTGTCTAAATAGAAAGCTTGTGACTTAGGGACAGACTGTTTCTMTTCCATCCCATCCCAACCCATTCCATCCCATTTTGTTCTTTCAAGTGTACTCAGCATTGAGGTGGCTATATCCCTGTGAGAGCCTCATGCATTTTTCCCACTAATGCTGTGTTGCCCCAATTTCTCCTTCCACTAAACCTGAATAGATCATTTGGGGCTTGTTTTTGGATTGTCCCTAAAAGTAAAGGAACAAAAGTGAAATGAATGTCATGAATGAAAAGAGAGACCTACCTTGGTAGTCCCGTTGCGATGCAGAAGAGGTCCATAATATCTTTGGAGTTGCAGTATTTACTAAAGATCACCTTCCAAAATGAACAGCAGCAGAGGAAAAATGAAGACAAAGGAGAGAAAGGACAGTTAGTTCCCAGTGAGATATGAGTTCTATTCAGGCGTGAACTGGGCTAATTTTAAGGATCATCCCACCATTTCAATTATCTGATTTGGCTTGCGAGCTGGAATATTTCTCTACTTCTGCTTTAATACCTGTGCTTTTAGATAAAGGAAGAAGGCTCTGGAGACCTAATTGTGCTGTTCAGAAGTGGAGCAAAAATGTATGTGAATTGACAGCAAAAGGTATCTCATAATACTGCAGAGCTGCAGGATGATAACAACCRCAAATTTCAGAAAGCAGCAACCCAGATTTAGGAAGAAAACAACATGGATTTAGGACAGTCTTTGGATGGTATTAAAGGACACTGCTATATGGATTACACCAATTTAAGCTCGTTTTAAACAGAACATTTTTTCCCCCACACTTGTGCCGAATTCCCTACAGTCTAATGGACTGCTTTGTTCCTGATGTGTGGACAGAATTTGAACTTTGAATTCTGAAATTTGCCACCTTTATCATCATATTCTTACTCTGTACACCTGCCCTCCCATGCATACCAGGAAWTCTGTGGGTTGAGAGCACAGTTTGAGCTGGAAAGGCAAGCACCTGAAGGTTTGGAAATGATACCGTTAAGTTTGTGAAGGCAACTTTAACTGGATCTCTTTGGGAAACAGCCTTTAATGACACAATCCCATGGTGTGATTTCTCCCAGACTCCCGCTTCCTTCAGGACACATGGTGRTGGTTCTCACCGATGGAGAAACTCTTCAGGATTGCTCTTGGTGGGCCAGAGAGCCTGTCTGAGTATAATTTATTGATTATGACAGACTTTGAAACTGCCGTGGAAATAAAATGCCTCACTGTAGTCGCATCTGTSTCATCTCCTCCAAGCCAAGAACAAYASRGAACAGYGGGTCCTACTTGTTTGGAAGTTGCTCAAGACAATGGTGTGGCCRCAGGCTACAGAGGCCAGTTCGTCATGGCAGGGTCGGGGAGGCTGTGGTTTGGAGCAGTGGTTTCCCTGGGAAATCAGGGACCTCAAYTCCCTTGCAGCCCCCAGAAAAAAATAAAAATAAAAACCATATAGGCACAGAACCTTAAAGTTTAGGATMAAGTAGATGAAGGGGACTCACAGAGACCTATTATCTATAATAAAACCCGTGGGGCAGTAAGAAAGTGATGTTTTGCAGGTGAAAACTGAGGCACAGGCTCATGACATTAAAARGTCTCTTCTCCTTGCAGGTGCCTATGTGGAAACACTGTATTCCAAATTGYATAACCATTTTTCATATCTGATATTTTCAGGCATAATTTCCCTTGCCTTTCAACTGTAGAYGTGAGTTCTCAGCTTGTCTGTGGATCAGACTCAAAACTGGTGACCCAGAAAATGAAGAATGTGTCACCGGGGACTGCCTTTGAACAGCTTGTTTTCGCTGACTTGCTTCGTGTGTCAGCTCTGAATTCTGGGGCAGTCGCTGTGAGCGAGGCCGGTTCCCAAGACCRGTGCTCAGCTCCTCTGCCTCGCGGGCGGCACCGCCGTCTCCTGSCTCCCCCGGGCCGTGGGCTGACGGGAGGAGGGGGGGGTCTCCAGACAGCCAGTGCTGCTGCCCCAGCCCCCGGCTGATGCCGCTGAGCGGTGTCTGCACTCAGTGAGGCGAGGACCACGCTGGAGAAACGACCCGGCGTCATGTAACTCCAGACCCTTTCTAGGCGCGTACGYGCCGGGGAGCGCGGGTTAGTTAATGCCGGAGCTTCACTCTGGCAGACTCCACCTTTGATTTCTAGATCGTAATGATGTTGCAGGAACACAGTCCTCACGTGTAGCTTCTAAGGCATCATTTAGAAACCAACCGAAGTCCCTCAGCTGGCCTGGACTCCAGTCCTCTGTTCCTGGCAGGATGCCCTGCTCAGATCCCTGCTGGCAGAGCAGGCACAAGCTCTCTGCCTCTCTCCTCTGACTGAAACCCATCTCCATGCTGCAATATGGGCTTTTCTACACCCCATCTTCTTGTCTYAGCAGTGCTTCAATCCATCATACCCACCCCAGCCTTCTTGCCCAGACATCCCTAGCCTGGTCTCAAGCCTCAGCTCCATGACCCRGATATGTAGCCTGAGCAATCCCCAGTCTAGGTGGAGACTGATACGATCGTGACTTTTGCAATGATCCTCAAAGTCTATCCCTCTAAAATATTGTAAGARTCCTGACAAAACTGTAAGATCTGACCATTCTGGTTCGGTCCTATCGAGAATGAGGCATGCTGTGCTRAATACAAGGCACAAGCTTTTTCGGTTTCAATGCTAAAAAGTAATAGTTCAGATCTTAGTTTTCACGGGTAACTTAAAAAAAAAAATCCTTTTATTCTTTAAGTGTGTGCTAGGTCTTTTTGTGACACAGAAGAACACATTCCTGACCTCAGTAGAAGGTTATGACCGATACATAAGTTTATAACTACCTTCCCTTTTTTTCCAACCTAGATAAAATTGCACTAGATAATATATTCAGGTTATAAAAAATCAAGGCAGATGATTGCTGAGATAGTTAATAGCTTTAGCTTGGGAAATGGGTGGGATTAAAGCCTGGTGTGTCCCAAAAGGCTGTTCTGATAATCACCACAATGATTCACCCTTGTTTATTAAGATCGGTGGCAATCAGAGCAATAAAGCATAGTTAATCGAGTTCAGACAGAACTRAAACCTTGCTTCTTGCAGAACACAGCTGCCTGTTGGAGTGGTAGCTGCTAAAATTGSCTCACAAAACATTGGAAGGCTGTTCTTGTGCCAACGAGCGATACATGCAAYAACTGAGCGCATGATGTTAATTGTGGCTGAACACAAGGAAAAGATTGTGATGTGCTGGGAGTGTTATTTCAGGTAGTCAGATTTCTTTTCTGGAAATCAATTATTATTGATCGGGGCAAATAACTTTAAAAAAGGATTAAAGGTTAGAAAGTCAGCCTGACTCATAGAAAGCAGCAGGAGCTTTCAGTGCATTAAAGCTGAATTTTAATGCTTCCTTCTATTTCATGTAATAGTTTAAGTGTGGGAAGCAAAACAAAGAATGTAGATACTATTTTGTGATTGTGGGCTATATCTGTACATGCTTTTTAGCTTTCCCAAACTTGACATTTTTATTGAATTTTGTTAGAAGTGGATTTGTGAATCATCTGCTGTATTTTGATACTCATCTCAGGATGAAAATGGTTATCCTCAGTTGTTCTTTTTTAATTAAAGAGCATATGTTACTTAAGTCCTCTTTTGCAACCTGCTGAGCTTTTCTGACCAAATTCCTTCAGTTTTAAAACAAAGCAGACAGCCTCAAACATTTTCCAGCAATATGCAATTGTTCCTGTTATTGCCTGCAGGTTTATGTTCCCAATAAAGTCAATGTCAGCTGTGCTGATGACTTCAATTGGAATGTATTTTGGAGAGGGGAGAGGACAGCCTTCATATTGTGTACTATTGATGGCTCCAGCATAGTATAGGAATCCTGTTTGCTGAAAGTCCATTATCATTTCAGGGACGTTAGCACCATGAAGCAAATTTAGTGACGTTTGGCCTGCAGTCATATTTCACCCAGATGGGACACGTGGTTTCTCCCACGACCAGGGCAGGTGGTTAACCCGCAGCGCTGGGAACAGCCAACTTCCATGTGATGAAACTGTTCCTGTTCTGTCCTCTTCTCTGTGTGCTCTTGGCACTGGGAGGTGAAGCAAGCATCTCACCCCACCTCATGAAGATGTTCTTGCTTGGACAGGTGCCCTGAAGCCATTGCTGTTTGGCTCAGGTTTGCATGATGACATTTTTCTGGCACTCAGAATTTGTGGTCCTGCTCTAAACCCACCAGTCAGCACACAGAGACTTCACTGCCCTTCAGACCTGCCTCAGCTGCATCTAACCATTGCCACCTTCTTGTTTGGGCCCTCTCTTCCTATCCCAGGGCGGGAGCCACTACCAAGGCGTATCTTGCAGCATCCCATTCCCTGTGCTCATGCACAAGCTAGAAAAGATCAGTGTTCAGAGCAGGACTGAGACCTTGCTACAGAGTGTAACCAAATATATGAGACATCAGTGCCTTATGCAAGTGTGATGATGGGCTAAGATCACCCATATGAAGTGCACAGACAAGCTTTTTGCATAATATGAATCAAAAAGATGAATAGTTTGACACAGACCAGTGCAGCCTGAAGAAACCTGGAATGTAGTTCCTGATGCTCCTCATTTAAGGAAAACCTAGAYACAGAGAGTTCAGTGTCACTTGGAGGTATGGTAGTGTCCTGCAGGCTGGGCCAACACGAGGTGCTCAGTCACCAGTGTCATTTCTGTAGGAAAGGTAGAGYTCAAATCATATGAGAACAGAGGTGCAGGGGAGAGAGACCACAGGAGAAATGGAGACAGAGGCCCCTGCTTCAGTTTGCAGGTTGGCAACTGAATACTGTGAGGATGATCAGCCACATATAAATCCTGCTAATTGCATGTCCCTTAGGTTGTGATAGGAGGAAAAGAACATACTCTTCCCAGATGGTGCAGAATGTGCAAACAGTTAATTTCCCCTGTTTGAGCATTAACGTTATTTAATACTCTGGCCCTTGTTCCCCCTTACTAGTAAAGCTTCTACCATGTTTAGAAAAATGACAAGAAGGCTAGTCCCCCCTGAATGCTTAGCTTGACAGTTTTAATAARTTTCCATCAAAACTGAGAAGTAGCCATTTGATTTGAGTATGCAATGCTGCTGTCTGCCTGCCTTGGAGAGTAACATGAAGGGAAAAAAAGACACCAGAATGAATAATAACTGAGATTTTTTGGAGTGGAAATAATATTTTGATGAAGCATGCAGTGACTGTGAAGTAGGACAGTGTGACTCAGTAGGGATGTCTGTTTCCTGGCCCAGAGCTCACATCTGTGGTACTGAAACTGTGGGTTGCTTACTTTTCTGGGGACRCTTCTGCACTGTTTGAAACGTCTTCCTCCTCACTTAATCCATAGTACCCCATGTGGTAGGGGACAAAGATTTCAAGACCCCTTTTTAGAAAGAGTAGAGATACGTGGTGCTACAGCCGTCTACCACAGAAATTTTTCCACAGAAAAGCAGTTTAATATTAAAGGACTATGTTGGAGCTAATACTAAGCRACTGTAGAGAGCACACACTCTGCAACCTACCAGTTTACAACTAATCACATTATTCTTCACTTTCGGATACGATGGGTAAAAAACACAGCCTGCAAATCCAATTTCTGTTCTATATTTGATCCTCAGAACAGCTAATCCTCTCTGTAAACTGCAAACCCTGTACAGAATGTTATCCTGTTCTTATCTTTTGTTGGTAATTAGGTTTTATTCCAAGTATTTAACTAGCATTTGATTTTTTTAAAAAAAACAGAGTAAAATCCCTAAATGAGTAATGGAGGAATATTTTCAAAACCAATCTATCCTCAGTTTCCAGCCCTTCTTCTTTCAACCTGCTCTATTCAGGTGTTCTAGCACGAGGTGATGTTTTCTTCATTCAGCACAGCAAGCAGATAAGAACGAGGGCTGAAAGTGTGGGGTTAAAACTACCTAAAAAATAAGATTTAGCTAATAAGATGGGAGGATAGTGTGTCAGAAAAAGAGCTCTCTCAAACTCAGTTGCATATCTTGCATGGACTTTGTTGCTGCTCTGCAACAGCAATTTCATGGAGGAATTTTCAACTGCTTCAGCAGAATGCTGACAGGAAAGTTTTCATTGTGATTTTCTGTTCAATAGTTTTTGTAGTCCACATCAAAATGAAGTAGGTTGAGTAGCTTTTTGATGCTGCTCTATAGAAATGACTGGAAGGAACTATTTTTTTTTCTGAATTTGTAATCAAAAAGGTCTTCCTGGGAAAAGAGCAGAGAAAGTATCTACTTTATCAGTAACAGTTCCCAAAATACAACAGAAGCCCTGTTGAAAAAGCCATATCTAAAACTCTTTTAGATTTCTCATCCTGTGAATTTCAGATACAAGTATTTAGYATGATCTCAGTTATATCCAAAACATCTGTCTATTCTTCTTTATTTCTCACAGTAATTAACAGCTGATATTTGGAAAACCACTCTTTTTTTTCCCTCAGCTTCAAATGTTAGACAGTATTAAAAATAGTGCACCAGATCTCCCATCTGTTTGATGCAGTAGGAGCTTCACCAAGAGAGGAACAGAAAAGAAGYGCATGTGTATATTTGCACATGTGAGTGTATGGGAAAGAGAGAGAGCCCTGATCTAAGAATCTGAACAAAAATAATAGCAACCCTAAGTTTTTAGATGCCCTTTCTGTTAGAAAAAGAGGGACGTGGTGCACTTCTTACTATCTCTAGTCRGAGCTCTGCAGTCTTGCTGATTCACACTTATCTTTGAGCAGTAGCTTGACAGCATTCATTTCAACATGACGTCTATAACAAACGCATGGGTTGGATTCCTCAGACGTAGTTTTAGATACCTAGATATTAGTTTTCTTGTGCACCTTGCTCTGCTAGACTCCCTCTGTTGCTGGTAGAGACAGAGGACCACTTCCAAACAGCAGATCAGTCCACGCATCTCCAAACACCAGTTTACAGTGGGATGAATCATCCTCTGGAGACACCACCCACCTCTCCACCGACTACGGGGGAACCTGTATGACTAGCTTGGGCTAGTCATCACTGACTTTAAGATGACTATAGTTTAGTGGGATGACTCCCACCAGTTTTCTAGCAGGGTATTTTCCCCTGAAATCACAGAATTACAGAGTCACAGAATGGTTGAAGTTGGAAGGGACCTCYAGAGATCAYCTAGTCCAAACCCCCTGCTCCAGCAGGGACCCCTAGAGCAYGGGGCACAGGGTGGCATCCAGSAGGGTTTGGAAGRTCTCCAGAGAAGGAGACTCCACAGCCTCTCTGGGCAGCCTGTGCCAGGGCTCTGCCACCCTCACAGGAGAGAAGTTCTTCYTMACATGGASATGGARCYGCCTGTGTTTCAACTTGTACCCATTACCCCTTGTCCTGTCACTGGCCACCACTGAGAAGAGTTTGGTCCCCTCCTCCYTACATTCATTCGTAAGATACTTATACATATTAATCAGATCTCCTCTCAGTCTTCTATGAGAGATAGGAGGCATACAGAGCAAGCTGACRTATCAGGATCACAAGGTACGTGGATATGTGACAAGGCACAATTCACCTCCTTTATAATATTCCTGAAGAGACAGAGATATGGGAAGAAATCCTTTCAGAAAAAAGAAAATATCTATGATATGCTGATACATGTGAACACCAGGACCACGGCAGGCTCTGTAACTATAAGCAAGAAAGGATCTCACCATTTTTTAGAGATGTTGCAGCTCATAGAGAGGTTACATTAAAAAATCTTGTTCAACCTACTGACCACACTAAGGGACAATATTGCTAACACTCAGTCTTCCAGTACTGACGACAGCAATATATAACCAGGAACCAACAAGGCTCATTTTAAGAAGCTGAACAATAATTTTCTTAATTTCAACAGCAGACATAAAAATATTTCAACCTTTGACAAATAACCCAAATGCCTGTATTCTGACTTCCCTTAACATCAAAAGGGCACATAGCTGCTGCTAATGGAGTACTAAGCRCAATTAACCCTTAGCACAGCAATGCATTAGAGCTGAAATGTTTGTAAACTGGATAATAGGGATGCTTTAACATTACATGCCTTAAATGCCCTCACTAAATGTAAGTGAAGTCAGGCTGCATGTCTCAAAATACTCACAAATTTGAGATCTGATTATATGACCAGCTTGATAACAGAGGAGCGTTAGGAATGCATGTTAGTTGAGAGTCTAGGGAAATCAGGTTCAGTGAAAGGCCAGGGGATACAATTTGCAGCTGTAAAGGTAAGTGAACTGGAAAGGTGATAGAAACACAATGTCTTTGTCTTGTTTGTACTAGGGATCATGTGAGTATAGCACAAAGTGCTAAAGTTTCCCTGTCTGAACCCTCGGGTAACGCCAGCCGTAGAGCGCTCCACTGACGGTTCCTAAGCAGTTGCTGTAATAGCTGTAATAGATGGTGTGTGACCTCAGAAAGACAAATGCCACTAAACAAGTGCCATTTGCCTTTCTGGGCAAAGGGTCTGGAGGCGTTATGAGGGAACCATGCAAGTGCACCTGGATGTCCTGATGGGCCTCATCAGGGAGCATGGGAAAGGAGGCARAAGGGACAGAGGAGCCACAGGAAAAGCATTTTCTCATACATTTTCCAATTCTTTTTAAGTAATTTTTTTGTTCTTTAAACTGTAGAAATATTTGTAARATGACAGTAGAATGAAAACACAATAAAACGACAGAGCTTTAAAATGCYTGCTCTTCAGCTTTTGCTACATTACAATGAGGACACCTACCAGCTGCCTTAAATTCACTGACACCAGCTAAAATCCGGGCGCCCGAGTTCGCCAAGACCACTGGCCAGACTCAGGCTGTGCTCCCTTACGTGCTCCGCTGCYCGCCGGGATCCACTGCTAGCGAAGACATGGCCGTGATCCCACAAAAACACACTGACGCCTCCCCGCGCTCCAGAGGGTTTTGGCATGGGCTTGTCCGTGTGTGGGAGGGACCCGCGAGGCCTGGCCATGCAGAGYGGACCCGGGGCGCGCGCGTCGCCCGTGTCCCGACTGCTTTTGAAATGTGCCCCCGCACACCCYGGCCTCCCCGGCGCTCAGGAGCCGAAAGCAACTTCCCAAATAGCCAAATCCCCTGGCTAGACAGTTGGGGAGCGGGGAGCTGCGGGCACCGTGGAGCGTGGGCTTGGCCCCGCTGAGCCAAGGGGGCCGCTAGGACTGTGTGTCCAGCATCTGGGGCGCGAAAATATGTAACGGCCTTGAAAAGGATCATCACGCCGTTATTTTTCTCCCATGCTTCATTTTTAATCTGAATCCAGTTTGGTGCATTAAAAATAGCTCGTCGAGCTTTGGAAAAATCTGTTGGGTTTACTAGAGCCTAGGCATTTATACCGCAGGCGCTGCTGCTCTAATTAAAAAGAAAAGCTCACATGACGAAACTGTTCCTAATGCCTGACATTTGAGTGCAATAACCACAGCGCTAAGACATAATCTTGGCTTTCTTCTGCTCAACAAGGACCTCAGGCCAAGAGGAACTGGAGATGCGGGTGCCCCAGGGTCCTGCTCTATAGGTCTGCACAGCAGAGACTGAGAAAGGTTGGCTTGAGTAAACTGCCTTTTTTTAAAAAAAAAAAAAGGTAATCTCTCTTTGGCATCCAAAACAACTCAGCAAACCAGCAAAATGACTCTAAAATTCTTTACTTGCTTTCTGAAAAGGAAGAAAACCAGCCTGGGTGATTTTCTTGAATCTTAGACAAAGGCRGTGGTCTCTTTTTTTCTGGATAATTCAGGCTCTGTACCCTCATGACTTTCCATCCTTGCTACAAATATGCTGTTGATTAAGACACTGGAAACAGAAACCATCTCAGACTAAGCATTTCTCAGAGGAACTCCTCACAACTCTGTAAGTGAAGCCACTTCACYGTGACATTTGAAAATGCGAGCCATGAAGCCACCCACTTGGGAACACAGTCACTGGCTGGCTCTGCTCTGTTGATTCGATCTCAAAGGTCAAAAGAAATTCTGTTGTTCCCCCGTAGTTTCTGTGTGGAAAATATACGGGCATCAGTGTTCCGCGTTGGTGGATTTTTAATTTGAAACAGACTCAATAGGGATTTTTCTTTAAAACGCAGCCCAAAGGGTTAATATTATTGCAAAGGAAATAAGATTTCAGATCTGGAGCTCTTGGCTTCCTCAGGTTTTGCAGAGCAAACCTTAGTTCTCTGAAGGCCGCTTTGGGGGTTTTGGTGCTTGACCCCATCTAGCGGCACTCCAGGAACAAGGAGAAATCCCCATATGCTGCTTCCTATATGAAGCAATGCCATGGGTCTTTTCTTGTGTTTGTTTTTTCATGGCTGTCTGTTCTTTTCTGCCTGGCACCAAAGCAGGCTGTGGCTCAGGTGGGTCATGAGCGGCTTGCCCAAGTGTGTTGCATGGATATGCATGTTAAGCCTAGTGAGAGCCTTTGGGACCAGGCAAGCAGGTTATGACCTGCTGTGCTTCTCCAGGCGAGAAGATCTTTTCAGAATAAATTAATAAGCAGCACTCATCCCCCACAGATATACACTCACTTTATTTAGGCCTCAAATAGGAAAATGGAAAGTGCATTACCTTGTAACTCCTTTTTTTTTTTTTCAGTTTTAAATCAGCTTTAAGAACAAATGGATCCCTTTGAAGATGAGCTCTTAAGAGCTGCAGTTCAGTTAGCATCTGTAATACTAAGGAGGCTTTGATCTTCCCTCTGGATTAGCCCTACAAGGATGTTCCTCTTCCACTCCATGCCTTGCAATCAGCAGTACCTCCACCCGCCTGGTGATGCCCCGTGTTTTTGGCAGGACACAGCTATCCCCACGTGTCCTCCTCAAAGCTTTGCTTGTGGCTGCTGGCAGCCGTGTGTCTGTCCCACTCGTTCCCATCCGCAGCTGAGGTTCACTCCCTTCCCCTGGGTCCAGTCCTGCTGCTGGGAGCAAGATGCCTTGGCCGCGGGCAGGAGGAGCTTGCTGGGCTCTTGACCGAGGCGAGGTAGTGATGCTCCCTGACGTGAGGACACGTCCTCGCGGGCACTGAGCTCTGACCCCTTGGGAGAGGCCACATTTGAGATCGTGCTGTTCTCCCAATGATGTTAGTCACTGATAGCTGCTGCCTGCCACCCGGAAAAAGCCTCCAGCCACCCAAGCGCAGAACGGCTATAAACCCAACTGCCAGGTGCTGCTCCTTTTAAAGACTGCGGCGTGTATCTGCTGTGCTGAAGGAGCAGCATAATTATCCCAGAGAGGGATATGCTCTTTGCATGCATTATGAGTAATAATCAGACAGGGGCTGGGTGCACCGTGCTTAGTGCAGAGCAGGCCTGCGGGAGCAGAGGCAGCAAGCCATGTGCTCTGCAGACACTGGAGCTGCAAGGGAGGTTGGCCACGAGAGCAATGTGAAGCAGACTTCGCTTTCAGCTTCCCTGCATGGAAATCACCAGAGAGGTGAGTTATCCCTTGCTCCACCTTGCTCCTTGTGGTCTGGGCAGAGAGGCACGGAGAGGGAGGGTAAAAGAGGTCTGGGTCTGMTCCTTTCCT
This sequence comes from Eudromia elegans, assembly GCA_003342815.1. Classification (NCBI taxonomy): domain Eukaryota; kingdom Metazoa; phylum Chordata; class Aves; order Tinamiformes; family Tinamidae; genus Eudromia; species Eudromia elegans. Next base: position 239,372 of record PTEX01000045.1, on the reverse strand, counting down.
CTCAGGCATGATTGCTTTAATCACCATCCTACATTCAACCCAACTGACCTTGCCTTCTTTATTTTGGCAGCCACTGAGAAGGATTTCAAAGCCAATGACAACCCTTCCATCCCCAACAATTTGAACAAATTACTGGGCCAAAGTATTTTGCCCTACCCTCTGTGTGTGTGTACCTGATGGCACTCATACCTCTTTTGCCAATTCGGCACTCATGCTGTAGAACATTATCAAGTACTCAGATATAGTATGCCRGGGTAGGGAGGAGGAGGTGGTATGGTATTTCCTGGGCTTGAATTGTCCCTTCTTTTACTCTGAGATGGAAAATAACTTCTCCATAAGTAAGTAGCATGCCCTGAGTTTGCACTGTGTGAATTTAGAATTGGACCATAACCATAAGCATAACATTATGTATTAAGAATTGCTATCATAACCATCACTGTGGCATGCCCACATAACAATGCAATACTCATCGAGACAGTTGCAATTTGGAGCTAAGTCCTTTCAAACTCAACAAACTCTGCTCTAATGAAGCCCGCACCTAATTACTAGGTTAAGAAGGGGTAGCTTAGCATAGATTTAACAAATTCCCTTTAGAAGCCTCTGATGTTACTGAGGAGGCATAAGAATCTGCGATATGCCCCGCTTACCCTTGAGTGAACCCCATTTACTCGGTATTTTTACTGCAGGCATCCTTGCAAACATTGCACAGATGGAATTTCACATCTGACAAAAGAAACAGATAACATTTATCGAGCAAAAAACTTAACATTGCTTGAGTTYACATTTGCTTGCTCATGCAATTGTGTCTCTTCTGTGTTTTTAATGACAAAAGTACTCTCTGGAGACTGATTCTGGGAAATGAATTTTTTTTTAGAACAGCATGGCTGACAGATAACATGATTTAATAACATGTATGGAAATGCTCACAACCTTTTTGAAATGCCAAAACATTTTAATATTTAGCTGTAAAGGTGCCAGGGAAAACATTGATTCTGGGGGCTGTCTGGAGACCAACTCATTCAAACCCTGGCAAAACAGAAGCAGCCCCTTTTGCTTAGCAGAGGCCGTGGGCTCCTCTCTGCCAGTGCAGAGGAGCCCGCTGCAGCAGAGGAATCCCCTCTGGTTGAAGCCCTAGGACCAGTGGAGAGGAGTATTCTGCTCTGGGAAACCTTGCACAGATTTTAGGCTTTTTTCAAAGTCTTTTTTCTGATTACAGACTTCTTCACTTGTGTGCTTGGAGTACCTGCCTCATCGTGGGGAACCTGGTAGGTCTCCAAAGCACTCACAAAGGAGACCACAGGCAATGGCACTGTAGGACACAGTTGTAAGTATTAGCTCTCCCCCTACCTTGTTTCTATGGTTATTTATGCATGAAAGGGAAGGGAAAGGCTTTCTTTACTGTTTCCTTTTAAAGAGGGAAAAAGGAAAAAAGGCAAAGCTGGGTGAAATGAAGGTTTAGAGCCGGGACACAAGAGGTGGATATTTGAATTTTGCAAGTCAGGGTTTCCTTGCTCTTGAGTCTCTGACTGGCTTTCAGTCAGTATTACATAAAACAAGGCACTTGGTTTGTGGCTGAAGAATTGCTGACATGAAAAAGAACATGAGGAGTTCCTTGCAAAAATTGCTACAGCGTTTTTTTTTCTGTTTAAGAGCAGTGGGCTATYTGCTCTGCAGCATACGAACTCTTTCTTCTATCCATAATACATGTTTCTCCTGCTGTTTCCCCTGTGCTGTGTGCAGCAGTTAAGCAAACAAGGAAGAATAATATAAGCTAAAGTTCCAATTAATGTTTATCGATATTTCTGAAAAACTCCACGGAGGTGGTGGGGACCCATCAACACCACAGCACAGCACAGAATGAACCAACACCTGCCTGCCATTGAACTTCTCCATAGGCAAATGCCCGGCATTAAAGCCCTGGTAGGATCACTCTGCACACTCTGCTTGCCAGTTCTCACTGCCTGGATGAAAACCAGGGAAGCATCTCTCCGCAGGCAAAACTTTGTAAACACGCCACAACGGGAGAAATCCTCAGGGCAGGATTCCCACACAGCCCCCGCACGCCGGCAGGCAGCGCGGAGCACTCGCCTCCTGCTGCTCTCCCCCTTACCCATGGAGTAAGAATTCAGGCACAAAGCAGAAGCCGCGCACGACCCCCCGAGCCGCCCTCCCCACGCCGCCGCTCAGGAAGGGATGTGGAGCCCGCGGCGGAGCTGAACGCGAGCGCGCCGAGCTCGCCGTGCAGAACTGGGTCGCGCGGCACGGCGAGCCTGCAGCCGCCGCCGGGTCCTGGCACGCTGCTCGGGGAAAAACAGCAAAAGTACCTTTTGAATTCTTCCATCAATATCCAAGTAAATACACTTGGGCCGGTAAGTTGACGAGGCAGATCCCATCTTGCCACAGTGGGGGTTTTACGGGACTTTCTTTTTTTCCCTTTTTCCAGTGCCAAACAAGAGAAAATAAAAGGTTTATCCTAAGAAGCGGAGCCACCGCTGCCTGACAGTTTGGTGTCCCTGCTCTTCTGTACACCACTGTGCTCCCATTCGGGGAAGGTCCCTCCTCTCGCGTGCATGCATCTTGCTGTGCCTTTCTCCTCGTGCCACCTCCTTGTAGCCTTGCTTCCCTCCACATCCAGCTGCCTCCGAGGGCTCTCCGCAAGTGCCCTCCCGATTCCCATAGCAACAGCCCGGGAGCGCTGGGGCTGAGAGGTGCCCGGCTGCGCTCCGGGAGCCGGCGCCGAGGGGCTCCCTTCCCACGCGCGGCCCCAAGTGGCCCTTCTCGCCCAGGAAGAGCCTCCCCTGTCCGCGTGGCCAGAGACGCCCTCTGTTTTCATGCCGAAACGGGACTCTTGGCRGGGATTAGCGCCCACCCTTGCTGCGCGCTCTCCTCACGGTCGCTGCAAGAGGCTCCCAAGCTGCCCCCGGACACCCGAGGCAGTTGGGGCTTGCACTGGCTCAGCCAAAACTCCTCTCTCTCACTCCCACGTCCCTCCTGCTGCCATTGTGACGGCGGAAAGGWAAAGSAGCAGCCAGAGAAAGGCAAGCCCCRGASAGCGCGAGGAGGACAGGCTCTAGCCCTGTGCCCTCCAGGCCACCCCCGAATACATCAGCATTTTAGGGCTCGGGACGTATTGCAGCAAAGGGGTCTCCTGTTCGAAGGTACAGCCCAGAAAGCCGGGGGGGCACACGCAGCTTTGGCCCGTGGCTCTCTGGCCGGGCGCCCATTGCCACCRCTGCGCGCGGGCGCGGGGGGCTGCGGCAGCGGGTCATGTCCGCTCATGGAGGAGAGTCCCGAGGCAGCTGAGCTGCTCCTCTGCCCTCACTAGGGAGCTGCTCTCTGACGGGCTGCAGGCACGCAGGGCGCCTCGGAACAGCCCGTCACGCCGCCCTCATTGCTCCGTGGGTTGGGTTTTCTTTTTCTCTCCTCCTGGTGGAGRAGCTGCAAAAATATTCCCCAGCTGCTCTGTGCTGGAGCCTCGGGGAGCTCTGCGTGCGGAGCGGGCGCTTCCCTGCGCACCCGCAGGTGCTGAGGTGAGCGAGGTGCAACCCGGAGTGGAGGCGGCCGCCGGGGGCCCTGCYGGTGCCCTACGCCAGGGAGCCCATGGGCCCCCGGCAGTGGCACCCACGTTAATGTGGGAGGCTGTTGTGGGATGGGAGGCTGCACCGTGCCTGGGTGCCCCCGGGACCCATGGAGACAGCCAACATGCACCGGAGCAAGGCCACGGCTGCAGGGGAGCGCAGCTGTCCGGAGAGAGGTTGCGAGACTGCCCATGCGTTAGGCGTTTGGTCTTGCAGACCTCTCCCTACGACGACCTGCTCGGAGGGACAAGGTCACTGCATTCAGTCTCACAGCATCAAGAGATATAATGATCGGGATGGCAGGCCAGCGGGCAGTCACCTCCAGAACTGTACCTTAAAAAACAATCAGCTTCTCCGGCCCCCAAAATGACAGTATCCAAATCCAGTGTCCAAACCTAGCTCATGATCCCTGGCCTGTCCACCCTCCTTGTCATATCTTCTGTCCCTAGGTACTTAAATGGTGTGTGTTTCATTAGTTCCTGCACATATCTCCCTCTTTTACATTAATACCTGCTGAAAAAAAAAAAAAAAAAGAATTGCTGTGCTACAATAAGGCTGACTACTGAACTTTTCAGTTAGAAGTGAATCTGTACAAGTTGAGCTCTTGGAAACTACAGTGAGAGCTTACTGTAGTCCAGGGCACAACTCAGACCCCAGGCTGAATTGCCACAAATGACAGGGTTCCTCCATGAGGACACACAGCTCCATGAGGTCGCTGCGTCCCTTTAACTGTTTTAATCCACCTAAATCCCCTTATTTCATTGTACTGTGTGCAAAAGAGTTAGGAAAGTCATCCTATTGTATCAAACCCTACATCAGTCCATCAGCTGAGCAAAATCCTGGCACTACAGCTCCAAATCCATGGTTWGCATTAAAGAAGCATTTTTCTTAACCAAGAACAGGACCAGGCCAGTGTCGTCTAGACCGCAGGTTGCAAGAACCATGTCTGATGTTGTGTAGCTTTAGTTTGCCTCCTCTGCTAATTTGTTCCCTGAGTCTCATGTGCATCACTTATGTTCACATAACTCTCAACACGAGATGTTCTCTTCAGGATACTCTTGCATTTGAGTCTTTGGCCTGATGCTCTGGCAACCACCCAGCCTAATGTCACTTACCCAAGATGGCGATGGCACTCTCAGAGAAAGAAAAGGTGCCTCCTTCTCTCTGGTCCAGCATCTACTCCACATATGCAGCTCAGGCAGCTCTGTCAGGATTGCCAAGGTGTAACTAGGAAATCCCACCTGGTTGCACACTTGGACTCACTTCTCCTGAGGCATAAAACAGTGAGCTGTAGAGGCCAAGATGGGTGCTGTGTCTCTGTGCCCACCACCCCAAGCCATAGGGGGCCTTCCATGGCTGCTGGCCTGCAGAGCAAGCTCTGTGCCTGCCCCTATGCACCTTGTTTGTCTCTCTGTCTGCCCTAAGCTCATATCCAGCTATATCAATGTCCTCCTCATCCCTGCACTGATAAGACCATTAATATTCCCAAGAAAGGTATCTGATATCTGTTGTAGTAGATAACCCCATTCTTCTTCAATGTCCATAAGCAGACATCCAGGCATGAACAAGAGGTGCAGGCATGTAGGATATTTTCCTGYTTTCCCCTTTCCAGCATAAGAACTCCTGGAGGCAGTTTCTATGCCTCACACTTGGTGCATTTTTTCTCCTTCATGACAGAAGGGCCCTTCAGTGCCATGAGGAGCTGCCTTTGTCAAATGTACCTCAAGGATACACCATCCTCCTGCAATASCCTGCCATGTCCCTTCTCTGAAGCACCCTGTCTTGCCTAGTCAGTGCTTTGCTAGCACTCACCGCTAGACTACATCTCCAGGACTTTACTCATTCCTAGGTGAAAAAGCAACTGAAAAGAGCAGTTCTGAAGTCTCTGTGCTCACATGGTGGCTCATATCAACCATTGCAGAGCATCAGGTGGAGCCTCTGTAAAGTCTTTTTTTCTCTCAGCACTCAAGAAATTAAGTAACCTGCTGTAAACAGCAGTACGTCCAAACTGGAGTTAGGGCAGAGTAGCAATTTTCAATGACAAAGGGATTTAGGAAATGTAGGAAATGCACAGCCTGGTCTGAGAAGATAATGGGCTGCTGGAACATGAACTTAAGGAAGTTAACATCTTAAGGAAGCTCATTTATTTCTAACTAGCATCAAGTAGAAGAAAAAGCAGAGAATAAAAAGAGCCTATTTTGTTTTCCTAGGTACTTGATGTCTATGTCTCTCTGTTGCTAGCTCTGCTCATTAATTCTGTTTTTCAAGGTTACCTCCTACATCTGTAAGTCTGTCTTATAGGTTCTTCTTTTTCCACATTCCCTATGGGGCCTGGTCTTTCTGCTTTACTCCTCCACAATGGTTCCTCAAACTTACTTTAACACTYTCTCTACCTTTGGAGCTCTGAAAGTTTTCCCTTTGTTTTCTTAGAATCCTCATTTAATTATTTACTCAGTTTTCTCTCACTTCCCTTAGCTGCATTTCTTTGTTTCATTGCCAGTCTTGCTTCTARAATTTTCTCCCCCAATAACATGGGAGTCAGGACTTCATTCCACRCAGGAATTAACTGTTTGTAACAGTTATGCTGGTAATAGCTAACYTGATCATTTTACCAACTTAATCACTTCTGTTCCAGAGTATGAGCAACTTAGTTCGGCTTTTAGCTCCTTTACGTAAATGTATTGAAAGTGTCTTCCTTTATGTATGTGAAAATTTTAGCGTGCTTCTCTGCAGTTTTTGTTTTGCACTGCCAATTTTCCACAGAACCAGTTCTGGAAGTGATCACATTTAATGCTAATTACAGAATGGCTGATTAATAATACTAGGACCTTTTATATGGTTTGTCTGTCCAGACCAATTCCTGCATTGAAGCCTTCATCCTCCAGCAGCTCCTCTGCCCACCTCGGTCTCAGCACCATCCATTTTCCCATGGGCGCTGCCCATCTCAGCTGCATCCTGAGCTCATGTTGTGCAACCATAATCATCCCAGTCTTAGTTTCCACAGACCCGCTGCCTCCCCAGGTACATACCTGGGGCTGCAAGGGAGCTGCAGCATCTCCAGTTGAGACTGGGGCAGGGAACCAGCATGCTGAGATACCCAGATGTGTGGGATGAGGATGTAGCAGTATGAACTACGGACCTGGCCTTGCCCCAACAATACTGGCAAAGTCAGTGCTAATATTGTCTTCATTCTGTCTGTGATAGTCATTAAAAAATTGGTTCCAGTGTTTACTCTTGTGGGCCGGAACTCACACACAGGCTTGAATTCTGGGTTTGCAAACATTATCAATTCACCAACACATGTCTGTGTGTACCCGTTGAAGCATTTGGCATACTGCGTCTTTTTCTTTGGTGCATTGAGGCACACAACTTCCCTCCAGAACTCCATGTTAGCAATTTTTTGGTAATCAAATCCAGTTTTCACGCAGGCAGTGTCACAGCTGCTCATAGGATGGTCTGGGAAGGACAAATACGACCACCTCTGGGCCCCTGCAACACTGGAGCCTAAGAGCTGCTGCCTCCGCTGCTTCATCTCGGAGCTGGAGGTGTGAGGCAACAGCGGCTTTGGATAGCCCAAATCACTCCGTCCACTGCACAYTTTTTCCCTATGCTTTTTCTCATGGCAGAACATTTGTCTGGACAGGTGTTATCTGTCACAGCTCTCCTTCCCCAAGGGGACAGCACACAAAACTTACAAACACCACGGTGTGCGATCACTCCCAAGCGGGAGACAACTCAGTGACCAGAAGGTGGCTGCATTTATGACTCATCCTTCTGTGCCTCCTGGCCTGCATTCTGCCTGAATACCCACTATGTACATCACCTGGCCACAACCACTCCAGCAGAAATGCTGGGAAATATATTAATACTTGGGTCTGCTTTTCAGCAGGTTACATGCACCACCAAAGTCAGGGCCTTAACTGGGAGGAGCTTCCTCAGTTGTATCGTGTCAGCATGCCCTAAAGGTCAGATCCAACCACATGAACTGCTCTTGGTCTATGCAGAGGGATGTTGCATGATCCTTTGAAGTCAACACTGAAGTTTAACATGATTGCCCATATATCTTCATATTTATTTAAAGATTGGTAACCGACCATGTCAATACCTAGCATGTCTATTTTTTCRTAATGTATACATCTTCTCACATTGGTTCTGTCTGCATAGGTAGTTCACTTCTGTTTCCTATAATACTCAGAAGCATATTTTCTCAATAAAATAAAAAAAAGAGTTCTATCTTTTAGTGTGGAGGTCCAGAACATGGCAACAGATACTGTATGAAAAGGATGGCAAAAGCCTCCTGGGCCCAGACAGTGCTAAACACATGTGATCTGCTTCAACAGAAAGCTGAAAGGAGTAAGAAATTGGGAGAGTGATTATTTTTACAGTTTTCAAAAATGTGTTGGTTTCATCAATATTTTTCCCCTCAGGAACATTAACTAGACAATCACCCATCATATTTCTATCCGTTAGTGTCAACAGCATTTCTGAAAATCATAGGTCAAAACCAAGGAAAGTCATAAAATAAGATTAGATGAAAAATTATTGGTGCCTGCTTTCAAAAAACCACATCTGTGGTGTTTTTTCTGACTTGTCTCCTGTTTGCTGAACCTGGGGTGTGCGTTCAGGTCATGTATGTAGGCTTTCCTTTACAGCTCTGAAAGACAATAATGTTCACTAAAAACAAAACAAAGACACAAAGCAAAACCCMACTGAGTTTATCATGGAGGAATAGTAGTCCAGTTCCCGAGGAAAACCGTGGATATCAGACATTTGATGGTACAGTCAGGAGCGAGGGCTGCACTGAAGGACGGAAAATGAAACTGAAGGGATGCCCGCTGACAAGTCTTTTGCCTGTCTCTGGTGTTATGCTTAGGTTGGTGACCACCTACAGGGTTTGGGTAAGCTTCTGCTCTCTTTTGGAGTTGACATCCGACAACAGAGCAACATCTCAAAAGGGAGTGCTGACCTTCCTGTTCCAGTGAACATTTTTTTTTCTGTTAAGAAGTTGAGCAAATAAAAAAAATATGTGAACAAGTATAAGCAGAGCAAAAATCCAGCAATCTGTCATCGAAAAGGACACAAAGCTGTGGCCAACTGTACTTTCCAACTCCTCATCTTTTTCATGTCAATCTAGTTTTCTCACTGTTTTTTTGTTTCTTTTGCTTCTTTTCCCTCATCAGCTCCCCAGTGTATCTGCCCTAGGGTGTCCAGGCTCAACCATAATGGTTGGGGGATGTCTACCCTTTTCTCACTGATCCATTTCACTTGGGGACCACAACCTCCATGCCCTTTCCCATGGTGTATTAGCCTCCCCTGTTAGCAATGCATCCCACATTCCCTCCCTCCAAGGAACAGTGCCAGTTAGGAGAGGAAAAGCTACAGAGYCAGAATTACTTCTTATCACTAACCCAGGATTCCGACAGAGGAGCCAAAGTCCTGCTTTCTTTGGAACGTGCGCGTGCTCGACCCTTGCTTTTGGGAGGGAGGTCAAAGGCAGTACGTCACATYATTTCCCATAATCAAGTGGTGCTTTGGGTCTGTTTGTCTTCTACACACCACGTTCATGGATTGAGCAAGGGAGACTGGATTGCTTTTTTTAAGAACTTGTTCCCGAAGAGCTGCTCTTCAGATCATGTCTGATGTGTGTGAGTGGGTCTGTGAGCACATGAAYGTCTGTTTGCTCTGTAAATTTTTAAGGTTTCATGCATTATGAACAAAAGCCTTCCAGCAGAGATGCGTGGTAGCTACTGTAAAAAAAACATGGCTAGCATGCTATAGTATGATGCTGTGGTGTGCAAAACTTTGCCATTTCTATCTGCTTTGCTTTGTTGAATGCTACCTGTAGGAATTCCCATGGACTCCTCCACTAGGAGAGCGGAACACCGATCGGATCGAGTGGAGAAGCCTTGCTGGGACCTCAGCGAGGCAGCGTGCGGTTCTCGTGCCTTTGGGGTCCCTTTCCTTCGCAGAGTCGTTGCTACCCTCCGGCTGCGTCTGTGCCGTGCTGCTTTGGACATGGCTGCTTGAGAGCCTGCTAGCTTCAGCAACCGGCTCTGCTTCGCGTGCTGAAGGTGGTGAGGCTTAAACTCTGTCAAGTTCCCCGGGGAAACCAATCCATCACCACRGACCATTCTGTGAAAACACTCTGCCTTTGGCATTCAGGCCCAGCCTCCSTCAGCCGGAGCATCCCGTGGAGAGAGTTAGCTGCTACAAAATGCTGAGAGCGCTGCGTGAGCGGAGCCGCACAGAGGCTGCACACCCTGATATAGATCCAGAATTTGATTCGGGGTGAATCGAACTAAAATTCATGAGGTAATTACTGGGACAAACTTGCTTGGAAATAGACTGCAGCCACAGAATATTAAAATTGCTGGTAAGTCATGCAGCACCTGAGCACTCGACATCTCCATTTTGTCATTTAAAAAAAAAAAGGCATTGCAGTTTACCACAGGTCGTGTGTGAGGGTGCATATTCCTCTCAGCGCAATTACATGGACAATTTCAACAGTGTCTGAAAAACAGGAATAGAAAAACAGCTTAGGAGCTAGTTCTGGATATTTAGGGATGCATAGGTAAAAGCGCTGAAGCTGCTTATCATTCATGTTGATTGCTTTTTACAGGTCTGGGAAAACTTAGAAAACAGTGCCTTTGGGAACCAGACTGTGCTTAGAAATAACATTTCCTTCCTGCTCACACAAAGGAATGAGATTTAGATGYGGCTTCGACAGATGCACTGTGCTATTAGAGGACTGCAAGCAGGCAAACACAGGACCTGGTTTTCCTTGCTGCTATGCATTATCTGTAGGAGGCTTTGCTTCAAATGACAGTGATGTGAAAATTATTGAGAACCAGATGCATTAGTTTTATTTCAAATGTTTGGARGTTTTAATCACCATTTGCAGATGCTTTGCTGGAGAGGGATTTTTGCCCTCTCAAAAGTTATTTACTGAATCTGGTGGCGTTTAGAGCCTCCAGATTTGCCCAACGGCAAAGACTGTAAGTCAGTCTGTCAACTGCAGCGCTCGTGTTGGTATCACACTAAAACATACATCCTCAGGCTCCTGTGCTTATAATCCAGATTTGCTGGTGAGCCCAGTTTTGCATTTCTGGGCTGTATTTTCCAACCCCTCTGTTGAGAACTGCCAACATGAAAACCAAGAATGCTTGTCGCTGCATTAAGCAGCTATGCCGCTTTGCAACCAGATACAGAGCCCAGCTGTGGCAATGCACTTTCCTCAGCACAAAGCAAGCAAGCAAACTTTTCTACTTTCAACCCCTAACAGAGCCCAGGGGAAAGCAAAGGGCTGCTTGGGGCTGGCTGAAGGGACCTGCATGTCCATGGGGGACGGCCACCCCAGCACATAGGAGCTCACGCGTCTTTGAGATCCATCTTCCCTTAGGGCCAGAGAACTTCCCTCCTTCATTAACACACTGTATTCTTCTCACCTAACTGACAGATTGCAGAAAGAGGAAAAGAGTCTTTTTATAAAGACTCAACAGAAATGGCTGAATTGAGTCCCTACGATACATGATGTCTCTAGGTGCCAGCATGGAACCGAACACGGCGGGTTCTATCACAAAGCAACAAAGTGTTCAAATGTTTCCCAGCAGATCATAAGAGTAATTTAATAATAGATCTGGAACCTGCTGTGCTTATTAAGGTAAAGTCTTTTATGGCCTACAGTGAAATCAGATGAGTCAGACTCAAGTGTAAACCGCCATCCTCCACAGCAGAAATAACATCACTGCGTTTGGCAGAAGAAATCCAGTGTATCCAGAGGTTCTGTTTGCACATTACTTGTCTACCACACATTGTCTATGCCCTCTGTATCACAAAAATGAAAAGGTGAGAACTCAGAAATTATTATTATTTTTTGAGCTAGACTACTTGTGTCTACTGAGCAGGGAAATACCAGCCCACTTTCAACTGATTCCTGATTTGTGCTGTAACTTAGAATAATAGAATCACTAYGGTTGGAAAAGACCTTCAAGATAGTCAAGTCCAACCATAAACCCATCCCCACCATGGCTGTTAAACTGTGTCCCTAAGTGCCTCATCCACACGTTTCCTGAGCACTGCCARGGATGGTGACTCCACCACCGCTCTGGGCAGCCTGTTCYAGCGCTTCTCCACTCTTTCCATGCAGGAATTCTTCCTAATATCTAACCTGAACCTCCCTTAGTGCAACTTGAGGCCATGTCCTCTTGTCCCATCTGTAGTTATTCTGGAGATTGACCCCCACCTCCCTACAACCTCCTTTCAGGTAGTTGAAGAGCTTGTGTCAGCATATTGGTGTGTGTATATGCTTGTGTGTGTATATATATATGTGTGCATGTATATGTGTGTACCTAAACATGTTTGTGTGACTGCATACACGCACACATGTCTGGACTCCTTGACATGTGAACTCAGGCTGCTGCTTTGATTTCTGACCTTAGGGGGGGCTGCTGTTGATTTCTGACTAATGTAAGAAACTCAGGCCACCTGTTATGGATTTTGTTACCAGGTAAACTGAAGAAAAGCAGGGCCTAAGATGACAATTAAGCACTTAAATAATATCTTTGGGTTCTCAAAATGCTCACTCCTGAGCTACATGAGTGAGAACAGAATTAGTTCCTGGAAGTAAGGKCTCTGATTAGATATTTGCTATTGCTGGTGAGTACAGTTACCAAAGTACTGGCAGRTAGATAAGGTTAAACAGTTTATCTTACCTAAGCTCTGCCATCATTCATCTACGCAATGTAGCTCTCCAAAGTCTCGCCCTCCGCAAATTTTTGTGTCAAACAAACCAACCAACCAAMCAAACTTGCCTGGCCATCGATAATAAGCCACAAAAGGGAATTTTCTAAAAAATCTGAAATCAGCATCCTGCCATTTTGGGAAAAGCCCAACAACTGCAATGTAAGGTTTGCACAAGAAGGTGACCCCTTGGAGTGAGGAATAACGAGAAGCACCTTTTTTTTTTTTTACAGTTTTATTTTTAAAAAGACACTATAAAGATGGTAAAAGCAGGAGAATCTCTTGGGGACCACAGGCTCTCTGCCAGTGTCCATGTTCCACTCAGCCTGGCTACAGCCTACATTTTAATTGTGTCATTACCCCATGTCCTCCTCTATGTTTTTATCCCACTTCAAAACCAGAACTGCCTCTCTTCACTTTTTTTTTCAAATCAATAACTGATTTTTCATTTGCAGCAGACTCGTCTTTTTCAGAGGAAACCCTCTCAAGCTCATGACTGCAGCGTTCTGCTTAGTCCCTGGAGCTCGCGATGGAGAGAGGAAGGAGCCTGTGAAAACTGGCACCGAGCAGGTGCCTGGGTGTGCAGATGCAGTGAGACTCGGCGACTCCTGGGGATGCAGAATGACCAAGTGCCAGCTGCTCCTGCCTATCGGCACAGCGAAATTTCATTCGCACACACACAAAATCACTGAGTTGGGAGAGGGTGTTTTTTCTTCCCTAACCTTTGCAGAAGCGCAGGAAACAACTAGTATCAGACAACATATATTCAGCATTCACATACTAACATGAACTTTACTTATTATAAAAACCTCACCATGAGGAGCAGATGTACCTCTCCAGAAAAAGCCATTTTAGAGTCATTCCTATCTATTGACAATTGGATAGTTATTTAATGGGCACAAGCAAAGACCTTGTATGTGTACGCATCGTTGTTGCAGGGTACGGAATACACCCATTTACACTTACAGTTGTAAAGAGAAGCATTTACTGTCTGAAACTGCAACTTCAGATACTAAATGGCTCGACAAGCTCCGCGTGAATACTGCAATCAATGATCAGTAAGGTAACATCTTTGTGATCCATCTGATGAAGCGTTACCTTCATTGGGTACATAAGCCTTAATTTAAAAATATTCCAATACTTAAAAGGCATTATATGCAGAGGCAATTTAATGACTTCCTCTGCCAGAAAGAAACTTCTGGACCAAAAGGTGTACTACATTTAGGAAAGTGGCTAGGTAAGCCGCTTTTATAAAAGTAGGAGGGAGAGAAATCCTACCCCCAAATTAATCATAAGAAAACCATCTTTTAGCTAAAAACAGCATCAGAAGAGACTTGCAGCACGGTGTGGGGAAACCAGCTGGTTCCATGGAGCGCTCGTATTCCCAGCTTAGAGAGGTGCGAAAGCTGCAGCCGGATAAGGGGTGCACCATGTCAACGGGAAACTGCAGAGGAACAGGGGAAAAAAGAGGAGCAGCAGCTGGTGATGTTCGGTGACTTTATTCTTATTGCAAACTGGAAACCAACCACTATAAGGGAGGAAAAATCCAACATTTTATAGCAATCAATTTTGTTAAGTGCTGAGTGGAGACACATAGCACAAGTGCCACAGGACAAGAAGCTCAAGCGTAACAGTAGTTGGGCCAGCTCCTTCCCAGCTCTCAGCATGACAGAGATATTTCTAACTCAGCATGGCAGAAAATGCAGCACAAGGTTACCAGAGCCCTTAGAGCATTATGATGCAAAAATCCCCATGGAATAAGTGGAGCCCTGTGTCTACAGTCATTTCATACACACAACAGGCTCACATAATTAGCAAGAGGAGAGAAGAATTTATATTACTGCATTTCCAGTTCAGCAAAGAGCAAAACAAAACAAAAATAGATTTGCTCTGAGGTGAAAGTGACATAGTTCAGCAATAAGAACAACACATCAGATAAATTTTAAGGCTTGGAAAATCATTAAATAATCTAATCTAGCCTCCTATATAATATACAGGCCATAACATTTCATTCAGATCAGAGAATTTTACCGGTACCCATTCTAGGCCTAATAACTTGCTCTGATTAAAAGCAATCTTTCTCAAATCAATTACATACGAAGAACAAGCAGTCTCCAACAATTCTACATATTGTTTCTTTTACAGCATGTTATGTCTATCTTTTTTTGAGCAGGACTTCTCATATAAGCAACTCCACATATCAATCCCTGAAGAAATCTATTAGCAGCAACTAAACACACTCACCAGCTGAAACATTTAAACCAGTCAGAAGTCTGATCTAGTGAGACGCGGGTGTAACTGTAAGTGGAAGATGATTATTACCCTAATGAATTTATGCAAGAAATGCACAGCACACAGAATAACCTTCAGAAGAGGATGGCAGAATTGCTTTGGGAATTTCCTGACTGACAAAATTACAGTCAGTAATTTTGTGTCTCTTAATGCACAGAGCACATGTGCTCTGACCTAGCCTAACCTTAACCTTAAAGCAAAAGAAGTGTTAACATGACCTGGGAATATTAACACCCTCTTAGATATCTAGCTGCCCTTTCTTTTTCCCCACATCATAGAACCTTCTCTTCCTACATGCAGCAAAGAGAAATCTTGCGTGATGTGCCCCACAACAGCCAGGGCAAAAGGGTCTGGATACACTGTTCTGAGCCAGAACGGAATGGGAATTTAGTCCAGGTCTCCCTTCAYCTAGAAGATGCCTCAGTTGCCACCACCTAATCCAGGGAGGCATTTTGGGCATATGTTGGCCAGAAATTCTAACCAGATTTATTTTTCCCTTCTAAAATTTCTTCTCTTCCCAGTGCATCCGTAATTTTGAACTCTGCTCTATCTCTGGCGGATTCACACAAACCACATTAAATTAAAAATCCATTAAAATTGACAATGAAGCAAAGTCAACAACAGAAAAAGCACCCAAGAGTCAAGGTGCAGAAGCTGGAATCACCCCTGACCTTCCTATCTTCCTTTCCACTCGATCAAAACAAGGAAACAGAACATCCTCATTTGTCGCAGCTGATGGGGAACAGTGATGTTGTACAACCCTCAAGACCTCGGAATGAAAAAACTGCATATTCTGTTGAGAAGGGCTTTGTTTGCAAAATAAGAGTCTATTTATCCTCCTAAAACCCCCCAAACATTTTAGTCTTACAAGGGATCTGAATCCTGCCTCAGGAGATATGTCCATCCTTCACAGGCAAGAAAAGGCACATTTCTTCATGGAGGTTTAAAGGACAAAGGGACCAACATTTCTCATTCTAAAGCAGATGGCATTTTTATTCAAGATAGGAGTGAAACACATAAAATTCACAATAACCATCAGGAAAAACAAACAAACCTGCAGTTGTATTTAAAGTAAGCGCTACCTACTGGTCACTCCTGTTTCTATACACAAAGTCTTGTCAGTCTTGTTGATTCCCACACTAAGGAATATGGAAACACGGTAGTAATAAAATGGAGTTTGTTCAGAATTGAGGAGAGCTTTCAGGATGTTATGAGAGAAAATCAATCTTTATGTTTTTGTCCAACACATTTGCAACTGGAAGGAACCAAAATGCTGCATGTTAGGATACACTGGCATGTTAAACTGGCATGTTAAACTGGCATTCCTTCTTCCAATCAATGGAGGAAAGATTCACTGTCATAATCCCGTATCTGAGTCAATGCAGTGCAAAAGCCTTTCAAATAAATAAATAAATAACAGCAGCAACCCCAACAACTAAAATATGACATGTAAAACGTAAGTAAACATCTTTACAACATATAACTCTTAAATATAACTAGAAATATTTTAACCTAAGCCTTCAGYCCATGGGGAAGAAGCTCATAAAACCTCCACAAAGCAGAGTTTAAGGGCACTAATGGTTCTGGTAAGTGAGTGTGGAGTTTTATATACCCTGCTGGGTGGAAGAGGGATTGGCAYCTACTGCTGAAGTCTTCCCTCCTCTCCCTCCCTCTCTCTTCACACAGCCTTTGAGGTTGACCCAGCACAGCTGTTTTGGGGCTGTGGTTGCCTTTTCCTCCATCACATGCTAAATTAGCCCCCTAACTGGGCAAAYGGTCCCACCAACAGGCAGACTGGCCAAGAGAGAGTGCTCTGCACCTTTGCAGCGGGACAGMAAAGCCACTAAAAACCTTGCTGCAGAACTCTGTTGCACTGAACTACAGCCGAAAGCCCAAATGCAGAAAAGAAATTATGAACACAAGTCACTTTGTGCGTATCAAGCACTCCCATCGATCTCAACAGGTTTACTCGTACAGTATGAAGTCAACCATTCATCTAAGTAACCACACGTCTAGAGCCTACGTAGARCAGTCATTTGTGAGGATTTTGGTAAATGTCTTAAGTCTTTGAGTGACTGAGAAGTTCCCTGTACCCCTGTGCAGCAAAACATAGAAAAACGAACACATATTGTTCAAGTCAAGCACAAAGTACATGCTGAACCAAACCAGAGAATAACCGATCACAGACCGCAGGAGTACGAAAGAGCCCAGGATATTCACCACTGTGCCAAGGCACGGCACGTAACACCAGCAGCTCATGAGACATTTCTCCATATGTTYTGCAGCACTATTTTAGCTCCATATGTTCTGCAGGACTACTTTAGAGTGCTGTTTTGTTAATCAAGTTCAAAGGCTACTGCATTGCTTCACAAAACTTAATGCAGTCACAAGTCACATCCCTACAAGCTTTAATAAATACAGCTAATAATAATACACAGTTTAAATTATTTAACCTTTGCAGCAATCTAAGTATAAACACCTCATACAAAAAAATCTTTTACTTTGTACATCTTAAAAAAAAAATCACAGCAACATCTGCTTTGCAAAGGAGATATCTGTATGAAGAAATGATATGTTCAGAATACATTAACCTTTCTATTTGCTGGGTAACGCTAGTTACCAAAATGTCTCTCACAGTCTACCACCTATGGCATTTTATTTTGTCATATTATACATATTTTGGCTCTGAATCTGAAGTTCAGAGCCACTTGAAATYAGCCACTTGAAAGAGATTTCTGCTTATGAAGGCCTGGATCTGAAGGAGACTTCCACRTGCACAAACCACCACAGAAACCAGGGAGCGCCCAGTCGCGATCACTGTGGCACTGGGCACTAAAGCAGCTAATCTTTCTCACCCTGCAACACTTCCRTACGACAGCTTGCAATTCTCTCCCACTCCAAATGAAGGGATGTTCCTTTCAACCTGGCCTAGACGGGTAGAACAACTATTATGTTACCTTGGCACAACCAGTTCATAATGYCCTGGAAAGCATTATAGTCCCTTAGTAGAAATTCTGTCTCACAACCATTTTTTTTTTCTTGTGGTTTAGGGCTCTTTTTTGCACAGTCCTAACCGAGCACTCACTCCCATTCAGAAAGTCTGTAACGACTATGTACTGCAGTGCACTGCAGCTTGGAACCCCATTTGATTACCTACAAAAAGGTCAGATGTTGTCCTTGGGATTGTAATTACTGATGTAGCTATTATCTAATGATATGGTCAACTTATCACTGTCTGAGTAGCTTCAGAAATATGCCCCAAAATAGTAAGGCATCTTAATAGCCAGCTGGTACTGTCCTCTGTGAAGTGATGCCCTCAACGTGCACAAGGTGACATGAGGGACACTTTGTTTATTGACATTTGCTGATATCCCTGGGACCTTCCACAGCTAGGTTGTTACAGTTTCAACTTCCTTGTGCTCTATTTTTCACCTTTTTTTTTTTAATTCAAAATTTAATATGTTAACTAAAAACATTCTATSAAAAGAAATAAAAGGCACTTGATATTTCTCTTTGGCTCAGTTGAGGCGCTCTGCCAGCAGCTTCCCAAAGTTACTGTCTCTCCATCTGATGAATAGTGGGCATCCTTGAGGTACTCATTCATGTGCAAAAATAAGAGCTCCAGGGATTTACCAGTCGCTTTTCTCAAATTGTTCTGGTAAACATGCAAAATCCTTCACAAAGTAGAAGCTCTTAAGTATAGAACAGCACAGTCCGTGAGGCTTTTTCCAGGGAAAAGCTCTGATCACTCCCATAGTCTTCATTCCAAGTCTGTTCTTCTAGCTCAGTGTTCTTTAAACCTGGTAAAGACCAAAGGCAAGACAATTTTTGAAAGATAATGGTCACTAATTTCAAAATGCAGGATCTATTCCATGCTATGTATTTTTATATTTTTCATTCATTTTACTTTTCCAAAACTATAGCAAAAGGGGCCTTATTTACTTAATTTGCTTGAGCTCATTGATTCAGTAATTTTTTTCCTCAGTGGTATAATTGAGAAAGTCAATATACAAGTCATAAAGTTACATAAGTGATAAAGTCAGAGTCATTCCTTTCTTTAAAGAGACTTTTGAAAAAAAAAAAAATTAATATAAGCCAAAAAATCAGAGAGCTTCTTTTTCCTCACCTGCATGTGCTGTGATGAAAGCAGGATTACATATGCAAAAGAAACAAAAAAGCAAACCCAATTGCCTATGACAGAGGCTTTGTTTTCAAAATAAGATGCTTTAAAGAAAAACTGTCATCATGTAGAATATTAAAATGAGATTAATCTTTTGAAGCAAAAATAATGCAGAGAGAGAGATGCACATACACAAAACTTAATACTTTGTTTACGTCTAGATATTATGGGAGAGTGGTGCAGTAATGTGCTTTTCAACTGCTTTTAGATAGAATCAGCCAGGCATAATACTTACAGGTTATAATCTGCATGACACCGGAGTTCCTTCTGTATAAGACGGAGTAAGAACTGGAAGGATAGCAATAACATTAACGTATGTTAATAACTATAGAGATATACCAATTTAAGATAAGATGCACGCTGTCGTTCAAAGACATCTGAAGACAAAGAAATTTGAAACATTACCCTGTAATGTTCAAAGTTAAATAAAGTAAAAATGGCTTTCCAAGCCATTCCAAGTGGCTTTCCAAGGTTACTTCACTAGCAGAGCTGGAAAGAAACCAGTAGAGGGAACTCAAGACTTCAGTAAAACATGGCAGATACCTACATGCTCCAAAAGTTGCATCTTAGGTGCTGATCTGAAAAAAAAAAATGTGTGTATGGAAAAAAAAAAGTGTGATTAAAGCTTTTAGTCACTCACATTTATTTGCACTTATGGGATTATGACCACCAAACTCAAAATTTGAGGATTCCCAGAGAATTCAACAGTTCCTCACTGTTATAAGCTTATCCTCAGAGACTCACTGTCATAAATGGAAGTTACCTCAATGTTTTAAGCATTGGTAACCTAACATTTCAGAGGTGTATGATAATCATGTGTGACACCCAGATATCTTTGATGAAATATCAGCCAAAAAATGGCATCTATTTATTCTACTGCAAAGAACAAGAATTACAAAAAGTAGGATTTATCTCAACAACATAAAATTGATGATCACAGAGTTTTATAAGGGCATTTTAATAGAATTTATAAAGCAGTTGACTACCACTAAGAACACTCTTCAATTATTTTCTAATTTAATTAATTTCCAGATATTTCATATCTTAAATATGGAAAAAATGGTTTAAAATTTTAGGCTTGACTTGAGCTTAGACAAAACAAACAAACGAAAGTCTCAACCCAAACTTAAAGCAAACTTTCTCCTTTTCCTGCATTGGGGACATGCAGTCTGACAGCCTTGGCACTAGTACCTCTGCAGCACACACACAGCAGAGCAGGGGGCTGCATGGGCACCGTGTTTCATCTGGGCACAGCCAGAAGAGAGGGGAGAGTATTTGCCAAGCATCTCTTGGACCTCCTGCCCTTTTACAAGCACTTCCACCCAGGACTTCAGAAGGAGGGAATAAGTAAGCAACACTTTGGGAGACCYGAGTTAGCTAGCACAGTATTCTGCTCTACTGGAGAGCAACAGTCACAGAGATGGTTTGTATGCCTGCCAGGAAAATCTATGGCAAACACAAAAACACAACCTACTGTGTAGAAAGACTGACTCTAAAGGTACAGCAAGACCCTCCTTGGCTCATCTTGTGTCACCTTTGTTCTATAAATCAAGGCAGGGCAAACCAGAAGAAAAAAGCCTTTTCAGATCATCTATCCATCATACTTCGATCTTCAACAGAAGAAAAAGAGAAGCAGATGTACTCTGCACTAAGGCACCATATGTGTGTCATACTCCTTTCCTAAGCATCTGCTCTTCAGCACCGTCAAAAGTTACCATGCCAATCTTTGGTTTAACCTAGTACACCAGTTTTAAGAGCCCATCTGGAGAATGTGGCATATTAACTTTCAGCAGCTTCATTATCACAGTGATTTTGTTAATAGAGCGATGTAGTGAAACATTCATTACTGCTTCAGTAAACTGGCTTTAAAAAAAAAAAGAATAAAAAAAAAAGCAACAGTTTTTCTGAGAGCAGAATCTGAGGCATCTGCTAGGCCTGTATGGAAGGTTTACTTACAATTATGTCTGATAATTCACTCAGACACCAATTTACTTATG
The DNA here is from genome assembly GCA_003342815.1 of Eudromia elegans. Classification (NCBI taxonomy): domain Eukaryota; kingdom Metazoa; phylum Chordata; class Aves; order Tinamiformes; family Tinamidae; genus Eudromia; species Eudromia elegans. The sequence continues at coordinate 218,586 of PTEX01000045.1, read as the reverse complement.
TAGATTGTGCAGAAACTGGAATGCATCAGAATTAATCWGCATTTTTGATTAAAATTAAATGGGAATTTCAAAACAAGCAATTTCGCTGTTTAATTGAAAACTGCCTRTACAATTGCAATGCAAGTTTCTTACAGGACAGAGTACTGAAATTGCAAAAAAACCCTGCATTTTAACATAAATAACTTGACATGAAGGAAATACATCATAATTCCATAGCAAAAATAGACTTACTAGCAATGCACATGCATCTGCAACCATCAGCATGTAAAACACATTGTTCCAACCAGATGGGGAGATGAGACCAGCCAAGAGAGGCCCCAAAGCTGCACCTGAAATTCAGTATTGATATTGAGTATCAGAATGATGCAGTGTAAGATTTACTATGAGGAAAAACAGCTATTCTGAGTTAGACTATCAATTTTTCCACCTATTTAACTCAGTATTACCTTATGTATTAAAAGGACTCAGAAAATTCAAGTATTATTGGTACAGCTACAGGCCAATGGGGAACCTAACACAGGAGAAGCTAGAAGTTTGAGAAATGCCATCCTTTGGCTGAAAAATTCCCTTCCAGCGTGAGGATGAATCCTACTGAATGCCTTTCCGCATGTCAGCACCAATGGTGCGACTAAAACGTCCTTGAACTCTAACAGTCCCATGGCAWCTTGTTTTGCCATCTGTGCATCAGCATCAGTCTACCATCCTCTTGCCTCCTCTGCCAGGTTTGGTACCACTAGGGAAGTTTAAGGCTAGGTTAGTTCTATTCCTCACTTCCAAAACTGTCCTGAATCCTGACGAAATGGGAAACGGAGAAAAGTCATTTTCACAAAAATCCTTCAGTGGCTCAAGATCCCACAGTGGCTAAGGCAGARCTCTGGCTTACCTACAGATCCTGTTCCATCGATGATCGCAGTCACCGTGGACAGGGCTCTTGCATTCCCCTTCAGGCTTTTATGGGTACCCTGMAGTGACAAAGACTGCTTAGAGCCATTTTGAGCTGACCATAGAAAGAGTCTCTGATATAGCATTTACTTCAACCCCTTCTGCAACAGATGCACATAATAAAGTTGCCTTCAATATCCGAGCTCAGAACCATTAATCACTATGGAGAAAAGCCCTCCATCCCAACCTATCTGTCTACATCATTTTCCTTTATTAAATCACATCCTTTTAAAAAAACAAGAACAAAAAAAGCTTTCTGTTCTGCACACTGTGGATTCAAGTAGCAAGGACAGCACTTTGTAATGTGCTGCAAGGCTGTATTCATGGCCATCATTTCCYCCTTCTGTTACTCAAAAGCTCTGCAGAAAAGGAAAAGATCACTATAATAACAGGAATATTGGAGCACTAGAATTACAGTTATGAACTAAAATATTCATATTCAGTCATAGAATTCTTGACCCAGAAGAAACTTTTCATTTGCCATTTTAAAAGACAGCTGTTTAGAACAATAAAAAAAAGAAAACCAGAAATTACTCATTAGCCAGATAGAAGAAAAAAAAAATATTTTGCTTCTGCTCATGTCAGGTGGTTGCTGACATCTGAGAAATTTTCTGACGGTTTCAATTTTTTAATTCTCTCCCCATGAAACAGGTAGGGCTTTTGTGGTGTCTTGTATTGCTTCTAACTTGCGTAGACAGTCCCTTTCATAAGGATGTGGATAAAAAAGGTCAATGCACTGTGGCCTCCTTGCCAAAAGCTCCAGGCCAAAGAGAGGCTCTCAGAGGAAGTATGGAGACTGTGGCCCTGCTCCCTTCCCTATGCTTAGTGTGTTTGTTGTTAGAGGACTTTTGTCCCTTGCTCTGTGCCCTCATGAACCTGCACCTTTGCGGCCAACCTTGGGTAGCCCTGCTAACGAGAGGTGCTAGGCTTGGTGCTTTCACATGGCACYTGTAACTGAGAGACCTTATCCAGCTGGAAGTGCAGGCAGCTAAAGTAGCAGTAGAGGGGAAAAAAGCGTAGAGGGGAACATGGGCAAAAGTAAAGGTATGTGTCAAGTGTAACTTTTCATGCTGAAGGGAATGAACTCTCCAGCTCATTTCACACTCTCCCCCTTTTGTTGTTTAAAGATGAAAAGTATAATAGGGAGCAGAGAGAAGGCACCTATACAGAGACTTAACCTGCATGTAATCTCCACATTCACCCTGGGCTGTCATCTACAATATTCCCTCTATAGTCTCTCTTGTAAGCAGGCAAGAACAACTTAGATGCCMCTCACAAGCATTAGATTAATTCACAGTAACACACAAACACTAAGCACAATCTCAGCTACTGAATTCAATGCTCTGCCTAMCAAGCTGCTTAACTATTTGCTTAGAGTCAATGCAGGCCTTTCACTGAGCACCCTGCAGAGGCCAGCAGGCCACACTTGCTACACTGCAAGGAGAGAGAAAGCCAAACTCACCAAGTCAGCAGAGACAGCAGTGGTGATCAGCGCGTAAGGGCCATTCACCAGGGCACCACTGATGAGCAGCATCACTGTTGCAAATTAGATAAAGAGGAGGAGATGTCAGTTGCCTGGAATGGATGCCAGCTATAATAGGAGCTGACATCGCCTGCAGTTCTCAAATAGTTTAGATCCTGCCTGGCTCCCCCTGAATTCCATTCCATTCCAAAATGGGGAAAGCAGGAAAAGCCAAATGTATTTTTGCAATGTTCACTCCATGAGGGAAATTTCTAAATATAATATAAGACAGGACTGAATCAAAAGACCCTTTACTGATCCTCATGGTTCAGGACTGAGTCAAAARACCCTTTATTGATCTTCATGGTTCAGGACAAGGAAAAGCCTAACCAAACTGGCCCATAAGAGCTGAGGATGCTCAAAAGAAGCCAACAATAACTCCTTTCTTGGCTTGTACAGCACCAAGCACCAGAGGGCCCAAAGACTTACCAAGGCCCTTGGGTAGGTGAGATACTGCTGTTAGCACTTACRTTTCAACTCTTGTTCCAAGTTAACAGATAGAAAGTCCCAAGTGAATCCAGCCTATGCCAAGCAAAGCCAAAGTTTGTTTAAAGACCACTTTTTTTAAAGAATGCTGACATTCAGCATACAGAATACAGCAAAGACTGTGCTGATGTTACAATATCCAGAAAGAGGCCAAAGGGTAATAACTAAATCACTTTTCTCCTGCTACCCATTATTTATTTCCTAGCCCCTCTGCCTACCCCAGCAACCAAAAAAAAACAAAAA
>PTEX01000045.1:190341-215330 GCA_003342815.1 Eudromia elegans | reverse complement strand
ACCAAAAAAAGCAAAAGACCATGAATATAAAATTCACATAAAGCCAGGCAGAACATGAATTAATACTCACCTACAGTAGCCTCAAGGCCCATCTTACTGACTGCAGAGAACATGTACAACTGTGGTAAAGGTGAAAAAAATAGACATGCTAGAATACAAATAGAGGGATTAATCCTATGGACCCTAATTTCTTCATGTTAACTAAAAAATATCTTAGGTGTTATATGCAAAAAGCAGCTCTGGTTTCCTAAGTTTTATTAAAAAAACTGATAGATCACAACATGATGGTTGTTTGATAAAACTGGAAAAGAAGGTAAGAAGTATACTCCTTTTCTCCAGTATGCCCCTCTCARAAGAGAGGGATACATGGTGAGACCATTCAATTTTAAACATTCCAGCATTAAAACTTTTACAGACAAAATGCCTATACATAGCTGTCAGTTTTCCATCAGTAATAGCCCAGTGGTTTGAGCAGCTAAAATTCTAGCTAAAAGATGAACAGTACATTTTAAAAAAGAGCAATAGATTTTCTATARAATCCCATAGCATGCAATGCATTGGACCTGTTTGTTTAATAAAGTCAGCCTAAATCTCTACCTTGGCTCATATGCTCAACTTTTCAGGCCAGTTTTGGATCTGGAATTAATTTTGCTATTAGAGTTGGCAGATTCTCTTTTCAGAGCATCCTATGGGCAATGCTGACAAAGTCTCATGGGCAAACTCTTACTGTGGGTGCTGCCAGCAGTAACATCATTCCGCAGGTTGATGCCCTTTTCTCAAGCCGATCTGAAATTAAGCCAGCCAAAATTCCACCTGCAAGAAAAGTTAGATATGTGAGGGGCATGCTCTGTGCATGCCTTGCACCCTAAGTATCAAACATATTCAACAAAACCCCATCCTGATTACAACAGACAAAGGGATAGAGAGTAGAAACATTTCAAAAACACMGTTGTGCTGCTTTGGAATGCAGGATGCCTTTGCATGGGGTGCTATGCGGCACCATTCTGGCATCTAGCTGTTCCCAGATCAATAAAGCCCATTCCTTCGGTCCTTACACGCAAAAACAAGCTCAGTTCCAGCATGCTAAATGCTGTATTCTGTGCATGTTACACCACAACCAGAGGAAAACAGGAGTTATTTTAGCTACTGTGGCAAACAAAACATGTTTTGCTTCTCTCCAGACAGTCACTCCAGGCAGTTCAAGACCTCCTGCTTCTTGTGCTCTGTGTGACTACACACAGGAGCAGTAACAGGAGCGCGGCAACCGCATAGGGCTAGGGCAGGCGGGAAGGCCTGGAGGAAGTTTTCACAAGACTGGGAAGTACAAGTTGTATGTGCCACACATTTTTTTCTAAACTGGTCCGATTAAGAATGAAATATTAAACTTACCAAAGATTCCACCCACATCAAACAGTGTAGAAAGATCTCCAGCTCTTTTGGCATCAAGATGTTCTAGTAACAGAAGCAAATCAGTTTAGCTCGTTTCAAGACTGCAAAAGGTACTGACTACAGACCTCAGCACAGTCATGTCAAGTTAGGGTAAAGGTATCTTACAGCAGTACTGTTTATTCACAGGAATAAGTTATAGCAAAGTGTTCTTACAAATTGATATACATGTCACGTAAGAATATACTGCAACTGGTTATTCAGTGATACAATCTTTTGAATATGATTACATTGCACAGCAGGGCATTTTAACACTCTAACTATTAATACAGTGCAAGCAATGGGGCTGGTTGCTTATTATTACATTTGAGTCACTCACTGAGCCTTCTAGAGCCCAGTTATGGCCAGTAATATTCATAATTACATTATGTCTAGCCCCCTGCCTGGCATAGCATAAACTGCACAGTTCATGGGGATTCTAAAGACAGTGTCATTTCCCTAAATCTGCTGCTTACCATGACCAATGAAGACCAGTGTTTGCATATACTTCCATTTAAAGTTTCAAAAGGAATTGAATTTCTAAACTTTTTAGAAGTCTCAGAAAAACATTTAAAATAGAAGTATGTGCTAWAACAGTGGTATCAGTGGCACTACCATAACCACCAAAAATGAATCAGCCAAAGCACAGATGGGAAGACTGTTCTAAATATCATCAATTCTTCTAAAAGTCAGCTGCTTTTGAGATATACASTCCTGCAGGAGCACTGATTGTTTGAAGCCCACACAACAGACTATAGGTACAGTATTTACAACTCTATGCACCTTCCTTTAACATTTAACCTGCCTCTCTCTGCTGGTTGTTGCCATTATACTTGTCTAGCACAGCCTTTTTAGGTAGCTGGGGGTTTAAAGGCTACATGATGATTCATCTCTCCACTTAGAGAAAATTCTTTTCTCTGTATTCTACAGTACAAAAGAAAATAGAAGCAGTGAATAGATAAAGAAATTTATTTATATTTTTGGTATACTTTAAATGTTTGAAGTGCCTTTTGTGAAAGGCATTATTATAAAGTAAACCTTGTGATTGATTCTGAACAGCCAAAGACACACCACTGTGGTTTCTCTCCAGCTACTGTAGCAAAGATAGCTTATTTAAGAAACAGTAATATTTGTTATTTATTTTAAGCTCATATTTTCAGGCACTATTTAGGCTTAATTTTGTTCTCTCTTACTGTCATACTTACCCACATTTGTGATATAGAGGGGAAGCCAGAAGAGGAAAGTATAGCTCACCAATTTTGCAAACAGAAGACAAAGAGAGAACTCTATGACCCCCTAGGAGAACAAAAGAAAAAGGAAGTAAGAACCTTGATGCAGACTTCTGCTTGTTTGCATCAGAACTCATTTCAAAAACTGTTCCTAAGAAGTATTTTAGGCTTTTGGTTTCTCTCAAGAATTCTTAAGAAGCTTTCTACCCTTACAAGCATAAAACTTACAGTGCGAACAGACCGGTATTCTATTCAAGCACTTTTTCYCATCTTAATTGTACTGAACTGACAAAAGAGATGACATTAAAAAAATCACAAAAGATTTGATACTGTTTGGGAAACCTATACYACTTATTTTCATCATGTAAAAAGTTTTTATACAGCAGTACAGCAGGATTACAGTATATACCAAAGAAATATATATATACCAGTATATACCAGAGAACAAAGTATATTTTTTGTGTTCTTTAGACTCATTTTTTAAGATACCTTACTTATTGTTTAATGCTTTACATATAGACAGTATGGCACAGGCTTTCAAATCAGTAGATGACAAAACCACATATCAGACATGGGAGATGCTTATTTAAAATAATTTGTTCCATCTTTTTTCCTGCTGGGTGTGTGTATTGCACAGAGGCACCACTAAACTGCCAAATTAACCTATCTACATTCCCCTCACCACCTGACATCTCTCAGGTGGAGACAGATTCTTCAAATCTTTGCTATGGGGCTCTGCAGTTATCTGCAGATATGTGCAACACACACATGTACTGACTCCATAGAGAATCATGATCCTCCTTATGATCAAGCAGGAAAAATAGAGCAGGAATTATAGAGTTTCAAGGTAGCAGCAACTTTTTTTTTTTTAATATTACTTGCATTTTTATATGAAAAACAGTTCAGACAGAGGGTTGAGATGCGACAAAATGTGAGGATACAGAAATTGAGTGCTAGGGTCTTCTTCCTCTACTTTTACATTTGGGTATGTTTCTAATTKTGGTCCCTGGAGCATAGCCTGAATGTCCCTCAATATAAGGAGCTTCCTTTTTCCTCTTTTCCAGCAGTCTGAATGCTTGGGCTATTTGTCTTCTACTTATAAGCTATACAAGAGATTTAAAAACAATTTTGAGGAGTGTAAAAGGAAGCTATGGAAGGAAGTTCTGATGTACAGAGGAGAGGCTCAAGTGCTTACAGACTGATCTTGCTCTTCCCTTCTCAATCTGTGGGAATATTTTCAAATCAGATTAATACTGTAAACATTTACAATATAGGCTGTGTGAGCACTGCTTATTCCAAGTTTTTTAAAAGGTACTGAAGATATTCATAATTTTTAAGATGCTATCAATGACCTTACGCTATCAGCTTACTGGAGAAGAGGGTATTTTTAGACAAATTTTCACTTCCCCTTTGGGAAGATGGCACTTTATCACGTATATCAAAATATTGCTTTACATACACAAGAGCTGCCAACCCAAGCTCTCGATGCAACACTAATGCCACCTACCTCCCCACTTAGAACTGCATGAGAAATATGACTGTTGGCGGGATAGGCAAGAAGAGCCCATGTACTCACAGGTATTCGCAAGGCCCCAAAGAAGCTGATAGCTGATGTCCCTTGTCTAYTTTCCGCAGTGACCGCAGTGCCAGAGTTCAGTGACACGGTGCAGTTTTCACTGTCATTAAGCAAATGTTGCATTTCTGGATCCTGTAATTTCCCCCAGCAACAATATACGCAGAAAAAAAAAAAAAGAATATATCAAACATATATCAAGTAAGAAAATCGTTCTAAAGTAATTTTAAAATATTTATTACAAAAAGTAAATATTATGGTTTCTTAATGGCTTCTTCTGGCTTCTTAAAAGTTATGGCTTCTTAAATCTCTTGATTTGGATATAGAAAGAAAATAAGCCTGAGAAACAAGCCTGATCTTTTGTGCCTGAGAGTGTACACTGCATTATTGAATCAAGTCTCTGTTCTCTTCTGGCAGATTTTAAGTTGCAGAAAAAAGAAAAAACATATTTGAATCTGGTTTAACAAAAGAAAATTTCCAGCCTTCCCTTACAGAACTACATAGCTAGGCTAATTAGAACCAAAAATCTACTGAGTATCAAAACATATTTCTCTGTAAAACCATATATAATCTACCTGCTGTACAAATATTAAATTGCTTCTTTAGGCTCTATTCATACATCATCCTATTCACTGATTTAAATAGAGATAACATTTCCAGGTGAGTTATGGATAGTGAGTGCTTTCTATTAACCGAAAGATAATTTYTTCACTTTTTTGTTTATTTTGAGCACTGCAATCTGCAAATTAGAAAAGTCTTCACTTTCCTGCCCTTGGAAGTATTTTACTTTAGTAATTCCACTCTCTGCTAAGTATACTTGTAAAACATTTTTGTGGCTAGATTGGTATGACCTATGCTATTAAATTCTATCCACTCAGRTCACTGAACTGAATTCTCAGAACAGATCTGAGAATTTATATTTCTCAGTCGTACATAAAGAAATTCCACTAATGAGCAGTCTTCAGTATGACTTTGCCTACTCAGGAAAAGGACAGAACGTGGCCATCCTCACTTCCACCTGCTCCCTCGGGCACTTGGTTAGCTCTGCTCTCCTACTAACTATGCATGCATTCTACATAGTTTTCTTTCTCTCAGTTGTTGCGCATTTGAAACAAAATTTAGTGAAACTATTAACACCGAAATTTTTAGGCTGTATGTTACTAAAAATAAATTGGTCCATSATTCCATTTCTCATTTCTAGCAGCAATTACAAGGATGAAAACCCTCTGGGTGCCTGAACCTGGACGCTTGGTATAATTTTAGAAGCTACCACATGACATCCAGAAGATTTGTACAGGTTTGGCAGATAGGATGCAGAATCTATTGGAGACCCTGCAACCTTCAGAAGCAGGAACAGTAAGACTGGAAAGGAAAATGCAGGAACATCTTGAATAGCACTGCACACCTACGCCACAGCACCTGCATCACCCCATCGATACTCATGTTCTCAGTTACTGCAGCATCTTCAAAACTTCTACTATTTAGACAGCAGCAATTAAAACACCAGCTACTAGTTCTAAAGAATACGCTGACAACTTTACTCAGCCAAACTCCCAATGGAGTAAACGGAACATATCTGGATAGAGACTAGATCAATCTCATGCCTTTTACACAACAGACTTAGTGAGGACTGTCTGAGATAATACTGCTCATTTCTTGAACAGGTGACTCTAAATCTAATAAAGCAAAGAGAGTTGAATACCAAAGCATAAGTGACCAAAGCACAAATATCTTATTTCAACAACTCACAATGAAGACATTTACTGACAATACGTGATTTTTACGTTGCATGCATCTGGATTACGTTGCATTACGTTGCATGCATCTGGCTGAGATTGTTCAGCTTTGTCAGCCTGACAGATCATGTGATGAGACACACTGCACACTCTTGATCCTTGGGGAAAGATTCATTATCTCCCAATTTTTCTTTTAATTTTGAAGAGGCCACCCTCACACAAGCAGTAATGGACATGTGGAGTTACTCAGGACACACGTGTAACCTGAATATTTGCTTTTACTTTTTATAGTAATTGAAGAGGTCAATAAAAAAAAGAAAGAAAAAAAAAAAAAAATCAGTAAAAGCTTCCACTCTAGTGTCCTTGGAATAAACCAGCTCACAAATGCTAACCATCTGCGGTCTCCACAGACACAAAAGGTAACAATAATAATCAGTTCCATATATCTGGAACAAAATCACTGTAAAAAGTGAAGATGCTCACCTCTACTTTGACAGAAATAAGATCTTCTAATACAGGCAGAGAAATTGAGGTTCCAGGCCAAGACAATCAATATTTTTTTTTTAAAAAAAATCTTATTTGTATTCCATGCTAGAAATAAACATCCTAGCAAGCAGGGAAGTTTAAAAAAAAAAAGGCATATTAACAAGCAGGATGCCAGCAAGCACTCTTGTGCTTCACTGCCAGTGTTGTCTCTGTTGGGCCCACAAGGGAACACCGGGCAGTRTCTGCAGACTCTTTGCAGAGGTGACTCTGAAGGTGCCAAATAGCAGTACTAAAAAAACAAGTTAACAGAGTCAGTTTTGACTACTAAACTGCTAAGTACATTTTAGCTTCATAATTCTTACAGCATCTTCCTTATTTGCCAGCTGGCCATGGGATAATATTGACTGATTATTTCTGGGGAACTGCTCCTGAGCAGCGCAAAATGCAGATGAACAAACCGAGTAGGGAGCGGGTAGTACACAGACTGTTCTAGCAGATACAAAGACAGTAAATCAAAATCACAAGTGTTTCCCTAACAAAAACTTGAAAACCTTTTCATCAGCACTGATTATTATTCTATGAGTAAAGAATGAAGAAGAACATGAAGTTTCTGTTTTCCCGTATAAGTCTTAAAAAGGAAAAATAAATAAATAAATAAATAAATAAATAAATAAATAAATGAAGTGATCCTCACAGGATGTGTCCCAAGCGCAATGAGTACAACTACAACACTTGAACTACAGATTTTTTGCTTCATGTTCATCCTAAGTTAAAAATTCTTTTTGCCTATGAATGGGCAAATCCAGAGTTCAGTTTCCAGTGAGAATTACCAGCACTTACAAGTTTTAAGCAGGTTTCCTGTGAATAACTGCTCATATTTAGAACTCTCTGCCTCCATGCATAATCCTGCAAGTACATACACCTATTACATTAATAAAGGAGAAAAGTGAGAGAGCAAGGAGCTGACACACAATAAAAGTAGTTTAAAGATTTCAAACGTGTTATCTTGAAAATATCTTGTACTGCCTTTCTTTTTGCTGGAATTTAAACTAAAACTAACTGAGAAGGCATGTTATCATATTCARTTTGGCTGGCAGAATTTAGGTTAGATAATGCTTAATGCTCCTGTTCAGYATTACATTTGTATATGAAAAGGAAAGTAGATTTTTAGTGTTCTAAAACAAAGATCAACCTTTACCCACAGTAAATCTACTGTAAATCTTCCATGTGAACTTATTCTATGGAATAGAATGGAAGTTTTCCATACTTTTCACAATAGTTATTACATTTTACCTGAGACTTGCCACTTTCTTTAGCATTTAAGGTTGGCATCTGGACTCTGAATCGACTGGCACCGTTCAAGGAAACTTTAGAACTCTGAGAGAAGGGAGAAAAAAATATAAAGTTTTTGCTTCCTTTTCTTTCTTTTCTCTTTATTTTTTTCTTAAAAACGCTTATGTAACTCTTAACAATTTCTTTACAACAGAAGTCTCTGTGTATCAGACTGTAAACATAGCTCCAAATGGAGTATCTCTAATGTAATCACTTTTTTTAAAAAAACCTATTATGGAGACCTATTGCAATCTATATATAAAACAGCTGCAAAACCTACTTGAGGGCTGATTTCATACTGTTCTTGTACACAGAAACAATGTACTAAATTCACAGTACAGTCATGTCATTCTTAATGTCTTGAACAGTTTTTTTTCACTACTGAATATTCACTGGCATTTCAAACCTCCYTTTTTCACATTAGTTCATTACTTCAATAGCAAATACAGAAGTTGAGTTGATTTTTTCAGGAAAACTGTTTTTCTTCATTCCCCTACCTGCTGAAGATACAAAAAGCTTTTCTMATTATCTTATGCTTGCTCTAGTTTTTCTACCCAGATATTCCTACCCAAGGTGCAAGCAGGGTAGAGATTTGCCAGCGTGCCTCTAGGGAGCTCAAAACAGCAASTGAGGTAGGGTCTGTATCGTAAGATCTGCCAGAGTGCAGAACGCCAAAACTGCAAAATATGGTACCTCACAGTGAGCTCCAGACAGGGTCTCGGAGCAACCTACTCCACTGCCTCCCTCCAGGCAGCTGTGGCAGAGGCCTTCCCACAACTCAGCCATCCACATTCTGCACATACCTTCAGGCCCCAGGGGCATCTTGGCAAGCACACTGCTTTCTACATCTTCTACCTATTAACATAAGCATTCCTTGGAAAATGTCAGCCCTGGGATCCTGGGCCTGAATATTTGTTGGAGATACTAAGGTTCGTTTGCTGAATTAAATGTACAACTTGCATGTAGTTTGCAACCTGGTAGGGGTAACCTATAAGACCACAAGAAGTTCTGTGCAATTCCTCGGGGGTAACRTATTTGTTTGCCAGGTGACTAACTACATCCTGAATTCCACATTATGGATAAAAACAAAACAAAAAGATCAGAAATGACTGCCCATCGTGGACATTTTAATTGAAAATGAGTAGTTCCTGCATCTTGAAGTTTCCTCTGGTCAAACTGCCATTCATTCACATACCCATCTAAGAAGGCAAAAATTTATGAGGTGAGGGAAGTGTAAGGATTCAGGCAGTCCAGTGCAGCGCATGGACACAAGCAATCCTTGGCATTCATGCTCCAAAATAAAACAAACAAAACCAAAGCCCCAGGGTCTGATGAAACARATTTTTAGATTTTTTCTTACAGAAAATTAGGCTCTTGTTGGAAAATATTTTACTACAATCTATGTGGAATAAAAATCCATTATTTACAGAAAAGACATCTACATCTTTATTCAACAAAACAGCAAAGAAAAAAACAGAAAGACTTTCATTTAACTGTCAAAATTAAGATTTACTGCGGTAAGGAAGAAATGTCTGGGGATAAGGACTAGACTGAGGATGCACATTCAATACTGAGAACTTTTTTCTGCTTTTCATAAGATAAAAATTATAGTCTGTTATCTTCTAAGTGCACGAGTATTTTCTACAAGAGTTTAAAAGAACATTTTTCCTGGAAACACAAAATCATGCTAAAGAAAGTTTCTAGAGCATAAAGAGAGGTCTGTATGAACATTCTGCAAACAACACGTGTGCCTATAAAACTAATACTGTCAGAAAAGTGACCAGAAGCAATAAAAAAGTTCTAAATCATCATGTTTTACATTGCTATTAAATCTGCTCTCCGGTGGCCATTATCAAAGTGCACTAACGCATGATAAAACACACTGACTTCCAGCATTTATTTGTCATGGGCAGTGCCATTTGGAAAGCTCTATATTCTCCCATCTAAATTCATCTTAACACACTTTAATTATTTTGAAAAAAATTTCAAATTGATAAATCTGGGCAAAGATGAATACAAGCAAACAAAGCACACCTCAAGAAACTGGTGAATGAAGCATGAAAACTGCATATCCAAGGCTCTCTGCTCAGCTTTTCCCTTGTGCTTCTGAGTAACTGACTAAAATGTTGTCACTGACCATAGTAAACTCTGTAGGAATACTGCACTCATGAATATGCTGCAAATAAACAGTGGACCAAATTCATCCGGGACAGTAATCACAAAGAGAAGAATATGATCTATAAATCTTAAGATAACTCTATTGTAAAAATTTCACTCATGCTAAGCATGTATTKTAGTCATGTTTAAATTTAGCTGACTTCATCTTACTACAATCAAGTTCAGTTTTTGGCGGTGGTAGACACAGCTGCCTGCATCTAACCAAAAATCTGTCCAAAGTGATCTGCTACAATATTTTCAGTATAGCAAATATATATATATATGCATATGTGTGTGAATATATATTTATACACAAAATTGTATATAATTTTTATTCTGCAAAAGGATTTCTAACGATTGGCAAAAGCACATGTTGTTTTGTTTCTCGAAATGACTGAACACAAAATGACAGTTATCATTTTTGTGTCTGTCAGCAAATTCCACTCCTTGCTCAGCTACGCTGAAATTTTTTGTTCCAAGTGATAACACAGTCTACTTTATTGTGTAAACCTTCTTTCTATAAGCAGTTGTTATTTCTTAAGCAGAAAGATATGGTCACTAACAAATCTGCATCTTATGGAACTTCCATTCTTATCTTATCAATTTACTCAACCCATAAAACCTCTCTCCCCACAGTGAATGAAAACTGCAAGGCATATCCATTAAGAATTTATAATCCACTGTATTTTGCAGACCACACAGGATTGAGCGAGGTATTTATGCAATTCAAATGACAAACAGCTTCCCGAAACAAAGCCAAAACTTAATCTGAGAAAAGTTCAAGCAGTGTGGAGAAGTACCTTATAAACCCTCTCCAAGAGCTGCAAATGCAAATATCTGGCATGGGGAAAGGAAAAGTGATGCCCTTGGTTCTCCTCTGGAGAGCAAGGTTTCCAGGGAAACAGCAGGTCAAATGCACTACTGTACAATGAGACTGGCACGTGGTGCTGCCCGAGAGCCCTGACTGCTGCCCTAGAGAAGATCAAGTCAAGTGATGTCCCCTTTCTGGGACTAGATGGAGGGGTGGTGAATGAAAGAGGAAAAAAAGAACTCCTAAAGTGGCAGGGGTTTTTTATTAAAAATATCACACTGAGTATTATATTGAACATCACTTTTCCCATACTATCTCTCAGAGAAATACGTGAGTAATCTACAGAGTAGATTTCTTTAGTTATACTTTCCAGTAAAGGTATTTGAAACAAATGGTAGATATCTAGATAGAGCTTAACAGAATATTGGACAGGTAGATAAAGCTTAACAGAATATTGGACAAAAAATAGGCTCTAGCTATTATAAATAGAGCTAGAATGTTCTCAGAAGCATTTCTGAAATACATAAAAGCCAACAGTGAAAAAATTCTTTTAAATCTCTAAGATTCCAGTAAAATATTTAGTGAAGCTATCTTTAAGAAGTAAAAGAGAATTAAATGAAAAATACAGAGCTTACTGTGAATACATCTTATCTCACAGTAGCACACTAAGAAAAGGTACTTCAGAGACCATTAAAAATGCATGCTATAAAAGACAAATTGCCTTCAGTTACTGTTGAAGAAAAAGGGAACACTTAGCAATATATCTAAAGCTGACAGAGGAGGAAAAGTAAAAAGAGCAAATCATCCTTGTACTACCTAGTTTTAAAAGTTGCACCGAGAAAGTACAGTTGACACACACACACACATATGTATATGTATATGTGTGTGTTAACTACATCTTCTAGTGTGTGCATATATATATATGCAGATGATTAAGTATAACATATGTGCAGATGATTAAGTATAATCCTTTAGTTAAGAAAATATTTGAGATTCCCTTAGAAGCTTCTCTCCAGCATGTTCCTCAATAGCCCTAATTGTCCTCACACACAGGAAACCTCAAGCCCTTCTTTAGCATTCCTCCCCTATACACTTTTAAAGAACTTGTCTAAAATGTGGCAAGGCCATGAATACCCACAGCTTCCTGGCAGCCAAAGAAAGAGCCTTTTGGTTATAGTACATATAAAAATACACAAAAATCTAACAGGGCATAAAACAGAGTTGAACCTGCATGCATATTTCTACCAAAAAGATATCCTAAAGCTCTCCATTTTGTTCACTTTCCTTGATTATTTTTCTCTTGTTCTGCTTGGATTGCCTCCTTCCCCTTGGTTCACAGCTGCATGAAGGAAGAAAGGAATAATCTTCCCACGTGGTAGCTAAAGCTTTCTAGGATACATCTCTTCCTAATACAGACATGGCTTTCTACATGACTTGGTTCTGAGCACTTCACAAGTCTTATGAACTTTTGCACCAAATGCATTGGACAAACACCTCAGTCCTGGAGCTTTAACATACTCCCAACTTACTTTTTTTTTTTAAAGTGTTTAACCAACCAACTTTATGCAAATATTTAAACAGAGGGCTTCTTTTTAAAAACAATTAAAGTTGCAGTTTGCTACCACACTGGCAAAGGAAGTATCCATTTTTTTCCATAATGAGTTCATCCACTGCAAAACCCAAGTTAAAATTATCCACCTTTTGATTCAGCCTGTTCTGACACAGGAAGGTCACACAGATCATCTCGTTTCCAGAACTCTCATAGTAAATATGTATATTAGAAGGCAGAAATCTAAATAGAAAAAATGTTTACTTACACTGGAAGGTGTGCAGGAGCAACTTATATCTYTAGGGTCTGAAATACAATACCATAACAGGTTAACAGGGAAAATAAGGATAACATATCTTAAAACACTTCCATCAGTATAGCCTGGTGTAGACTGTGGAGAGATTTTGGAGGAAACAACTGTGTGATGTCCTCCCAATAAGCCAACAGTACAGATGACACAAAAGCAGTCCTGGTAGAAGTGTCTAACAGTGCTGAMAGGGGAGAAGAAATTGCTGCTCCGTAGTATCCTTCCCATTCCGTAACTGTATTAAGTGCTAGTTAGGCATACTAGCTCATTATAATACGTCACTTATACCTGCAGAATTTTTACYTCCTGAGATGGAACAGCTACAGAAATATTACCCTGCATATACTAATGCACGTGAGTTCACATAAGGATAAGAGGAAGAATCTTTCTCTTTTGATTAAAGTAACAAAACTTGTTCTATCGGTTGACTTTYAGATCCTGTAACAGAGAACATGGACAACATGGGTTGCATGGTAGCACTGCATATACATTGCAGCAAGGCAAGATATTCTGCTAAGATGCACATGAAGAGTTTATAGAAGACAAGCAACTGAATTCTGAAGTGGTACTTCCTCAGGTATGTCAGAGTCTCAGTGTATTAACTCTTCGGACATCCCTGCCTTTCTCCATACAGTGTTCTAGAAAGAAGTGGTTCAAGTATTGCTGTAATTTGAAGAGTATTTGCTTATATCTGAATAAACTATTACATATATTTTGCACTGTGTACTTTAAACAGCTGATGTTCCCGCACTAATATGGTTTCTAACAGAGTAAAACACTTACGTTCAATAAGAAATAGGAAGCAGACAATCCCCATCACGCCAATGATGACACCAGGCACCACAAAAGACAGACCCCAGGAGGTAGACACCCAGTAAGCAGAAATTAAGGATCCCAGGATATTTCCCACTGAAGTATGAGAATTCCAAATTCCCATGATCAAACCTCTCCTGCATTAAAAAGATAAACATTTCTTATTATTCCAACAATAAGTATTTTTATAGTGAGAAAAGTGCATTAAAAACCTGTTCATCTTCAGTGTCACTGAAATGTCTGAAGCCTTATTATTCCTTTTTGCCCCAGTCTTTCACCTAGCAATTTCAAGGTATCCGAATATTAATATAAGTGCTCTAAGTACATCTCTGTGCATGACAGAATTTACTCTGCATTTAATGGGATTTAAAGGCATCTTTAGGGCTTGCATGTTCRTGGATAGAGTTTCCAGGATTAAAGCAAACATGTGCATGTTATGTAGCATGTGCCTGCTAAATCTGATGCTTCAGGGAATGCAAGTCCTCTGACAGAAACACTGCACAGATAATCTGATGTTTTGAGAACACATTAGACCTACCAGAAGAAAATAACCTGTTTCTACAGAAGAGGTAGAGCAAATCCAGTATTTTTTGCATTTCCTGGTCTTACTATGCACTAACAGATATTGGCACACAAGCTTAGCTTACACATCAGACTGCCGTCATCCTGGAAATCCCAGCTTAAAGCTGCTGCATCTGGGCTAATGTAAACCTCAAAAATCCTACTAATGTCAAGGCAGTTGACAGGTTTTTTTTCTACCTTAAGTCAGAGGAAAACTACTTTGACTTCAATAGCATTTTTTCTGGAGCAACCTAATTTGAACACATATTAAAACACATTAAAAATGCATATTTTGCTCTGRTTGAGCAAAGATCTAAAAGGTCTGCTGACATCTCAAGAAACTTTTAAGAAAATGAGAACAAGAAAAAAAGTCACTGTCACTCAGACAAGAAGTCTATCAGTCCATTATTTTGCATCTTAAGAGTTAAGATTTTTGCTTTTACATTAAGTAAAATCTTAATGCATCTCTTATTACTCAATATTGTATARTTATAATTCTCTGTATTTTCTAGGTTTCAACAAAGAGGCTGCAGGGATCACATGAAACCAGCTTTAGATGGAAGTTCATTAACTATTTCACGATTTTATACAAAAAGTATAGTTAATTTTCACACATTCTCTTGTACTGATTCATTACAATGTTCATTCAATRGCATGTAAACTAGATGGTGCTGTAGCAACATTACTGTATTCTTCATCCACCAACAGTTATCAGAMCCAAAGGATATAGCATGCAGCTGCTCTAAAATTTATGAAAAACTCCTATATGGTATGAAAACAACAAAACAAACAAACAAACCAACCCACTACGAATGACCTCTCTAAAAGATTAAAAAGAAAAAAAAAATTTTAAGGAAAAAAGTGTCAAAAAAGAAAGGTTAAGACACCAATCCTATCTATTTTCTTCTCTAATGAAATCCTTCAGTTTCTGCAAGTTTATCAGAAAAAAAAAGCATTAAACAAAAAAGAMAATACCCTGGCAATTGCTTTAAATCACAGACACTGACTTGAAATAGTTTTAGATTTGCAAGAATTCTTCTTAATTCTGAAATACTACTTCTGAAAAATTTAACATCTAGAGTAGAGAACAACTACAGAACACACATCTAATATGAGAAATTATGTTTTAAACTCTTTAGTTAAACTAACCAGAATAACATAGCAAATTCTTCTCAAGGATCCACCCAAATTCTTGTTTCATATTACAGCCCAATCTGTTGATTTGTACTTCAGGTACTTTGGATTACACATAATTTACCTTCCTTTTCCAAACCAGTTGCCAATACATGTAACGACGCTTGGCCAGCCAGTAGTTTGCACCAACCCATTAGCTATCTGAAAGCATATAAAAATAACAATAAACAACAACACTCTGCATTAAGTCAGACTCTTACACAGCTCCTGCTGAGTGCTGCATTGGAAAAAGGAAGCCCACACAAATGCTCTGAATTTTAGTGGAGGTTTCCAATACATCTTCCCCCCACCCCGCCAGAACAAACAATAATACTTAAGAGATTCTTTTCTCTACCTAAATATTTCCAACTACTTTATGAAGTCAAATACAAAATTTAACATTTAATCACAGACTTAACAAAAATCACAGGTCCCAGTGGAATCCTAACTTGCTTTGACTTCTATAAAATTCCTTTTAGGAAAGGAAGTAGCCTAAGAGCACCGAGGCAGTGACATGGTTAAACAGGTGACAAATGAAATGGTTATAAGCTTTCAATATGCAAGTGGGTATCACCGCCTGCCCTATTGTACCACGTCAGGCACACACTCCAGCTGTGAAATTGTTGCTCATATAATACAAAGAGAGCAGCAAAGCAAGGTGTGGACCAGTCTRCAATGACGCAAGAAGCACAAGTCATATCCTGGTTCTAACCTAAATTCCATTTTAGGTCAAAGGTCTATGTACATGTGCTTATCAGATCTACAGTGCTCTGAGAAAACCCACACAATGATTTTCATTACAGAAGCTGGTTTGTCAGCCACACTAGTGTGGGAGACTGCTCATTATTAGCAGTATAAATAAAATTATCCAGCAGAGAAAACTAGGATGTGTCACCCTCGTCTTGACAGAATGATGAAAGTAAATATATCCGTTTTAACACTCTCCCACATTAAGGCTTGCAAAGACTGGATCAGTGATTTGACACAGGCTRAAACACCTTAATTTCTTTTAAAGATTTATCCCTCCAAAAATATATATTTTTTAAATAAAGCCTGAGGCTATATACTCTATCACTGCTGTTTCTCATTACCTTTCAGAGCATAATATAGGMCAGCAGTTAAATCTTTTCATTTAACCACTAATCACCGTTTGCACYTGAAAAAACACAACACCAGAAAGTACCATAGAAACTCATAGTATCTAAATAATAGCACACCTACCTGGGCCATTATGTAAAACCACAGACTATGTATATTATAGAAATAACCCAATCCAAACATGGCAGTGAAGAATCCGCTAGCAAGCATCCCGACTGTCAGATAATACCGGATAGGTAGCCGTTCCCCTATTATACCACTTGAAACGTGGAAGGAAAGAAAAGAAAGGATATGAYTAAAGTGAAACCCAACCTCTCAGAAATAAAGAATGTTTTGTGCTTTTTAATTTGATTCTGAGGAGAAACTCCACAGGCAGCTGCTTTTTTTTTTCCCCTCACACCGAAGTATTAAAAACAAAACGAGAATTTTTTAACACTTGACAAAACAAAAGAACAGCTAATATTCACTAGTTGCCAAGTACTGACATCTACATAGTCACCTTTCAAGAGATACTCACCTGAAGCACACCGTTTTCCTCACAAAATCATTTTTCAAAAGACCTGTAAGGTGTGATACATCTCCACTGTCTCCAGCCACTGAGACTTGTCTTCCTTGCTAATGATTCTACTCACGAGGGTCCCATTTTTAGCCAATAAAAACAGGAATATCCAAAYGGCAGCTCATCCCATACATCTTAATATGGGCTCACTAGACTTTTAGGAGGTGCCTGCTTCTCTCCTTTTACTAAAAGAAAGCCAGGACAGCTAGCTTAGTCTACACATGGAAGTTGCTGTTTGGGTACACGCATGCTACCTCCACATGAAGCAAGACAGATTAGATCACAGGCTGGGAAATATTCCTGCTTAAGGCAGTTATGGGGAGGTAAGAATATGTCTCCATATCAACAGGGATTYTATCTCCTGGTACTGAGGAAGATACACTTTTTTCACAGCAGCTAATGCAGAGATTGGAGMGTGACAGCCAAGTATAAAAATCTGTATAAAAATACAAACCAGGCTTTCAAGAGTGAGATTTACCTCAGATACATTCCAACTGCATATGCACACAGAAATGAGTAATCCAGTGCTCCCAGTAGTTGCTTGTAGTTGCTCTTATCTAATACATTTTCAAAACAAATGATCAGGTTAAATGTACCAATAGCTTTCCAACAACATTAATAATACATACATGGGTTTTTGAAAATATCTACTTGTGCGTCTGCATTAACATTTAATTTWAAAAAAGCACTTTTTAGAATGAAGCATTTTTCAAACAATTTTACTTAAAAACAACAAAAARACCTTACAACTTACATAGTAATATATTATAAAACTATCACTAGGCCCTTTACTTAGAAGTAAAGGGCCAGGTTTATGAGCTACTTGGTAAGATGAGAAGACAACAGAAAGAAACAGAGGTTTTTAACGACTTGCTTTTATTCTTCTCAGTTTTTTCCCCAGAATTGGCATTTTAAAGACAAATCTAAATTTCTACACAAGGAAATTTTCTGCTTGAAGCTCTAATGAAACATCCCAAAGCCATACCAAATAAAATTTCATCAGCTGTTTAAGTGATTTTAAGTAGAAACGTTATCGTGAGGTGTGCTAAAATTTCACAATATCAACAAGAGCATTCAAAACAAGGTACCCCTCCCAAATAAATCGCCTCTGCACACCTCTGCATGTGAGGAACACATAGCAAAAGGCACATAATCTAATTCTCTTTATCAAAATATCATCATAAGGAAAAAACAAAGAAAAAAAACTACCCACCAAATGGCTCCCAGCCACACTGAGACACATTAAATGACTTTTTGACAGGCTGAATCTGGACGGCATTTTCTCTGTAGTTGAGTTCAACTTCATGAGAAGCAGCACAGTGTTTATGCAGCTCGCCCTGAATTAGAAGAATAATTCAACAGAAGACTCACTTGTARTAGATCCCTGCTAAATCCCATATACTAGCAAATTTAACAATTCTAGCTCTATACCACCCATTGGAAAGAGCAGAATCATTTGCCAGCAGCATTTACATAAGTGAAGTCCTCATTACATAAATGGATAATTATGTGGCTGGTAATGGCATCCTATAATGATCTAGTAAAAAACTTTCACAGTAAGAAATGCTTCACTAACATCAACCCACTTTACCAATTTTCACGCATCAGTCACACACAAGACAGCCCCAAAGGATTTTGTCACCAGTTTCACTGGGAACAGGAGTAGAACTAGAAATATCCAAGAAAAAAAAAAAAAAAAAAAAAAAAAAAAAACCCAAAAAAAAAAAAAAAAAAAAAAAAAAAAAGGAGATCCCACAGAAACCTCATGTGCACAAACAATTAAAAAAAAAATTTCTCAACAGCATTTGGAATAGTCCTGTAAATGCTACTAGAATTTTATCAGTTACAAGCAACTTTTCTCAAACCTAAGAGCAATCCTATAAACATTATATATCTATATATTAGATTAATTTACATGAACAGTGGTAAGAAGAGGCATAGCTGTTCAAAATGTTAAGTGCAAAGAAGGGAACTACACACAATATTGTAGGAGTGGTCTCACAAAAGTTTAAGTAAATAATACTGTGTACCACCTTTATCATTTTGTCATCTTTCAAACCGCTCCCAGTTAAAATTTAACACTGCCTTTCACAAAAGAAAATACTGAAAAGGAAGAGTGTTTCCTTGTTTAATAGGAGGAGAAGGGTGTTTAAAYAAGGACACAACATTGCTTACCTTAACTATACTAATAGGTTTCCTTGATAAATGGAAGCTGGCATATAATAAGAAAGTGAGAATGAAAATGAAGGCTCTGTACCTACAATATAAAAAAACAGGTTTGAAAATGGTACTACACCAATATACTTTTACAGCTGCTATATACTGACATATTAATACATGAAAATATTACAAACATTATTGATTATTTGGGAATATCCTAAGAAACCTTTTTTATGGTCTCTCACAGCCAGAGAAACCACATTAGCATTAACGCTGTTTTAGAACATCTGACCTGATCTAGGTTTTCAAGGAAATTTTATAATGCAAAGGTAAAGATAGGATCACACRGCAGTGATGTTCCTTTCTGCACTCAGATTGTGCTCAGCTGATTTGCTGACTTCATATTCTTCCTTCAGGGGCCATTAAAAGCCAGTTTCACATAAAACATRGTGATAATCACATCTCACATATCACAGTCTCATTCGGCTTCTACTAAGATCAGGACATTAATCGTGGTTCTGTGTGTGGTCTATTTGGCTAATTCATTTTTTTTATCTTTCCTTATTGCATATAGGAGTTTTTATTTTATTTTGCCTTCCTTTCTAACAACAAGAATTGGCCATTTATAGAGAACACAGAGTGGATGGACACTAAGACAGTGCACTGTACCTGCAGTACATGAACATAATTAATCAGTTTATGGTTTGGAAAGGAACTTTCCCTTGTCCTGATTGTCATCTGCAATGTGTCCGAATTATAGGGATATGTCATAAACTTCCTGTCACTACAAGGGCTTTAAACAAAGATAGAAACGTYATCTACTCTGTTCTCTACCCTCAGCACATACATTTCAGTTGTTTGAGAAATATTTTGTGGATGTACATGTTTTAGAATACACAGGAATCAGACTAGACCTACTGGCACCTTCCAGTCTTGACCTTAAAATAAAAAYCTGCAAATAATGCTACATGCATATATACAGAGTTCGGGTACCACACAGGACTTTATGGTTCCTACTTTGTAATTAATCTTCTGTCATTCTCTGTATTATAAACTTCTACATAACATGGCTTGTCTTTTCTATTTCTGTCGTATTCACAAAAGAGTTAGAGTGTGAGTTATCCACCTTCATTACTGAAGGCATCCTCACAAGCCATAAAACTGATGACTT
Source organism: Eudromia elegans (assembly GCA_003342815.1). Lineage (NCBI taxonomy): Eukaryota > Metazoa > Chordata > Aves > Tinamiformes > Tinamidae > Eudromia > Eudromia elegans. The sequence goes on along the minus strand of PTEX01000045.1, from coordinate 195,190 downwards.
TGTCCTTGCTGCTCCAACAGAGAAAATATGAGATTGCTCAAATGGGAAGTGCTAGGTCTTTCATCTGTTATTTCTTTGTTATTCACACRCAACTAAGTATTTTCTGTCTAAGAAAGCACCAGAGTTGATGCCATCCAAATGGACTTCAGAAGAGCTTCCAGGATGAGCTTTTTCTTTTTAAACACCGCCTATATTACATTATAGTAGCAAGAACAACAACTGAGTTGGTCAGGTTGCTAGTCATTATTATATATCAAATTCTGGAGAAAAAAAAAATCAAGACAAACAAGCCTCTCTTCACCTAAGAGTTTGAAAATAAAAAATAGAWATTCATCTCTTCAACTATCTACCTTGCCAAGGAAAGGACAGAAGGGTTTTTTGTCTAGCACACTTAATAAATGAGAACACAGTCCATGAGCATGTTCCCCCATCAGTATATATTAACATTTTAATGATAGCAATATTTATTTCTCACATAATTGACTATTGTTTTCCTAGTTTATACATGAAGCAATGAAAAGGCAAAAAAAGAGCAAGGCACCAGAACTGTCTCTATCACCTTGTCCAAAGTAAAGATCAACAACATACTTCAGGACTTACCACTGATCTCTTGAAAATAAAGTGATGAAGCGAATGCCAGGAGGAAGTTGAGCCATCTACTCCAACAACTGGTACAAAGTTGTAGGCAAAACAGCTATATAGCTGAGCAAATGTTATCTGCTTTCCCAAACGTGTAACAAAGATCCTCTCAAAGCCATGCAATCATAGACTGGGAACAGACTTGGAAGATACACCGCAGAGATGAGTTGATCTCTCTTCAGATTTTCTTCAGATACCTTCTGTTACTACACGGCCAATATTTCACTCTAATTTTATTAACTGCTGATCCTTAAAGGAGAGAAGTTGGTATGTAAGTGTTCTTATCAAGGCRCCCTAGTACTTTCTAACCACTATATTTAAATCAGCAATTATCTATCTCAGAGATAAGTAACTGGCGTAACTGACCTTCTAGACATCAAAACGTAATAGMGAACTTTAGTAGAAAACAAAATAATATTTTGAGAAGCCAATAGAACACAAAGCAGAGGAAGAACATGCATTTAGGACACGATCCAAAGCCTGCGGACATCAAAACACTTCACTTTTGTCCCAGAGAAACTACAAMTAGATAATTCCCTATGTTACAAAGATCTACTTTAAAACACCAGAAACACTCATAAGGTTGGAATTTGTTCAAAAATGACAGTGGTATTTTCAGCCCAGAACCAGGAACCCTCCAGGCTGAGGATGGAGGCAGCTCGACACTGCTGCCTGCAGATCTGGAGAGCATCCCCTCAGCCCTCCAGCACCAGCACAGGTGCTGCACAAGGAGCGAAACCAAGCAGAAACCTCAGGGTGGGGGAGGAAGGGGACATCTTTMCACCACCAAAGCACTCTACACCAGCTCACCCAGGGGCCAGCACACAGGGGACAGCAGGCTCACGTGTACAGGCAACGTCAGAGGGAACGACGAGACTGTGACAGCACCGGTTCAAACTGGCACTGAATGTCATAAAATTCCTGTTGTTTCTCCAAATCCTGGCCAAAGCTCACGTTGGTTATCAGAGGCTTGACTCCAGGACCCGGCTGCGCCGTTTCCTGGCAGCAGGTCCGAGCGAGACRTTGGGGAGACAAGACAGGCTACAGGCACGTCCACAGCACACACCCGCCCAAGCCTCTGCTCACAYGGTGCCAGCCCGGCGCAGGGCGTACCAGGACTGCGCCCAGCAGCATCCAGCCCGGCACCTGTGACAGGCCCCACAGCCTCCTGCTGGCCACAGGCAGCAGGTTTAATGGCAGCACCAGCCATGCTTCTCACAGAGACGGGGGCAGGACTCACTCTCCCAGTAAACAACAGGAAATGAACTAACAAAAATCCTCCTTGAAGACAGCCCAGGTGCCATGATCAAGGGCTTACATCAAGTTGGGATTTTCAGAGGCTGCCATTTGACATGCAGAAGCGTGAGCCTCTCTCCTCTGGTGTTTATTCTCCCATCTTGCTATAAGAAGCACAACTGCGCTCCTCTTTGGCTGACTGAGTGCCAGCACCAACACAGGACCTGTTGCGACAAAAGTGGCCGCTTAGAAATCTTCATTACTCATATACGCGTTATCCTTGGGAATCAAAAATCATTCCTCCTTCTCACATCACTTAGTGTCCCMCTAAAAGATCAAGAACCTGCTCCTTAATGCAAACACACATTTTTGTCATGCCTTTAATTCTTCAGATTCACCAGGTTTAGCTTGGCCTCCCTCCTGTCCCCTCCCCACAATAAAATCTCCTTGCTGTAAAACAGAATAGACTTGTTAATCTTGGCTGGTATCTTGAGGGATGTTTTTTTCTTTCTTTTCACCCTCTTCCCAAATCAGACGCTGCTTGTGTAATTAACTAGCAAACCCTATAATCGTTCCCTCCACCTCTCCACCAGGAAGTTCCTACTTGCTCTCTAAAGCTGCAGGGAAGGGCAACCTTTCCTTTCCTCTCTCAGCCTCAGCTGCAGGTTTCTGCCTCCCTGCGTGGGACAGAGTGGCCATACAGCCACAGCTCAGGTGCCTGCTCTCTCAGAAAACCAACTCAGATAAACAGTTGATGTAACTCATTGGTAACGGGACTACTAAGCGGGAAGCACCTGAAGCAGCAGGAGCATAAAGCCAAGGACTGAAAACAGGAYTGACACTTAGAGCAACAGGTAGCCAGCAGGTCAGCTGCACTTGAACAACAAGCAGTCAATCACTTTGTGCGCGGCAGAACTGAGCTATGGAGAACTCTCTTCCACAGTTGTCACAAATACTGACACAATCATGCAAGTGTCCACACTCTAAGTGAGGAGGCAGATATAACCATTGGGGGGGGGGAAGGAGTGAGAGGCTAGCAAAGGACAAAACGTTGWGGTTACATAGCCCTTAAAATTACTTCCTTAACATCTAAGTGGATAAGGCAATTATCACCCATGGAAATGTAACTGTTAAACATGTAAACTGTTAAACTATTTAATGTGCAAGAAAGCTCTCCCCACATCTTACAAAACATCTAAATGCTAGGTGGCCACACGGGGTTACACCTCGTTGATGGTGCTGCACAGCTCATGCTCACAAAAGCTACCACAAAAAGCACAGCATCACGATGGCATATGCTTGCTGCAAACCCACGATCCCGTGACTTCCACAGGGAAGACTGGACTACCAGCAGCATTCACAGAACTGCACCCTAACTCTCGTTGACCAGGAATGACCTCATCTTTACCACAAACAGAGAGATCCAAACTCTGGCCYTATAAGGTCTGCAGTGGATTTACTTGTCAGTCATTTATCTCTATCCCCATGTATCCATGGAGGCAGCTGACATCCGTGGTTGTGCTCTTCACAAGCAAACAAAGCTTTCCCCTGAAACAAAGAACCCTGTGGCAATAGACTTGTGATACCAGGTTATAAGGACCTCATGCTAACATAGACTAATTCAGGTTTCATAAAGAAGTTACTCTTCAGAAACAATATTAATAAGCTGTAKCAGATAGCAAGTAGTTTACCAATAYATCTTTAATGTTTCTGCGTTATTAACAAAGCACAAGGATCAGCTTCAGTTCTGTAACTGAACTGGTTTCCTATTCTTTCATTTTTTTCAACTACTACTTTTCCTGGCAGTGCAAGAAACATCTTTACTCCCTGTTATAGTACCAGTATCGTTTTACAACCGGCAACAAGTTTGAACCATACTTACTTTCCACACTTTGTATTTTTCCTTCAGGCTTCACGTCGCACTGTCTGAAGCATAATTCCCTTGCTGTTCCAGGAAAACACTGTCATTTTTTACTGGCCTTTACCACAGCAAATACCACAAATCACGGCTCAGCTGTGCTGCGCACTGGCGAAATGGAGTGAGGCTTCTCATCAGCCCCTTCCTCTATGCACACAGTTACTCTGGAGGACAGACCTGCATTTCCTACAGCTCCTTTATTCAAAATTCAGGTCCTGGACTCCGGAGGCCTTTGGGCACACGCRGATCAAAGCACGTAATGCCCAGCAGCTCAACACCTGGGCCAGATCCACGAGCTTCGCTGGYTTCAGAACAATCTTAAATGACAGTATTCCCTCCCTTTTGTTCTAAAGCACAGATCTGAGAACAACCAGCCCTGACTCTGAAACGAGGGAACACACCCCAGTGAAGACGCGGGGAAGCCGGTAAGCACCAGCAGCTCCGCGTTCGTGCCCGCGCTGAACCCCACGCGGCTGCAACGCGAGACGACGAAGCGAAGGCGGGCGCGGGCACCCGGCCAGGCCCGCAGGAGGGGTCAGGGCGCGGGGACGCGGCTCGGCCTTCCAGGGACGCCCGCTCCCATCCGCCCGGGAAGTTTCCAGCGGGCGCCCCACGCCGCCAGGCACCGGTCCCCGCTCCGCGTGCACGCGAGGCCGCCGGCCGGGCCCCCGCGCCCGCACCGACCGCGCCGCCTCGCCTGCAAAGCCGGCGGCTCCCGGAGGAGCGGCCCTCGCCGCGCTCCCTCCGCGACCGGCCCCGCCACCCCACACGCAACGAAGCAACGAGGGGGCCGCGCTGCGGGGAAGCGCGCGGGGAGCCGCAAGTCCCTTGGGGAAACAMGAACCCGCGAGGGGGAGACGGCGAAGGGAAGAAGGCGGGGAGGGAAGGGGGCGCACGGCAGGTGCACCGCCGGCCCCAGCCGCACTACACCGCGCCGCGCCGAGCCTACCCGGTGCCGGCGCCGCCGGCTTCCTGCTTCCTGCTCGGGCTGAGCGGCGCGGCACGGGGCGGCCGGGCGCGGCTGCGGGTGTCCGCGTTGCCGCCCGCGCTGCCGCC
>PTEX01000045.1:175062-190191 GCA_003342815.1 Eudromia elegans | reverse complement strand
TGGGCTCGGCGGGCGCCAGGCCGCGCGGCCGTTAGTCAGCGCCGCCCCGCGCGTAACGGCCGCGGGGGAGCGGCTCCCCCCACGCGGGCCCCGTTGTCGTACCGGGGTTGGGTTCCCCGTGGGTGGGTGGCTGTGTTCACGCGCATCGGGTTTAATTTCTCCATATCGCATCCCTCGACACACGCTTCCACGTGCCGGCGCGTTTCTTTGCCGCGGTGCCCTCGCCWCGGCTGGCGGGGCTGCTCCGTTCCACCCCAAGCCAACACTGCTGTCAGTCACCGTGCACGGGCTCTAATGCCTCCCTGTAACACGGCTGCTGCCTCACCTGCTGGCACCAGCAGTGCACTAAAATGTTGTGGTTTATTGCAGTTTTTTATTTAAGTTTTAYGCACTACCCCCTTGCCTTGCCCTGCCTGTGTCGGCAGGCCCCATGACTCAGGCCCTTGCACACGTGCTCTGCWTCGCTAGACGACAACAGCAACGATGCTTTTCCTTCACTTTCTCCCAGTCAATAAACACAGCTTTTTTCCCCTCCTCTTAAACTAATGTTTGCAGAACCTGGTTCTTGGCGTTACACAGGAGTGCAGCAAACGCAGGGAGGTGTTGSACAAACGGCTGTTTTTAAGTTTGTCACGGGCGGATGATGATGCGTGCCCAGTCTCACGTCCTGCTAGCTGAGATTTGCAAACACCAAACCGGAGGTTTTGAAAAAATCCTCCCATCTCCTGCCCAGATGCTACGAAATCGCTGCTTTGAAGGCTAATGCAGTGGTCTTGATTATGATCCACCTGATCTTCCAAGTAGACAATTTTATTTCACAGATAAAAGCAAAGGCTCCATCTCAGCACCAAAAGATCGAGCATTAGCAAACTTCCACAGAACTACCGTGTGCTGTAAGACAAACTACAGTTTCATCACATGTCTTGGGGAAAGCACGCTGCATAATTGCTTATAACGGTACCGTCCCCTGTCCGAAAACCACCCGCCCCAGCTCCTCATSAGCTCTGCTAAAATGGCCAGGGCCCCGAATTGGGCTTAGCTGACTCATGTCCCCTGAGATGGGACAGAAATAAGGAGGTAGCTGAGCCACTTTAGCCCTCCACATTTATCCCCCACTATGGCACTGCATGAGCCGGATCAGGAAATTACTTCATGGCTCTTTATTCTTCTGTATCATGGAAATGCTATTAACTTACTAAGAGGATACATTCCTTGAGGTGGAGAAACACCCTGATACAGATCAGGGTAAGTACAGCCTGAGCAAAACAACAACGTATGTCAATGGTTATCATATCTTTAGGAAATGTGCTTTGCTTGAATAACCAGGCCCCATTTATTCTGACTGGTGCACACACAAAAAAAGGTGATTTGCCTCTTTAGAGAAGAAAAGGTCAGAAAGAAAAGGTTGCTGAATTTGTTTGCATGCATAATTAGCCATCCCAAATTATCATGACAACTACTGTCATTATGCAGAGCCTCAGATTTTCAGATTTTATTTTGAGTTGCTTATCTTTCTATCTTCATTTACAAGCTTTTTTTTCAAAATGTGCAAGCCAAGCAGCCACAACAAACTGTTTATTTTCTCCTACTTAAAGTAGAAACCATGTCTCCCATTAAAATAAAACTCTAGCATCACTGAGGACTGCTGGATACCATGTTTGGCACAGCTGCTCCCCTCTGCTATGCTAGTACTGGCTACCAGCAGCTAAAGATGTCAGAAGCCAGCAAATAAGTAAAAGCACATATATACGGAATATATTTGAGTGATATGTGAGTGCACAGTGCTGTTTACAGCAGCAGAATGCTGGAGTACAGTGTCAAAGGAGAGCCAGAGGTTGGCCTGACATAAAAAGAGGTCTGCAGCCAGGGGCAAACAGCTAACAAATAAAGCACAAACCCCATTCTTTAAAATAACATATATAATCTCAGACCTCACAGAGATTAAAAAGAACATCTCACCAGTTCCTGTCCAGGAGGAAAAAAAAAAAAAAAAAAGAAGTGAAGGATATGGTTCAGTAAACAGTTTTATTGATAGCCACCGTGGCAACAGCTGGGCTATTTAAGTCTCTGGCAGCAGCCATACTGGAGAAAATAAAAAAGGGTTTGTTCTTGTGCCCAAAACCAAACAGAAGGTATAGACATTGACAGATATTTCACTACACATTTGTTAACACCTCTTTGGAGAATATTATCTAACTTACTAGGTGGAGAGGTCAATTTTATTTCCACTGAACAAGAGATTGTGTGCTTAACTCCCCAAGCCTTGATTTAGCAGAACATTTGGAGTCAATAATGTCAGCACAGTCTTTCTTTTGCTGAATACATGGTGCTGGCTGACTGAGGTCTAAATGCAGGTTAATGCATCCTTTACGTGATCAATGTATTTATTTTCCTTGCAGTAAATTGCATGAGCATATTTTATAATTTATAATTGYATGGGTGGAAAAGACTAATCAATTTAGCTTCTAAGTAATCTCTTTCTCTTGGCAAATAGAAAATTTAATTTTTTTTTACATCATAACAGGTTGCTAATTTGTATTTTGCTGTATAAAAATGGTATTTTTATAGACTTTGTTCCCAGCAACTAGCAGAATTTCCAGAACGGGTATAGCCATGGCTYTTAGTTGCCTTTATTAGTTTTATAYGATTKGTTTTCCCAACAGAGCATCTGGGATATTATATAAGCATTTTACATGGATGCYGGGTGCAATGCACATAGAACCTGTCATCAGGCTTTGGAAAAAAAAAAATTCCTAAAGATTGAAAAAGAACAAAAAAAAAGGAGAGGAGTAGGCAGATGACAGGCCTGCTTTAGCCATATTCAGGAGTGGCTGGAAGGGAGTCAGCCCTAAAGCTGTATGTWTGTATACATGCAACATGATATGTCCTGCCTGTTAATGGTTGGTACAGAGAGCTGCWCTAATATGACTACTTAGCTTCCAGACAGGTGCTTTTGGGCACATCTAGCTTTCAGGAAAGCTGGTGAGGAACACCAGTGAGTGTCTCCAGAAAAGGAGATCAGCAGGCAACACTGCTGTGCCAACAAAGCTGTTTCCACACCATATCAAGCTGGTACCTACCCAAGAACTGTAGAGAACTGTAGAGGAAAATCTGTAACAAATGTAATATGGAACAAGAACACATATTTATATGACTGCAAAAGACCATTTATATGATCTGCAAAAGATCAGGCTCCCATTCATTCAAAAAAAYGAAGTCAGCTTTGCTGATCATATTCTACTGTTATTCTCAAGGAGGCTTTCCAGAGATGTGCACAGCAGAACTCATCTCATGCCTGATGAATGATTTCTGTGAGGAGCAGGTATAGCCACAGTGCTGTCTCTTAGGGCAGGAACTACTGAAGGAAGGTCCTGGGCAGAGCTAYTGCACATGACCGGTTGTAACGCGGACCAGTGACCCCTGCCCCGGGGATGCATTCTCGATGGTTAGAGACTCAGTTCAGCACTCTCATACCTGCATACAGAAAAAAAAAAGGAAGTACTGAGAAGTCAGGATTAAATATGCATGCATATACATATATATATTTACAAGCTGCATTACTATAAATGGAGTCTGCAAAGCAACATACAGACCATCTTACCTTCCTTCTGATTTCTTTTACCAAAGCCTGGATAAGAACAGTATGTATACTAAGGGAATGATATAAAGCAAACAGCACTAAACTATGCAGTCTCGTGATTGAATCTGTCAGTCTGTCTATCTGTTTGCATCGGCTTTGCACTGCAAGAGTATGAGAAAAAAAAAAGCCCTATTCATCCCTTAAAAAAAAAAAAAAAGCGCTGTTCATGGGAGTACCAACATTTTTATGATACAGAAACAACTAAGTATTCCAAGAATGGAACCAAAAAGCATGAAGTTTAGTTTGAGGTTCTTATCTTGAATTCTGTTTCCAGTGGGAAACAGGAAAGTTTCTCTCCTTACCTTCCCTTTATTTTTACTCTTCCTGAATTGTCYGAGATGAGCAGAAATGCAAGAAAGGGCTACAGAAACAAATACTGAGGAGTAAGCAGATTAAAATAGAAAGATAGACTGGGAAGATATATTTTTTCTGTACTTATGTGTATGGGCTTGAACAATTGAAGGTGCTCATATGAGAAGAAAAGGCTGAGGCGTTTTTTTAATGCACAGAACATTCTCCAGTCTATCAATGCTTGAAATAGAAATGAAATACCAGAGTAGTTACGAGTACCACGGTAAAGCAGACCACAACCCATAATGGAGAGCATACACCAGAGCAATGGCTCCTTGCAAGTCATAAATAAGATGAAGTACAAAGATATCCAAGGTGACAGGGATGAGGAAGCAGAAAATTGGTCTCATCTACCTCCATCATTKCAATGGTCTGTATTGAATTCATTCCGAGTTGCTACACTGGGACTTCYGATATTCTGAACAGGAGGTGCTGCTCTTTCTTTAAGTCATTATAAATTATGCTTAAATAAAAAATCTTAGGTTTGAGTTTTGTTTATTTAATATTTTTATTTTTTATTTAATGAAACAACAGCCATATAGAGAGAAAAGTAGAAAAAGGATAAACATAATACTATTTTATTCTTTTACTGACTATAAGATATTTTTATCTCATGAACAACACTGACTGTTATAAAAATCTTAAGACATCAACAACTGCCTAAACAGAATAGACCCATCTCCATGGCACTTCAATGGAAAGGAAAATCCTCTATGTAGAACAAAMCTTGAAACTTTTCCCGTATGTTGATGAATAGAATGCTCTATACTTTAAAATTAGCAGTAGCTCAGAGAAACGAGATAGGGTTTAACTACAACAGAGCACTGCTCCCTGGGTATTTTGGAGGAGGAAAATGGAGGCTTACATTTAGCCAAGATGCAATGAAGTACCACCACTGTTTCAATAATTTTTCTCACAATATTTTTTATTTCCTAATCACCCAGGTTCCAGCATATCCTAAAGTAACATGTGCTTRGGAAGGCAGTTCTGGAAAGAGTGTCTAGATAAATTCTTCAGTTGTTTTCCTGTCTTGCTTATGAGCACAGTATGAGGCTACCTCCCCTTGGCGTAAAGACATGCAGTGCAGCTCTCATTTTGCCTGTAAAGGGCTTAAAACGGAACTGTGCAGAGAGAAGTTCCCATTTTGCATGGGATTTAGACACTTCAGAATCTGGCCTCATTCTGAATTAGATAAATATTACAAATATATAGAAGAGGATGATAGTAAATTTGATTTTGTTCAATGCTTTCTCACACAATCTAAGAAAATAGTTTGTTTAAAATATTTTGTAAATTGTCTGATAGTAAATATTGCAGAATAATAATAAAAACTCATTGAAAATAACTTAAATCCTTCCCAAACAAGAACTTCAACTGGGATATTATTTTAATTCCTTTACATTAGAGTTTTCTCCCAAAAGATTAATGAAATCAACCTRTCTTAGATTTCAGATTCTGGTGGAAGAGAGTTTTTCATTACATTTCTCTGACAATTCCAGATTATACTTAATTGGTATATAATGTTGACCATACAGTATATTAGATTGTAGTTTTAGCTTGTATAATCTGAGACAGGTGTAAATCATTACCTTGTAAGAGATAACAAAATATTTCCCTACGATATTCTCTTGCTTAAGTTTCCGTGAAAAGTCATAAACCTCCCCAAGTGTCCCTTTCCCCAAGAGATGAAACAAATTGTTGCCTACATGTCTCATGTAGCCCAAAACAAAACATGATTGGACTCATGTATCCAAGGACCTGCCCTCAGAAATAAAGCAACTAAGTGAGCAATCATTGAGCAACATATGAGGAAATCCACTTTGATTCAAGGAAATTGCCTTAACTTTCCTATTAATTTTCACGGCAGAGCTTGCAAGGAAGACACCYGAAAGCCATGTCACTTGGAGAGTCAAGAAGAGCCGATTCAGAGGCATCGCCGCTGGCTGAAGGATGTGTGGCTGGGCAGGGAACTGGGACAGGGAGCTCTCAGGGGACAGGAAAGCCAAAGCGTGCCAAGGCTGAATTAACAAGCACAACACCTCTACCACATCAGAAGTAAATGCAATGTGAGCACCCTGCTATATTTTTTAGTGCCCGTATGCTGATTGCAGCTTAAGGTAAACAAATTGAGCTGCCTTTTCTAATGCTCATTGTGCAACATACATTTCCAAAGCTCAGTGAATGCTGAGAGGATCCCTCAGGCCAAGGCCTGCCATTTCCCCTGCAAAAYCTCTACCCTMTGCACTGGCCTCCCCTCTCCTAACRCAGGGTAAAGTGCAAAGAGAGCCAGGAGCAGAGCAGGCTTTAAAAGTGCATTTTGGCCATTCCCCAATACAGAYGCTTGCAGCTCAGTTCAAAGTGAGGATCTGCAAAGCGGAATAAAAGAAAAGCCGGGGCTGTCCCCCGCTGAAGAATATGCCTTTTGAGGTTCCCTGCCTCGCAGCCCTTTGCTTCACTGCCTCGCTCTGTCCTCCTCCGTTTGCAATCATCTCTGGGAGCAACAGCTCTGAGGGCTGTGTCCCTGGAGCTCCCTCTCCCTTGGGAGCCTCCGCTCCATCTGCAGCCGGGCTTTCTCCCCAGGGCAGCTCCCAACAGTGCTGGCTTATTCCTCCTTCTGACAGGGCGATGATTGGTGCCTGCAGATGTTAACTGAGCCAGTAGTCAGAGCGGGGTAGATAATTAGCACATTCACATGGGCATCTTGCCATATGAAATTTACTTAATTTCCAATTAAGTAAATTACTCAGTTTACAAAATCAGCAGGGCCTTAAGAGTATTTACAGCATTATGGTAATCCTTTGGTCTAACCAAAAAGAGGAAAGAACGAGAAAACAAGGGGGATATTACCCCACAGCTGGCAACTGCTTTCAGCAGTTAGGCACTTAAGAGTTTAGCTATACTTTGATGTTGAAACACACCAGACAAAACACAACTGGAAAACTAGAAACTACAAAATGTATCTTCCTTGCCATTAACTACATGCATCTGTATTAGCTATAGCTATCCTCACATGGCAGTCTCACAGTACAAAAAGCTTTAAATAATGTATCACTCATTTAGGTCAAACTATGTGATCCTGGCATGCAGACRTTTGTGCCGTTTCTAGGTTTAGGGCAGTTGGAACTTTATAAATAAATAGTTCCTGGCTATTTCCCAAGAAAACTGAACTGTTCCTCCCTCAGACCTCCTCTTCTTTTAGGACTCCAAAACAAGATATACAGCAATAACACTTACCAGTTAGTGATAATTAGAGCATATTTGATAGCTTGTCATTGCTTCCTGTTTGTGACTGTACTCTKGGTTATGTGAATGTGCAAGCTAAAATACATACCCAGTTATTTGCCATTGGGTTTAACAAGGTGCACCTTTATATAAATCCCAGAGAAATTTTCCCCTGCAACTCTGAGTCATGCAATCTGCTTAGCATTAGTATGCTACTCACAGCATAAATCACCGTTCTTTTCATAATTAGAGACACTACCTTACTGCAGATAAAGGGATTTAGGCCTCCTTTAGGTGCAGAAAGAAACTTATGCATCATCACGAGCAAAAGGGAAGAAACAGGCTTTGGGCAGGTGTGCTCATATCGAGTTCTGCAGGAGGTAAACCATCAGGGTAGCAGTCTGCACAATCTGCAGTTATTTACTAACTGCATGTACAGCCATTCCGCAGATTAGACACCCCCTGAACAGATGCTGGCGGGCTGCATGAAAGAGAAATACACTCTTGAGTTAATAAATGCACATTAAGAGCTTCTTAATGCTCTGCCAGCTAGCAAAATTCAATTCCAGCATTTGAAACATTTCAWACAAAGCACTCTCAAATTAGTAACTGAGTGCTAACTCGGAAGCTAAAATGGAGGGAGTTTGTTAGCTAGTAACACAATGATATTTAGCAATATTTCTCTTCCTTTTTCATGTTTGCCAAATTTTTACAAATAGAGWCAAATGCCACAAAAGTGACATATCTTAGTATTGGCTATTTAGATTGCTCCTGTGAAAACTAGCAAGGTTACCTTAATATATAGTGAATATTTTTTATAAATATGACCCTGTTTTTCTTCTGAGTGGTGAGTTTTGACCTAGGTGATAAGGTGACCTCATGAGAATAGACATTTTCTAGTCACTTGCCAAGTTATACAGCACATGCAAAAATGTGACATGAAAYGTAAAAGAGGTCCTATGTTAAGAGCTACACAGCACCCCTGTCACTGTAACGGTTCAGAGCAATTTAGAAAAAAAAAAATAATGCAGGAGAAAACTTGCTSTCATATCTCTTCACTTATACAGGAACAAGGGATTTTTCAGGCTGGATCACATGCTTGTTTGATGACTTACAGTCGTCATTACTTAACCTCTAGAAGCGACTGGAAACACAACCTTCCCCTGTTCTTAAATTAAGCATTACGGGCAGTTCTGTGGTGCTTTGCATAAGAAAAAAAAATAATAAAAAATTATTTCTAATCACACTGCAACATGAAGCCTGACTGCTAAAAATCCTATATTGCCCCGGAAATGCAGGTAACAGCATATGTACATACATGGATGTTCGGCAATGTGGTTTTTGATGATTGCTCAATTGAGCTTCTTTTGTCCATCTCTAGCTGCTCGGCCATGCAGTCAGGCTAACTTTGGAAATCCTGCAGGATTTGGGGTATGACAGCAGAATGTTACTGGTCTTCTGGCTGCAATGTAAGAAGTGTGCTCCATTTCCWGCAGGATTCACGAGGCTGCTCAAGCAGAAAGTCTGGTCTGCTTAGCAGATGAATAAGACTCAACAACATGCTGGCTTTGTAAGATATGAAATAGGTAAGAGCCATGAACTGGAATTTCTGGATAACATTAAACTTGACAGAGGGGAAAGAAAAAAAAATAGATGCAGGGCTCATTTTAAAGCCTGAAATGTTGTTTGCAGATGAACAAAACTGCTGAGAAAACTCAAAAGGCATGAAAGGCACTCTGTGAATAATTGAGCTTCTCAGGCCTCAAATCCCATCTCAAGCGTCACAAGGCCATTTCATGGCACTTCTTTTAGTACAGCAGGGGGAGAAAAAAATATAGAAAAAGGAGAAGAAACAGATTTCTTTCCGGGACAGCCTCTCTCACACACTCGTGCGTGCCTGCCTGCCCTATAACCACGCGGGRCATGTAGCACTGCCTTGGCGCGAGTCGCGAGGGGGCCGGTGGCGCAGAGGAGCTCCGTGCCCGCGGAGGCCGTTGTCGGCCGTTACTTTTCCGGAAGTTTCCGCCGCCCGGCCCGTGCCCTCAGCACCGGGGACAGCAGCGCGCGGCCGCCGGGGGTGCGTAAGGCAGGGGCGGGCGGAGGGACGTGGGGTTGCCACGGCGACGGCGCGCGCGGCCCCGCCCCCGCGCCCCGGTTGTCCCGGCGACGGCGACGCCGAAGCGGCGCCATGTCGGACCTGGGCTCGGAGGAGACGGAGGAGTCGGAGGCCGCGGCCGACCTAGGGGTGCGCCGGGGTGGCGAGGAGCGGGAGCGCCAAGGGGCTGGGGGCTGCGTGTGGGCCGTGTCAAGCCGTGTCACGAGGGGTTTACTCACGAGGCTGCCCGCTCGCTCAGCACACGGGATTCAGTCCCTCCTAACCATTTTCCTGCCCCGCGTGAGCAGGAATACGAGGGTGAACGCAACGCAGAAGGCGAGCGGCACGGACGCGGCAAAGCGCGGCTGCCCAACGGCGATACGTACGACGGGGAGTACGAGCACGGCCTCAGAAACGGGCAGGTACAACGGCAGCTGTAGCTGCGTCCCAGCAGCTCTGTTACCCTGGACAGCACACCAGAGCGGGAACTGACAAAGGCTTCCTCCATACCGAATGTGTTTCAGGGGACCTACAGATTTACAAGCGGTGCTCGCTACATTGGAGAATATCGTCAAAACAAAAAACACGGCCAAGGCATTTTTTTTTATCCAGATGGATCAAAGTATGAAGGTAAAACACAGACAAATAACTGAAGGGACACATTTTTGCTCCCACTGCGATGCCACGAAATAGTTCATTGGATTGTATATTATTTTAAGAAGATAAATTTGCTGTGTAATTCTAATTTCATTCCTGTTTTACTATAGACTCCACAAGAGGCATGGATTTATTTTATTTATGTAGATTTATTTGCACAGATTTATTTGGATTATTGTGAGAAACTTGTTATCTAGTAGCAGTTTATTCTTTTCACGCCCTCCTTTCAAGTCATATATTCCAAGTCCTGAGTAATACTGAACATCTCTACAACAAATCACTACAGTCTTGTATCAGTCACTGTAGAAATTAGCTAGATTCCTACATGATGACATTGCAACTGATCATTACATTGCACAGTGAAATATAGCACAACTCACTTTTTAAAAATTATATTCTCATTAAAGGAGACTGGGTGGATGACCAGAGGCATGGCTATGGAGTTTATACCTATGCAAATGGAGACAGCTATACTGGAGACTGGTTTAATCACAACAGGTTTGTGGTTTTTTTTTTTTTTTTTTTTTTTTTCCAATTTACTCCCTGGCATTAAAATGCAAAGCTTACTGTATCAAATCAAGTACTGTGGGAGAACCTTCACAGTTCTCCCAACATGAATCATTTCAGCTACTTGAATCATACAGGTATCTTACAGGTATCATACATRTATCTTAAGTACAACAGCATTCTATTCTCTTAATGTTCAGGAGTACAAAGCAAAATTATTTTTTTTTCTGCTCAGGCACGGGCAAGGAACATACATCTACAAAGAGAGTGGATCTAAGTACGTTGGTGGTTGGATAAATGGAAACCAAGGAGGAGCAGCTGAACTTATCCACCTAAACCACCGTTTTCAGGGCATGTTTTTGAATGGATATGTAAGTGTGCTGGAAAATACTATGTTCATATGAACTACTATCATATAATTGTCTTAAAGTGATCTTTTTCTGCTTAAAATAAGAAGCAAGGCTTTCCATCTTTAGCACCTTTTCTTAAACACTAACAGATGAAACAATCTGCAGGACAGAACACAAAGTTTATTGGCAACCTTGCTTTCAAGCAGTTCTGTTACTAACCRTTGTATGAATTTCACAGTAAAGAGTATTTTATGTCTATGTATTAACTATAGTTTCATTACTTTGTTTCTCTGTGTAGCCTATAGGTCGTGGCAAATACGTCTTTGACAGTGGATGTGAGCAGCATGGTGAATACGTACACGCAGAGACGGTAAGAGAAACAGTGGAATCTATACTGAACATTAAAGAACTTGGTAAATTAAATCTGCTATCAAGTAATCCATAAAATGCCTTACAAATACAGAGTTAAAGTGAATCTAACCAGGAGGGACCAATAGGAGAGAGGTTCCTCCAATAGGCCCCACACAGCCACTCTGTKTAACAGATAAAATTTTAACCGTTAAGACAGAAGGCTGAAGACATTAGTCATTCCTAGTATTCAGACAGCTTTGGGGTTCTGAAGCGCAGCTCTTCTTTTCCAAGATKTGCAGCTGCTGAAGTTCCTCCACTTGGCAATGTTTTAAAAGGCTGTGTCATTATCATTTTGGACCTGAGTAAAGAGATTTGAGTACRCAGAAGCATCATCATAGCCACTCCCTTACTACCTGTTGGATGTGATTCTGGTGAGTTGTCTTCTAGGCTAAAGAGGGGGAGGAAGAGGAGGAGGAACACACATTACTCGTTCCACCCAAATGGAAAGCAACAGATATTACCAAAGTAACACTCTGGACCCCCAATGTGGAACAACCACCTTCTCCCACGGAAACCTCACAAGCAGCAGCACCAGCAGAAGAAGGAACAACAGAAGGAGCAGCAACAGCCGAGGAAGAAATGCCATTAAGTGCAGGTTTGTTCTGATGGACATCTAGAAATATACTGCAAATATTCTTCAAATATCACTTGAATCCATGTTACTCGGTCTTAATTTCTGGTGGTATGAGAGGCCTTTTTTTTTTTTTTTTCCCTTATCATCTACTGAGTATTGTGGGTTTTTTTGTCTCCTTATAATTTACCAAGTATTGAGTATTAGGAACTTCTAAATGTTTTCATAAATTTCACAGTGTGTACCTATGTGTTATCTAGCAAAAGGCACATTTATCTTGGGAGGTGTGTGTTTCATTTTAGTCTATTTTATGGCCTGGCACACAGACACACAGATAAACAACTGCAGAAAAGGATATCTCCCCAGAACTTCAGATTTAAGTCTAAGTTATTAGTTGCTGCATAACAGCATTGGTCAGGTGCAGATATGAARAAAATATTTTTCTTGCTTGAAGGAGACCTATTTCTAATTTCTCATATTTCAGTCACTGATGAGTCTGCTGAAGGTGGGGATGAAGAGCCTTTTCCTCATGAAGCATACAGTGGAGCTTTGAGCTCAACAAAGGAGACAGAAGAAGTAGAGGACGAGGAAGAAAGCAGAGAGGAAGAAGAAAGCAAAGATGATCAAGAGGATCAAGGTAAGAAAGGAAGAAAGAGCAATCAGGTTGGTTTTGTGAAGTGATGCATGTCAGTCAGCTGAAAACATGATACTGCTGAGAGGCTCACTGTTATGCTGAAGAGAGCATAGGAAGCTCTGCTTTTCATGACACTCCAAAGAAAACAGTTGGTTTTGAATAGTCAAGCTGATACCTATTTAACTTTGTATAAATAGGTATCACCTTGTTGTGGGGTGTTGTCTGCACACATATAGTTCMTAGCTCACAGAACTGCTGTGAATCTGTAGTTAACAAAACTGAGGTTATAGGTGATTACTTTTCTATGCAAAAAAGAGAAAACAGATTTCAGAACATCAGGAAATCTGGCTTTTTGTGTGTTTGTTTGAGCACACCACTTTTCCCCAACTACATTCTTACTCTCTAACTGAAGTTAAGGAATGCACAAAACCTATTTTGAAGAAATAAATATCATAAATTATGAGCTGAAAAGTTAGCTGGAAGTTGGTATCTGATTGGTTTCTGCTATTACAGAATAAAGAGGATTAGAATTTGAGTGCTTATATTTTCTTCTAGGCAGTAAAGAAATCTGCTTTAATATAAAACAACTAAGAAGCAACATAAAAGGAGAAAATCTATATTTACCCATATTTAGTCAGTAAACATCCACCCAGTTAAACTGTGTGGCTTGCATTTATTAAATATTAATGTTTTTGTAAAGCTACATATTTGATGTTGGAAAACATCAGCTAAATTTCTCTGTTTATGACTAGTCCATATCATAATAAATGCTTCAGGGCAGGCTAGCCAGCTAGCTGCTCTAATGTGTTGGAGGAACGTCTAAGAGCATCCTGGGGCCCAGACAAGAATCTAAGGAGAGTTTCTGTAGAGTTCTGCTTTGAATTTGGTAAAAGTTCATTAAGCCTGATTTCTCTCAGAGTGCTTTAGATTCAAATAAATAAACAATTTTGAATGAACTTGATCGTAACACGTTTTCTAGGCTATTCCCATACAACAGTTCAGGAATCCCCCTGGTTTATGTTTTTCTGGGAGAAAAAATTGGAGAAATCATGTGTGGAAGCATAGAAATGTTATAGATTTTCTAGATTCTCATTCCAACTCCTTATTATATTGAAAAAAACTTTAAAGGCAACTCTTTATTTTTAGAATTAATTAGGCAACACATATTTCTTTTATAGGTCTAGCAAATTCAAGTTATATTATGAGGAAATGATTATAAGAAAAGATGCATTGTCCCATAACCATCACTTCTTTCCCCCCCAACAGAATCAAAGGAAACAGAGGAGCTGGATACAACTGGAGAAGGATAGAGCCAAAAAAAGGAAATTCCAGAGTAAATTGTGTGGTATGATAAACCTGTAGTGTCTTTATATCTAAAAGGCTCAGTTAAGATACTTTGAATAAAAATTTCTGTCACCGTTTGGAGTGGAATATTTATTTCCAGCACACTTAYGATCTCAGAATGTGTTATCTTAAGATCAGTTGTTGAATTCAGTATGGGGTTATTCTAGATCTATAAAGTGTCATGTATTCATGACACAACATCCATGACATCCATGTATCCTTCCCACCCAGGGGCTCTCTTGCTCCATCATCCCTTAACTCTCCTCTTACTGTAAGGTGTTATCATCATCCTCCAAGGCACAACCCTAAGTCTCTCCTTGCCAGGTTTGAAGACCTGTAGGCAATGATGCACTTTGTTAGGTGGGTCCCATCWCTTCCTCCTCCTCCAGGAAGGACCCGTTACAACAGAAATCAAACTACTATATACAGCGGCTGTGCAACAAAATGGCTTGCTACCTCTTGGCGCTGAGTCAACTCTTACTTGATCGCTTCCCATGGAGGAGGGAGTCAAGACCACTCCATGAGCTCTCATGTCTGTTACCCCCTCAAGCCCTATAGTCACTCTTGCTTTGCTGCAGATTTCCTTTAGCAATATCATGAGGGCAAGCAAATAGCAATGATTGGAGATGTAGATATCTTTGGTYATCCCTCCACAACACCCAGGATCTATTGCTTGACCACAAAGCAACAAGCATCCAATAGCATCATGCCTGGTCAGCAGATGGGTGCCCTCCTCAGCAAATGTTAGGCCACTACCACTCATTGTCTCTTCTGGGTGTAGATACTCAGGTGGAGTTCAGCTGGTCCTGAGGGCCTCCTGAATTGCACATGTCCCCTCCCCACCTGTCAAGACCCAGTATCATACGTGTGTTCAGGCCTGAGCTTGGATAAGGAACCCTTCTGCTGCCAGGAGTCACAGGCTACTTCCAGCAGCCTCCCTCAGGTTAGCCCCATCCAGCACTCCTCCTCCCACCACATGGGCTGTCATCTTTGCTGTGCCCCTTCAGGASCTTCACCAGCCTCCCACATGCTCCACCAAGGAGCACAGCCCACTCACTTCCTCCCACAGGCTCTTCACCTGGTGACACAGCCTGAGGTCAAGCACACCTCATGCAGGGAGGCCACCATCACCTGCAGGCCTGGGCACTGTGCTCCCCTGATGAAGCCCCTTTCCATACACCGGGCCACAACAGGGTCTCTTCCAGTGTTGCAGATGAGGCCCAGCCGCCCATCACCCTGATGGGGAACAATCGCACAGTACCTGAAGCAGAGCTTCTGACCCTCTTCCATCCTGCTACTCCCTCAAGACCTTTCTGCTGTATTCCCTCTTTCCAGCTAAGTAGTTGC
>PTEX01000045.1:139826-173917 GCA_003342815.1 Eudromia elegans | reverse complement strand
GAGGGTGACAGAGCCCTGGAACAGGCTGCCCAGAGAGGTGGTGGAGTCTCCTTCTCTGGAGATCTTCCAAACCCGCCTGGACATCACCCTGTGCCACATGCTCTAGGAGACCCTGCGTGTGCAGGGGGTTGGACTAGATGAGCTCTAGAGGTCCCTTCCAACCCTAGCCATTCTATGATTCTATGATTCTATTCTATTATTAATTGTTAACAAGTGCAAGTGTCAGACTTTAACGGGTATCTTGATATTGTTAGAGTATTAGTATGAATGATGACAGGTCAGAACGTGAAACAATGAGTTACCAGCCTGCAGCAGCTTGCTTTTGAAGTAAAAGAACTGGCTTTGGCCCTCGTGSGGTAAAAGACATTGAATAAATATTGCTGGAACGTGACCTGTATTGTTTTTATTCTTCGCCTCAGAACAAGAAATCTATACTAAAATTTTATTTCAGCAGAAAAGGAAGAAACATTTTAACAAGTTCCTTTTCTTTATAACTCAACATTTCTGGAAAGATACTACCAGAATTGTCAAAGTTACAGATAAAAATGAATTAGCAGGAAGTAGGAAACAAAATATATGAAATAGTTTGTTAATTCTCCCAGAAATTTTTATTTTGTTAATTCTCCCAGCAATTTTAATTCTCCCAGCAATTTTATGATTGGAAGTATTGCATTTCAATAATATTGTAACTGGATCAAAGTAAACTTGGGTTTACTTTGGGGATTTTGCCTGTTGATGAAACCCTGCAAATCAAGCGTTTACCTGTATGTTTTATTATATTACACTACAAATTTCACTGTAAATTTCAGAAACTTCCACACAYCATATTTCCCCCCAACGAACTTTCRTTTTTATGGTAGTCTTCAGTTCAAGCTGAGTTCATTCTTCACTAATACATGAAATTACCTTTTTTCTCCTACMGCAGCCAGCGCTTGGTTATTAGTACACGAGTGGCCTCTAGTGGCATATCTACGACAAATGTTTCCTATGTGGAGTGCAATCAAGGACAGGTAAGGCCATTTGGAAGCCTAATATACTACAAAGTGTTCCTGAGAAGATGGTTCACTCCTACAGGAAAATGCCAGTGCTTTTGTTAGTGGAGCATTCTACTTCACAGTAACTGCCTGAAACACCGTAAGGCTAATTTGTAAACTGGTTAAGAGTAGTACCTACAGACCCTGTTTTGAAGAGGAGGAAACTCCCTTGAAAGCTTGTTTTGCTAAAGTGTGCCAAGCCCCTCTCATCCATCTGCCTCCTCACTTTTCAGCAGTAGGAAAAGACCATTTTAGACAGTATTAGATCACTCAAGTTAGAGATCGCTTCCTAAATAATGTAATAAGTGCTGAATGCTGGGATATTCTCTTGGATTTAAGACACTGGATCTTTCCTACCAGCTTTTCATCCTCAGATTATCACACTGAATTACTTATGTCAAAGGCAGGACAAGTATTCTCTAAAATTATGAGATCATTTAAACTATATTTATTCAATAATGATTTAGCTGCCTAACTTTATGCCTTTAAACTTGTGAACTATAAGACAATATGGGTAAGTGTGAAGTCAGGACTCAGTAATGGTCATCAAAGTATGAAGTTGTTCACAGGCTCACAGCGTTCTCAAGTCCTCCAACATCAAGGAAATCTTGCAGTGTACCTATTTCTACCTCAAAATGCAAGCAGCTCTCACAGACAGAACTATTTTACATTCACAAATGAYAAGAGAAATAAGACCTATTTGACCTGTAGGCCTTTGCCTCTYCAGTCATGCTAAGGAAATTTAAACCATTTTATATGGCACTGTCATCTATCGTTGCCATCAAAGGCAAGTGCAGGGTCCTGTACCTGGGTGGGAATAACCCCAGGCACCAGGACAGATTAGGGGCTGACCTGCGGGATGGCAGCTCCATGGAGAGGGATTTGGGAGTCCTGGTTGACAACAAGTTACCCCTCAGAAAGTTACAAATTCAGAGAATAGTATGTGTAGCCAACTCTTGGGAAAGTTCTTTTATTTTKGGTCTTTCCAGCATTATTAGAGAGTTAATTGTGGGTGGGTGCATTGATTCTGTGGTGGAGTSACCATCCTTRGCAGTGTTCAAGAAGTGCTTAGGGACATGGGTTAACAGGTATGGTGTGGAGAAGCTTACAGTTGGACTCGATGATCTCGAGGTCTTTTCCAACCATAGTGACTCTATGATTCTGTGCTCTGGGGCAGGCACGGCCGTTAGGTGGATGTCCACGCTGGGCTGATGCCCACGGGAGCCATGGGGCTGGTTGTGCACACGGAGGTGGGCAGGGGGTTGCAGCGGTGCCCGGCGGCCCTGCTGCGGGGTGAGGAGGAGCACAGGGGGCTCTGGGCACCCACGGCGAGGGGGGCGCTGCGGCCTGGCGGGGGCCGCTGCGGGCACTTGTCCCTGTCAGGGTCGGGCCGCATGGAGCACGAGGCAGCCGCTGGGGCGGGCTCTGCCCCGGGGAAAGGCTGCGGGGCTGGAGGAAGCAGGAGCGCAGCCCAGGCTGARCTCCAGGCCGGGGCAGCCCCAGGGAAGTGTCTCCTCGTGGCCGTTCCCACGCCCGCAGGGSCCCCCTTGCCCGAGGGGGTTGGCTGAGGAGAGGATTCGCTGCCCGGTGTGCAATGAGCCAGTAATCCCACACTCCGCACAGGCATCTGCTCGCGGATCCTGGAGCGGCGCAGGCACGGGGGCCCCATGTTTTCCCACAAGTTGAGCACACGCCGCCAACCTTCCAAAGCTTTTCTATTCACACGCTATTCAGGCGTTATCCCAAGCACATCCCTCTTCCTCGGATTGCCTGGGAAGTTACATACAGTTATAATAGAGCTTACTCACGGGGCCYGTGCTGGAGCYGTGGGGAGTGACGACCCCATCCAGCCCCAGTGCGCAGACGCTCGAGGCCGCTCTGCGCAGGCAGCCCCTGGCCGCGCTTGCTCGTGGGTGACAGCCAGCGGTCCTAGGGACTTGGCTTGGGAGCCGCCGGGATGATGCTGCGGCCACCCACAGCCCTGGCCCTGGTGACCGCCGGGCTGCTTCCTGGGGGCCGGGGCCTTTGTGGGCCCCCCGGCTCGGCCCGAGTCGGCTGGGAAGCGCTTCCCGAGGAGCTGGAGCAGCTGGGCACAGGCACGGAGCCGCCGCGCTCCTGCCGGCCTGACCCCCTGCTCTGCCCTGGCCCTGCTGCACCCGGCTGCACGCAGCCCCGCTGCCGCWGCAGGGGCTCGCTGTGGGCACCCAGGCCCTGGCGCTGCCCGGGGGGCAGTTCCTTGCTCACTGGATGTGGCACGGAGCCCTGGGATGTGGGGGCAGGTGAGCGCTGGGRGGAAGCAGGYGCGACGGCGCTGGGGCGCTGCGAGCAGAGTACCACRGAGGCCTCGGCCAGGGACGCRGCGCCTCCTCTGCCTCTCCTGCCGGCCCCTTCCTGCCGCCAGCGGCAGAGGTTGTGTCAGCCCCAGCGGGAGCCAGGGGGACGCGCGGCCCCAGAGGGGCTCAGCCCGCGGCGCAGAAAACACTCCGGGCCTGGAGCAGCGCGGGAAGGCTGGAGGTCCCGCACACGAGGCCAAGGCCTGCAGGGACTGCCCATGTCATCGTGCCCGTGCCCGGCCATTCCCTGGACACGCACCAGGCACCTCCAGCTCCCGGGGACAACTCCTGCCGCCCAGGAGCCCCTGCGACCGCCGCGAGGTGCTCTGTCGCCTGGAGGCCAACGCCGCCTTGGCGGTGAAGCACCCGAGGTGCCTCTGCCGGCAGCACGCGAGGCAGGGCGGCCTCCGGAAGGCAGCGCTGGGGAGGAGGGAGCAAYGTGCGCAGGAGCAGGGGCTCCTCTCTGCCCCGCGGGCAGCCGCACCTCCAGWGTGGCTCCAGGCGAGGGGGAGAATAAGGAGAGAGAAAGGGAGGGCTGTGGGCGCTGCTGCCCTCCTCGCGCCCTGGCAGAAGGCTGCTCCGGGAGAGGACAGAGGGGCCGGGCATGGTCCCCCTTGAGGGACACACTCGGCCCCTTCGGCCTTCCGGCACGCGAAGGTCGGAGCTGGGCACCCGTGCCGCCCTCCGCAGACCCCCGCCCCCAGAGCTGAAGCCCAGGAGGGCCCAGAGCGCGCAGGACCCTCCAGCAAGGGCCTCCTCGGGCAGGCACACGAGCTGGGAGCGCCGCAGCGGCCCGTGCTCAGGGAGCTGCCGGCGCCACCCGAGCGCAGGGATCGGGGACCGGGGCGGCTCCCAGAGCGAAGCTGCTCCTGGGGGAAGGCAGCCCAGCAAGGGGAGTCAGGGCGACYGGGGGTCCTCAGTTTATCCATCTCAGCCCCACAGGGCARGTTTGCACRGGGYGAGAAATGGACCTGCCCCGATGCAGCGGGACTAACTCCTGCTTCTGAGAGAAGGCAGAGGCTTTTGAGCTGCAGCCCTGAAAGGCTTGGAGCCCGGGACGGAGGGAATGGCAGGGATCTCTGCCAGCTCCCTGGCGCTTTTCTTCACACAGACTTGCTCCTTTCCTTGAACTTGGCTKCCTAGACACGAGGCTCCYCTCACTAGGGCTGTTTGTGTGCCTAAGTGTGTGTAAGACTCTCTAGCTCTCCTTCCCCCACAGACTTTTCCAAAGGCTCCTGCGGACGGCTGGAGAAAGGGGCCGCCGTGTGTGTCTGAACTCGGTGCCGAGCTGGGGCCAGGCTGCCGTGGGASGAGGCCCTTCCTCTCACTCCTGCACCCGGGCAGCACTGGGCAGAGCCCYGGTAGAGGCTGCCAAGCCYRTGGCCAGGGCAGCTMCTTGCGCTRGTGGCACGATGAGGGGAGAGGGCAGGATCTTCTCCTGGAGGCCGGTGTCCAGAGGWGGGCTCTGTTGGAGCCCAGGGAAGGGCTCCCATGAGGGCTAAGGGACGAGAGCACCTCACACAGCACTGGTGAGGCTGCACCTCAAATACTGTGWTYGSTTTTGGGCCCCTCACTACAAGAAGGACATTGAGGAGCTGGAGCGTGTCCAAAGAAGGGCAGCAAAGCTGGAGAAGGGGCTGGAGCACAGACCTTACAAGGAGCGSCTGAGGGAGCCGGGGTTCTTTAGTCTGCARCAGAGGCAGCTCAGGGGAGACCTTATTGCACTCTAYGACTASCTGAAAGCARGGAGTAGGGTAGGGAGGCGGGGGTYGATCTYCAGMATRATGACTAATAGGACAAGAGTGAATGGCTTCAAGTTGYACCAGGAGAGGTTCAGGTTAGATATTAGGAAGAATTTCTASATGGAAAGAGTAGTGAAGCRTTGGAAGAGGCTGCCCAGGGAAGTGGTGCCCAGRGATGTGTGYCCAGTTGTGCTGCCATTCAGAGGGACCTACACAGGTTGGAGAGTTGGGCAGAGAGGAACCTCATGAGGTTCAACAAGGACAAGTGCAGGGTCCTGCACCTGGACAGGAATAACTCCAGTCACCRGGACACATTAGGGGCTGACCTGCTGGAAAGYAGCTCCATGGAGAGGAGTTTGCGAGTCCTGGTTKACAAAATGTTACCCATGAGGCAGCAATGCGMCCTTGTGGTCAAGAAGGCCRATGGGATCCTGGCCTGCATCAGGAGAAGCGTTGTCAGCAGGTCAAGGKAKRGGATCCTGTCCCTCTGCTCAGCCCTGGTGAGGCTGCACCTGGAGTATTGGGTGCAGTTCTGGGCTCCCCAGTACAGGAGGGACATGGAGCTTCTTGAGATGGTCCAGAGTGGAGCAAAGAAGATGATTAAGAGACTGGAGTGTATATCGTATGAGGAAAGACTAAGTGAGCTRGGCCTGTTTAGCCTGGAGAAGAGAAGATTGAGAGGGGATCTGATCAATATGTGCAAGTACCTGAGAAGAGAATGTAAAGAGGATGAGGCCCAACTCTTCTCAATGGTGGCCAGTGACAGGACAAAGGGTAATGCACACAAGTTGAAACATGGGCAGTTCCATGTCCATGTGAGGAAGCACTTCTTTCCTGTGAGGGTGACAGAGCCCTGGCACAGGCTGCCCAGAGAGGCTGTGGAGTCTCCTTCTCTGGAGATCTTCCAAACCCGCCTGGATGCCACCCTGTGCCCCGTGCTCTGGGYGACCCTGCTGGAGCAGGGCGATTGGACTGGATGATCTTTAGAGGTCCCTTCCAACCTCAACTATTCTGTGATTCTGTGATCTATGCATGCAAGATGCAGGAAACATCCTTCTGGTCTGCCAGATTTTATGCACTCTCACTTCCTTCCAATTTGAGGGGCTACAAGGGGATACCTTGTAGTAACTAGAACATTTTCTTCTTCTAAAAAGTGATCTGCATGTAGTGGAACATGAGTGAATATCTTTTCCAGAAGGATTGTTTTGGAATAATTCCAGCAGACTGTATWCCTCCTGCCCCTTTAGAGGCAAATACATTTTTTATACAGTAGATTTTTTTTAACTGACTGTGTGCTTTTCTAAAGTGTTCAGCCAGGGGATTCTTATAATTTTTTAGTTTATAAGTAAGGCAAATATGTCAGAAATCAAATGGTAGGGGAAGAAAACAGGTTAAAGTGACATGAAATTGCTTTTGCCATTGATTCAACAACTTCCCTACATACTTACTCTGAACAATGATATCCCCTTGAAAGAGTTTGTAGGGCAAGCAAAAAGCTTATCTGTAATGTGCTTCTTTCAGAGACGTGAAAAGACCTGACTAGACTCTGTAAAGCAATGCAGGGAACACACTCGTATATGCTCTGTTCTYGCTCATGTATTCACCCAGCACAGAGGGAATGCTTTGCAAGGGTTAGCTCMGGATCCCAAAGCTGGGACACGTTACCTCAGTGCTGTAGCTGAGGTAGTAATTGCCATTATTTATGAAGGTTAATTATCAGTGTCATTCTGTGCTGGTCTGGTGGGAGCACAAATACCTGCTCGAAGCGCTGCTGAGCGGTACAGGCAAGCGAAGAGAGGAGCTACGCAGCACAGAAGCGGGTGTCGTTGCTCTTCCGCAGCGCTGAAATACACAGGCAACCCTGCACGAGAGCACAGCCTGCAAGTTTTACTGCGTACATAAAGCTGGAAATAAAGCCACAAAATAGATTTACATGTACATCCCTTATTCTTCTGTCTGAAATAAACAGCTTGGCTCCATTCATAAAAGAAAGCAATTGTTTATGGTCCATCTGCCAACTCCACATAATCACAGAGATATTTTCTTTGGATACTTTCACAAACTACTCTTTAGAGATTTTTTAAATAGCACAGTTGCTCTCCTGTGCTGTATCAGTTTCTGAAACATCCTTAAGTACAGTGATACACCATATGACTTTAAACTAAGCACCATGCTATATAATAAATTAACAACTTCCTGAGACAACCATGGGACTATAAAGCTTGCTTTTTACATACATCTGGCTTGCTTTCCTTGAAAGACAGATGTTTAGGAAAACTTCTTTTGAGTAAGGTGGAACTAGAGAATAGAACATATTGCATATAGTTTCTATTTTGTGTATTATTTATTCAGCTCCCTACCCCACAAGTGGCAGGAAAAACCTGTCAGAACACCTGGGAAATGATGACTCAGTATCAAACAAATTTAGGAACAAATGAGCTTTAAAAGACCTTGCTCGCTCTTGGTACAGAAATGCTGATTGCATTTTACGTGTGTTCTGCCAAAACTATATTAATGATTTTTCATGAACAGATTGCAACACAAATACCTGATGTGAATTAAAAAGCATATTAATGGTGGTAGCATCAATTTGCTTCTCCTCCCCCTCAGTGGTATCTGGATATCAAAATATTATGGATTTAATCCCTGATCTTCCAAATACTTAATTATACAAAWAATTCTGTTAAGAAAGAGTCAGGTTAAATGCTTCTAGCATTGTGGTTTTATTTTATTCTTTGCATCCTTATAGGCATAAAATGCTTAATTTTGATTTTTTTTTTTTGCACAATTTGTTTCTAAAGTAATAGGCAGAGGCAGTATCTGCACAGATAGATAAAACTGACTTCACATTACTAGAAGTYCCCAAGAGAATTGGGTGCTATGCTGGAAAAGTCAGCACAAGGTACCAGGCTAATACTTTTTGTGRGGTTTCCCGCTGCAGGTAGCCTCATGACAGCAAAGCTCTCGGAGACCACGGCTGGCAGTTACTCACACTCTCTTTCTCCTCCAACCAAAGAGAGCACAGAGAAAAAGCCACTAAGTTAACTAWGGAACCCGGGTGTTTCTCACAGCAGTGGTTCAGGGTGGACCTCACTCATGGAACCCAATCTCTACAGGATAACTAGGATCAGAKCCAGTGGAGCTGTCACTTTTCCCCTGGACACATGTGGAGGGAACAGGCTCACAGAAATGTGGCCTTCTCGCAGAAGCAGCCAGGGATCCAGTCTTTACCATGGCTTTTGAATGCTTTACCAGCTTGTTGTATATGTTCAGGTGGTAACTATCACCAGCAAGGTCCCTGCTATGCTGTTTAGGCCCAGCTTCCTGCTTGTCTGAGGACTCAGTTTTGCACCAATATCAGTGCACAAGGGACAAGGCTTTGGGAAAATCAGTAACAAAGCAGGCTCTATTGTTTTTTTACCTGCTCCCACCCTTTTTTCTTCTCTTGCTTATTGGAAGATATGAACTCGAATGTCTCTTCAAAAGGTTCTGTCTAAAAGTATTTCCAAGCATTATTAAATTTTTTGAAGTTTTCCTCCTTTCAAAGGCTATGATTGGAATAAYTATTACCGTATTCTTCATTCTTTTTCCAAACAAATGTTGCTTCCCCGCTCTCTCAGTCACTCTAGATCAGATTTATGTAAATTATTTTATTTTTGTTTTCCCACAAGGTGTCACCATAGGTTAGCACCATGGCATACAAGCCTTTGTTAAAGGAATTTATCCTCCTTTTCTAAGATTAAGAAAACATTCATACTCTCTAGGTACCACTAAAAACACCTATTAATGTGCATAACTTAGAGAAAATCATGAAGCTTTCCTCTGTCTACAATGAATTCAACTGAAGAAAATTAAAATGGGAAGTAAAGTCTGTTTTTTTGGAGTGGCATAAAAATGAAGAAACTGGAAAAGATTTTCCTCTTTCACTTACTACAGAAACAAGTTAAAAGTCTTCAGAGACAATCTCTTCATTTCATCTKTGTTTGGCAATTTGTTTCAGATTATGAGCACATCACTCCATCTGGGAATTTTCTCTCTCTGTTAAATACTACTTTTTTACAGCTAATAACACTCGTGTTCAGGATACAGTTTCCCATTTGATTCTGTTAAGTGTTCTTGGGTGGTCAACCCATGTTCAAATAGAGTCCAGAAAAACCAAAAGTGGTGTTTGAGTGAAAGAGCTTGTCCTTGCCCTTTTGTTGAAAAGACTGACATTCAGTTTAAATTGCTTGCTATCTCTGTGGGTTATTCTTTTTTTTCAATTAATTTGGGCAACAGAAACAGACCAGTCATCAAGAATTAAAGCATTTTGTAAGCAAGCATTGCTCCTCACCTGCTCAGCACTGCAGCGTCTGCACTGGAAAACACTGTAAGAAAAATATTTAACTCCTCTGAGGCTCTTTGCCACATTCGAAGAAGTTTAATTCATTGCATTCACTAAATTACTGAATTTAAAGTAATTGGAGTGCTCCTGTATCAAAACAATACAAATAACATTGTGGGATTTTGGTTCAAGTGCCTCAGCAGTCTTCACAAGAAGCACATTTTTTGGGAAATGGTGTTCTTTATGTTCTGCTGRTCCTTTGACTGTGTGCCAGGAATGCAGAAATGGGTTGAAACCTTCTTGCAGGTCCCCATGATGAAGGTCCTACCAGATGGAGAGGTGCTGCCCGCAAGCGTGGCCACCTCCTCTTGGCACCTGCCCGCTGGCTGCACATGCTYGCTGCTGGTAGCAGCTTCGTGGACTAGGATGCTGCCAGCTTTAGAGGTACATTGCCCTTAGTCACACTATTTCTATGGGCCAACAGGAGTAAAAAGAGAAGAGCTGTATTTATTTCATTGCTCAGTTGTACACTGTGGGGACGTCTTGGAAAAGCTGTTCAAAGGAACAGTAAAATGCTGTTTTTAAAGTTTTTTTGTTTAATAGAATCACATGAAAAAATATTTAAGCACTTAAAGGTGAAGTGAGAGATTTTATTGTGTTTCACTTTGTTATTTTAAAGAGAGGTCATATTTCTAACCCAAACAGGTATTGACGGCATAATTAACATAAAGGATGTTATAAAATAAAATTAATTGTAAATAGGTAAAGTTTTTCATGAAAGCACTTGAAATTTTACTTCAGTAATGCATTATAAATGATCAGCCTCCTAAATGGCTCTGGACATTCCCACACCTGGAGGGAGTTTTCTCCCGTAGCGCCAAGTTTGTGCCCTGCAGGCAGGTGCCCTGCCTAAGGAGGAGGAAACAGGTGCCAGATGGCCCTCCTTCTCCGCATCTGTCCAGCTCCCTTCCAGGTGGGCAGTGTTTCCTGGGGCAGGTCCCTATCCACAAGGTGCTTATCCTTAGGATAAGCTCTATGTGGACATCTGCTCATCACTCCCTCTCATTGATTTCTAACCAAAGAGTTCCTCTCCTGGATCAAAAGGCATTTGTCTTTTGCTCTAAAAATACGGTGCTTTTAGAAAATGAACAGCCCAGGCAACTTGGCCGCAGCTAGAAAGTCAGAGCGAGCCCTTTCAGATACAAGAGCACAACAGGAAGCCTCTGTTCCAGCAGGCAAGGCCATTTACCAGAAAGTGCTCAACCTTAAAGAAGGCTAGATGGGCCCTGTGGTTGATRGCATGCTAGATTGGCTCTGAGGTTGATGTCATGCATGCAGAGACTTACCAAGAAGCATTGGAGACATGAAGACTGAAAATGCAAATCTTGTCAGTCATGTTAAGAGAGCAAGGGAAACCCCAATATTTTCCTTTCATGGTAACAAATGCTTGTGCTTTCTCAGGGGTAGTCATCTGAGAAGATCATTTATAAAGGAAATCCGAGCCAGTGGAAAGGCAAGTTCCTGTTTGTGCCTAAGATTTTGGGGCCATGTTTCCTTAAATAAAAAAGTAATCAAGGGAAGAGCCTGTCAGGTGAACCATCTTGATGCTTGTGTCACCATTTATATAATTTGGCAGAGAACAACACAACTAAAGCTGTTGTCCCTCAAGTACTGTCTCAGGAAATATTCAGCCGTTAGAGTTGCTCATGCTGGGTTTTGTCATCAATACAAGAAAGCAGGTATCTGTCTTTCAGCAACATTAAAGCAATCAGTTCAGTTTTCTCTGAAGAGAAATCACTGAGTCCGTTTTGCAATATGAACTGCTTGAGAATCACAGAGTGGAGAAGGTGCTGTGATAGAAAATAAACTCCCTTTGTAGAAGAGATAAATAAATAATCACCATGATATTTCTCCTCCTCCCATACTTTCACAGAACTAAAAGAGTCMATAAGAAGCCAAATGGCTTTAGGTAGCACTGATCTCCTCTTTGGGAGGGAGAATGGTCTAGCAGACCTTTTCCAGTCCAAATATCTCAGTTAGTCTGAAAATTTCTAGTGCATGAAAAAAGTAATTCTTACTGACTATGTTTTGCTCTTGGAATTTGTAACAATGATTTCTTCAGTGACTGGAATAGAATTGCAGTGGAATTTATAATCAGGTCATTCTGTACACCCTGAAGAATTATTTCTCACTTTCAAGCCAGTTTCTTCTTCTCAGTCACAGAAATTTAAAAAAACAAAAACAAAAACAAAAACAAAAACTTCAGGCATCACAACTCAGAGCAATTCCCAGGAATTGTAAGTAATGTGGATACTCATCTGTGCTGAGTAATAAACTGCCTTCTCATTTCTGTCAATTTCAGAGACAGAGCTAGGYATCTAATTATCTAGTATGCCATTTCTCCAATTAAATGCTGCATTTGCTCCATGAGTTAATGTCTTCACTGGTGGATTAACCATCTGCCATTTATTCTCCTCTTTAAGCTCTTCACAAAAACACAYGCCCAGAGAAGGGATCTAGGAAAGAAAAACACAAACAGGAATTACTAGGAGAGTCTTTACTTTGATGAGGAGGGCAGAGCTTTGTTACAAAATAGAAGAAAACAAATTCTGAGAATATTCTGGGAATAAACACCAAGATATTTTGCAACTTCTGAGATGAACTGAAARCAGAAAAGAGGTCTGTTGGCACAAGCTCAGCTCAGCATACCCCCAAATTCACACCTGGATTTGATGRTCAAGCTGTATTCACTTTTTATGTATCATACTGGTAGTAAAAATACAGTTAAAGACTGCCTCTTTGGAAATATCAGGACGGCTGGAATTACAGTACATCCTGGGCAAAAGGTAAATGGAAGCAAAAATTGGTCAACAAGTTTCAAGTGCAGATCTGAATTGTAAAGCTGGCAGTGAAGCCCATTTCCTTTTCATTTTTAAGCTGAGCAAGTAAGGTGTGTATTTACAGTGACCCAAAAAACACACAACTTCTTAAAGAATGACTCACTGAATATAGCTAATTTTAGACTCACACAACAACACTGGGTGGACAGAGGAGACACTTATCCCTCTCTCTGTACTGAGGAAACCAGATCCAGATAGAGAGGTTTTCAATGCTCTTGTTGTGTTACCATTACTTTGCATTGACTTTCTGGGAAAGCTGCACGAAACTTCTCTCCAAAGACTTGGTCTCTAGACACATGCAATTCATGAGGAGAAAAGTGTCTCTTGACCATCAATGCTATGCTAAAATTACCTGAGATCCCCCTTGTAATGAGAGTATTCATGTCATTGGTATTAGCATGCATACATGTATCCCAAATAGTATAAGCAAGCTCCTTTTTAAAATCTAACAATGCAAAGARAAAACTTCCTGCTGGAAAAATCTTCTTACCTTTCGGACCATCTGGGCAAAGTTGCTGCTTTCTCCAGCTGGGAGCCCTACCAGAGGCCGAGTGAAAGATGCCAAGGAGGAGTCATGGCCCACAATGAGGATCACACCTAATTATGAGAATAACCCAAGAAAAGTAGTAAGGGAGCTGCAGCACTGTCTGATATCTATGCTGATAGGTGCAAGGCTGTTTTGGACCTCTTCATCTTTGTAAACCTCTTTGATAAATGTGGCAGAATGTATTGTACTGGTCAGAAAAAGTCCAATGTTTCATATGTATGCCATTAGTAAGGAAAACCATTTCCTATGGAAAAAGTAGCTTTCCAGAAAAGCATATTATCTTATGTTGAGCTATATCCTGACATAGAAAGACCAAGCAAAGATTATATTTTTGCAATGAAGTATATATGTACATAATTTCATATACATTTTGATATGGCATAGCTGTCATAGCTGATATGGTCTGCCTTAAATGCTGGACGATGTCAAAAACCTGTGCTTCTAATGGCAGATCTCTGCCAGTTTGTGAAGCTGTTGCTGAAAGTGTGTGATGAGATGTACAAAGATTTGAAACATTTACCTTTGCTGGGGCAGGCAGTGACAATCTGTTTTATAACTGTGGAGCTTCTGCTTACATATTCTTCGTAAGTTTCGGATGGCACCAGGGAAGAGAGTGGGAAGTTAYTCCTGACAATAAAATCGCAAGAAAGTGCACAGGTTAATACTGGGACATTGTTAGCACTATTGAATGAGCACGCCAGAGAAAAAGCAGTTGGTTAAAAGGAAAGGGCTGGCATACTGATATCACAGCCTGCATGGGACATTATCTTCCTCTTTAATTTCCATTAAATCTCCTGCCTAAATCATATAGTCATATCCTGTCCTGGCATTCCTCATGACAGAATTCAGCATCCTTAAACTCACTTCATTTTTTTTTACATTTCATCCTCTTAATATAACTTTCATGGAAACCAGAAATGCTCACAACTACACCTAGCAAGGGCAGGCAGTCATGTGCTGTGATACAATACAGGATGTTGATTTCCTTTTACAAACAAATCTACCTTTCACCCCCTGGTTCAATTGCCTCCTTATCCCATGAACAGTGAGATTAGAATATATTGCCATAAGGTATGATACCTAATATATTTTCTAGATGAACCAACAGTACTTTRTGTCAGTACAAGCTGTAGAAGTAGAAAATGTATGGTAAAAGTTTGTGACAGACTCATTCTAGATTATTAGCTATGATTAATGTTAATTCTGATTAGGCCAGAGAAGTCTAGAGGACTGAACCAAAACTGGTTAGTCATTTGGCAGAGCCACAACTTTGTAATGTACTGGCTTTTAGCACCTCCCTTCCTTCAATATTAATCCCCTTATTAARTGCTTGTACAGCAAATGAACTGAGCATCCCCCCTGAAGAGCAGATATCCATACCTTAGCTTCTGTACCTATTTGGTGTATGTGGAAGTGGGTACTGGCCCAGGTGGCTTCCAGGCTATATAACAATTAAAGTGCTTAGCCCAACGTAAGGTCTTGGTGGCAATACTATGTCTGGTTATGAATGCTACAGTACAAGTGAGATGAGGACCAACTAGATATAATCCAGAGGACAGCAGTGAACAAAGGTCTGCCAAGGACTGCCTGGAAGGAAAGATTAAAAGATTTCAGCTTGGAGAAAAAAGACTGAAAAAAGACTTGATAATAGTCTGCAAAGGATTGTTTTGAAGAAGAGAGATCTGTCCTTCATGTATGGACTGAAGAGGAAAGAAATAAGCAACTTTCATAGAAGGAAGGAAACTCTGGGTTATAAACATTTCTCAAGTGTGGAAGGTGCAGCCCTGGGACTGGTTCTCAAAGCAGATCTCATGAGAATCTGCAGTTAAGCACTCTTCAAGAGCAGGAATGGYGAAGGCAGAGTTCGTCCTGCTGTAGGACAGGGAGTATTCCCTCTCACACCAGCTTTATGCTGATTGAAAGGATGAGAATAGAGAGAGAGGGAAAATCAGTTTCACCAGCTTTAGCTGTTTACTTCTTCAGTGTCCACTTAGGTCACCTAAAATAAATAAATAAGCTCCTGCAGAGGGCAATTCATGCTATCTAATGTGTCTGACATAAACCACATAAGACATAAAATCCCTCTCTGGAGATGTTCCTGTCTTTCCACTGATGAGAAGGCTTGATAATTATATTAGCCTAGACACCCATCTTGGAGATGACTGCAAGTGGGCGTCTGAACCTCCAAATGGTTTTATACCGCAGGACCTGGGCAGCCTCAAYATCACTTGCTTGCGCTGCCTCCTAGTGGCACTAGAAAGAGGCAACCTTGGGCCAAGTCCTCTACCAATGGGGGAATACAGTAAAGCTGCCTCCTGGAACCAGTGGATTTTGAATGTTGCGTGGGGCAGGAAGCAAGCAAGGAAACAGCACGGTATGTGCAAGTTTATAATTCATCTGTTCTGTTTCTGACTTGATCTGAGTGAGTTTTGAGGGGTCTGGAAGCTGTAGTTAGCACTTCTTCCAAGCTTTCCCACTGAACTTTTCATGGCTCCCCATTTGTACCTTTGCTATGCGCAAGCTTGGTTAATTTTTGAGGCAGGCGAGTCTGTGTAGAAAAAAATGGGGGAAACAGACTGCTGTTGGTAAAACACACCAGAACATGCCATGACCCAAGAAAATGGAAGATTTTATACCTTCATGCAATTTAAAATGAAGAAACTTGGCTGTAGGAAATAGGCTAAGGCATAACAAGCCTCCTTTCCCTCTTTCTTATATATGTGGGAAGCCCCAGAGATATTCACTTTCATTAGCTGCATAATTTCCTGGATCTGGCTGTGCATTGCAAACACAGAGCTGCCTGGTCTGCAAGCAAGATGAGGAGTTAGACTGAGTGGAGGCTTATCAGTTCCTGCTCTGCTGTGGTTTGCAAATGCTCAGAAGCTGCAACAACCCCCAGGCTGTGAGGGCCCCAAAAAGTCTTTGCTGAACACAGCAGTTATCTTTGAAGAACTCACGACCCTCTCCCCAATAATTCTGGCACCGACCTCAGACATAGTGAAATGCTGTTATCCTGCCTGCCTCTGAAATCTGAATGATAGCTGGCCTGTTTGGGGTCATTTGCCCTGATACTTGCCTGTTTTTCTTCCACATGGCTCCTCCTCAGGGAGCATGGGAACGGCCACCACTTTCTTCTTCTGTTGTAACTATTGTTCCTGTGGGACACGAACAAGTTATGTTTTATGGTGTGCAGCTGTGCTAAGCTACCACCTCCAGGACCGTGAATGTCTGAGCACCAGGCTTACTCTCTGCTTTGAGGGAGCTCTGCTGGGACAGACCCTGAAACCTCTTCATCCTGCCCTGTAGGCAAAGGACAGTATTCCAAAAAGGACTTTTTCTATAGCCACATCCCTTCATTTGATGTTATTTACTTCAGCAGGTTCTTCTTCACATTTCTAAAACATATTTCACATRAGCCAAAGGTAAAACCAAGAATCCTGACACCAGACACTAATGCCTACGACATAGCTGTGCTTGTGCATAGCAGACCGTGYGTCTGAACTGGCAGACATTGCTGAAGCAGGGCTGATGCCAGAAACAAATACCAGACGTTTGCATGGGTGCAGCTCTGACCACTTGTTCTGTGTGGTGTGTTTGGGAACAAATTTGCAAATGTGTCCACACGTTCATRTAAAAAATGTTTTGTCTCTTTGTCAGAGAAGTGAATATAACTGATACTTGTCACAAGGCAGCTGATACCACATCTTATTTTGTCAAAGGATCATGCGGCATTCAATTTGATCAGAATCACCCATTTCTGCAATAATGGTTTACGACATATAAGAGCTGTGAAAAGAATAAAAGAATCTTAGAAAGCAAACATTTTTACAGATAAATAGACATTAATTACCTGTAACTTGTATCTACTTTGTAAGAGGCCTCTGTCAGTTCTGTCATGGTCATAAAGTGAGGAATTACTTTGCTTGCTTCCCACTTTGTCCATTCAAAGAGTCCTGGTTCTACTCTTATTTTGAGCTTTTTATCCAATTTAAGGCCTGGGAAAAAAAAAAAGAAATGTTTCTTAGATGCACTATAAGTGTTACATTCAGACTGTACATTCCSCTTGTTTGATGCAATATTTTCATTAACAGTATGAAATACTTATTGCCAAACAAAAAAGGATCATGTTGATTAAATGAAAAAAGTGTCATACTAATATAAATATAAATATAAATATAATATAAATAAATAAAATATAAATAAATAAAAATATAAATAAATATAAAATAAATATAAAAAATAAATATAAAATAAATATAAATATAATATAAATATAAATATAAAAAAGTGTCTGACTAATATTAAGGTTCTTAAATAATTATTATTTCTGGTGTTCTGTTGTGATCATCTGAAAGATCCAGAAGAGGYTGGGAAGAGAAGACCTTGGTAACGCTGCAGCCTTCAGTATTCTTCTTYATATGTCCATTTCATATCATACTAGATTCCATTATAACTAGAGATGATTCAACTTAACAGGATCATCCTCTTAATATCGTACATATGGCAACAATTTTATTACTGTCYATGTTACCAGTTAGACAAAATGACCTTTTCTTTCCTGCTTATCAACAACCATGGAGTTGCACATTGTCTTAAYTGCACATCTCAGAGACTTTATAGAAATTTGACAGAGACTTTTTCACCATGGGGAAAAAAACCCCAAACTACTCAGTTTTTCTGCCTCACCTTCCAGTACGTATTGAGCTGTCTGTATGCAGCGGAGTGCAGGTGATGAGTACACATAGCTGACTGCCACCTCCTGGTCCAGCAGAGCTTCCCCTGGAAGAGAAGAGCCGCGTGAGTTGTCTTCTTTACAGATCATTAGAGATGAGAAAATACCAAAAAGAATTTTCTGTAGAAAAAAAAAAATCTTGGATGTTTTATTTCCATCAGTGTGGATATATTGACAGCCTCTTTCTATTMATTTTTAGATACTGTTGAGCAACTGAAGTAACTAGAATGCTCATTCTTGTAGAAATAACAATTTAAAGTCAATGTTGGAAAGATAATTAAAGAAGAAAGATAATTAGGGGAGATTAATCCCAAACCTGCAAATGGCACCTAGGGAATTTTCCTGTCTCCATATTTCTAAATCACCAGAGAARGGCAAGCATTTGCCCCTGATTTTTATTGTCACAGTCAGATTTCCATGCWCAGGGTGCAGAAACAGCTTTATCATAGAAGAAAATTTAGTTAGACTGACCTACATCACCCAGCTACCTGATAGCTGACCACCGCCTATTGACCATGAAGCTGCTTCCTCAGGCCAGACTCTCCACTTCGCACTGTACCCAGTTAATGAATGCTGCATAAGGCATTAGTCCTTACCAGCATGCAGTAAGGCATGTGCTACRTTGCAGCTTCTTTATTTCAGCTGTSCTTGCCAGGAACTGGCAGGCTGGCTGTCCCAGAAGAGCAATCAGAACAGTTAAGATCTTTCACTATATAACAAGATCTTGTAGTRTTTCCCCCCAGAARCATGTTATCATAAAGAACACTGCTTAGAAGTATTTCTACCTAAAGGACAGCATGAATTTTTGTACATGATGAAAGTTGGTTTCCCAAACACCTAAATTTKCAGGGGAATATTCTGCTTACCAGTAAGTCTTGACTGAAAAATACCACAGCAAGATAAAGGAGGATCGTACTCAAATTGCTTCATGTCTCTCCGTGTTGGTAGGATGGAAGGAAAGTTCAGATCAGCTCTGTGGTATTTTCCTGAAAGGAGGTGGAACATTTTGCTGCAGCATGAAGGAGGCAGTAACTGAACACCATGTTTAATCTCACTGCATGAGCTTAACCTTTTTTTTTTTTTTTAAATTCTTAAGTGGTTGATTCTAGGAACCCAAACTGCAAGTTACTTCTTTACTAGTAACAAAACAAGTCAGGACCTACTTTTCTGACCATAACAGCAAGTGGCAAAGCAAAGCATTTGCCCAAGGAGCAGAATTATCTTCCCAACACTCCAAACATCCAAACTATCCACAAGGAGCAAGCTCCAATCTTTGCTGTGCCTGAAACCTTATCTAGAAACTCTGTGGGTGAAGGAAAGCTGTCATTAGTCACAATCATGTCAAGAAGCTAGCTATTGACTAAACAGTTTGGAGGATCATGAGACAATATCTGAGCTCAGATAYCTGTAATATTGGTTTACCAGTAAAGACATAATGTCTCACTGATGAAAAAAAAAAAAAAGTATCTACTGTTAACTTAAGGACATGACATTTTAAGGTCACAATACTGATTTGGGAAATCACTTGTCCTAACAAAGTGTTGTATCATTTGAAACTTCTGCTTTGCAAGAGGGCAGAAAATCACAAGAAACACAAGACAAATAAATATTCACTCCCTATCAATGTTCTATTCATATTGCCAAAATGACCAAAAAAACCCCCCCACAGTTTCTGCTAAATAAAAATTAAATCAATTAATTGATTATAGAGCCAGAAGGTACCATCCTCGTTATCTAGTGTAAAATTCAGCACCATATAGAAGAACCTTAGGATAAAAAGACTTTCAGTATAAACCTTCCACCTGAACTCGCCCTTCTCCTTGTTCTCCTCCTCCCTCTCAACAAATATTTCCCAGCTTTTAGTCAGTTTTCTGTACCCAACGGCATACTTTTTTATGTATTTTTTGAAGAGCGAGAGAGTCAAAAAAATTCAAC
Organism: Eudromia elegans; assembly: GCA_003342815.1. Lineage (NCBI taxonomy): Eukaryota > Metazoa > Chordata > Aves > Tinamiformes > Tinamidae > Eudromia > Eudromia elegans. Next base: position 154,370 of record PTEX01000045.1, on the reverse strand, counting down.
TTCAAATTTAGGTCGATGCTGACATCATTTCCTTCATTGTTTGTGCTTGCTCTTCCTCACCAAGTCTGACTGATTAGTGTGCAGATCAGAACAGTGTTTTGTCTGACCTTGCAATGTTATGGACTCTTCCTTCTTGGCACTCAGATTCACCTGAAAGAGACTGAAATTCTTGTTTCCCTGAGACTCAGTGTCTTGTGTTTTTGATTCCGATTTGATAATAACTTCCATTCTTTTACTCACCATCTGCAGTTAGGCACTGTTGAAGCCAAGACTTCCCAAAAACCTGATCAACTCTTTCGCCATGGCGCATCACCAACAGACCTCTTCGAAGAGTGGTGCTCCGGGAAAACTGTATAAAAATTGTTGGATTTTTGTTTGTTTGACTGTTCATTTGTTTGATGATGATATATTTAACGTGCATAAAAGGCCTGAATTTCACTGTCTAGATGTTGACCAATAGAGTAAGGACAGCTGCCTATTCCTTAAAGATGTATAGCATAAAAAAAAGCACTGCAAGTGAGAGAAAGGAACTAAGGAGCTACTATTATAGAGGAGTATGTTTAGACCATGTAGGAAGCCCGATCAACTCCCCATTGCAAAGGCAAAGGCAAAGGCAAGACATCTCTGATTTTCATGGGCTACAAATGAGGTTGTAACTATATTTACACTAGTAAAAGGCAGTGCTGATAATTTTTTTAAATCCTTGTATGGGAATTAATTATGATTTTAATACATATTATATGAACTATATAAACAAAAGAGGTAAAATAACAGATTTGAGCAGTAATGCTCTTTTCTACATCAGGACTAACAGGAAGCCCTTTTTTCTCCTCCCAGTGAAGACAGCAATTTTAACAGCTTTATTCTTCTTATAAATGCGTTTGGCCAAGTCAGTAGTGAACTTAGATCTCCCCTGTGGCCAGCTTTTAAATCAGATTGTGTGGAATTGCAAATATATTCTAAGAAGTTTGGGGTTAGTTTACAACACACATAGATATACATGAAAAGATAAAGAGGAACAGGTCAAAGACTTAAAACTTTCTCAGTACTAACCTATCACAGTGCTACTGCTCCAACACTGAGGTTGGAGATGTGTATCTTCAGAAGCAGAGAAGGGAATTCGTAAGCAGCAGTACGAGATTTATATTTACATATTCTGTTAAACACAGAATAGTATTGCATTTATGCTGTAAGACACTAATCAACCTCCACAAGAAGATGAGAATTTAAAACTAGGGTTTTGTGGTCTTGTTCTTCTGCTTGGGAGGAACTCAGAGGCCATGGAAACTCCTAGACTGCAGGTGTTAACATCTTCAGGCTGTGACTGTGCCACAGATCTGAGCCAGATAARAGGGGACAAGAGCACTTGAGAGCTGGGGTAAGGATGTGTGATTCTTGTAGAAGTGTTTATCTTATGTGTCTCTCATACACATGACTGTGTATGTCAAGATGACAAGAAGACATACACAGTCATCTTGAGATAAAATATTTAAATGTACTAAGATCTGAAACCATATTATGACCATAATCTAGTCATGAAAATGACAACTAACTGAACTGAAAACAACTAACTAAAGCTATCCTAGCTACTCTGCTATGAACTCCCTGAAAGAAAAGGGAATATGTAACTTGAGAAAAACATTTGTCTCCGTGGCTCCACCTTACTTGTGAGATTTGTCCCATATCTCTGCCCAGCTTTCTTGTGACATCTGTGCACAGAGAAAACTAAGCAGACATTTTATATGTTGTACTATTGTGAGAGGAATAAAAAGAGATCTATGAAGGAAGGCAAGTGTACACATCTTTAAGTGTATATGCAATACTATACAATATAGTGTGAGTTTATGTATGTGCAGATATACATATCAGCATTAAACTATAACATGACAAAATAAGGAAAAAGCAGGAAAACATTATTAAAATTATGAACGTTTTTATTTAAGAGTATATTTGCACAAGCACATGACAAAACTAGGAAAAACCCCCTCAATTACCTGAGTTGAAAATATATTGGTTACACTTTTTGACATAACTGGATTACGGACTTCTCTATTCAGCTTTACATTAGGTTCATTTTCAGCTTGGGTCAAAAATCTTGAAGCTGGTACAAAAGCATATTCTCTGTAGAAAAAACAGAAGCAACACACACACACCAGACACAAACATGGGTGCACACATAAATAGGAAGGACTTGTAAGTCATGGCATTTTATATAGGCATGTGAAAGTCAACATTCATATTCTGTTCAACAATCTTCACACTTGCTATGCACTTTATAACTTTGCTTTTTAGTTAGAATCTGTCCAGTAGCTAGGACACAGTAGCAGAAGGAGGTTAAAATAATAGTAACTGGCAGCATGTATTGTGTGCAACCCTTCTAAAGGATGAACTTTGAAAGGAAAATGTTACCTCATGACCTCCTGTCTAGATCTATGGACTCAGAAAGGACTGTACCTACACCTCCAGCTTAGAAAAACTGGATCTAATCTACAAGTACCATCAGTGGTGCTGCCAGCTACAGCGCAAAGTGCAGGAAACCAGACAGATGTCTGTCAATATGAGTGAATTAACAGGACGAGAATGGGCTCAAGGTGATGCATTTTTGCATTTCAAGTTAACTTTGTCACTGCTCAAAATGAAAAGAATAAAAGAAGATAGTAGTAACCCAGGCTGAAGCCTCAATCTGCATTACAGAACATAATTTTTTTAACATTTATTAGGATGTTAAGTTTGTTCAAGAGCAAGGAGAGCTTATCCTTGGAGCAGATGAACTAGTGCACTTCATGTTTCTGTGGGTGGCTGTCTCATGTCGTTTACTGCAGAAGTCCTAGCTCCTGAGGATTCACCCCCTTCAGCTACAGGTCTTTGGCACGCGTTGGCAAGCCCCCTTCTGCCCACACCACCCAGCTTGCAGCTGGCAGCCAACAGCCAATAGCATGAATAAACTCTACCATCTCTCTGCTGTAGGAAAAGTGAAAACTTACCTGTGTTTGACCCAAGTGTCTGACTCGTTGGCTCTCTCCGTGTAGTTTTCGGGAATAAAACCTCTGCAGCCAGTCCGATGTGAGGTCCCGATCACCCAGCCTTCACTCACATCAGATTGCTGTGTTGGGTCAACATATATGAGGTCTCCAACATTTATCATTAGCTCATCGATGTTCTGGGGCTTATACTGGAAGACTGCCCTTAGAGTCTGGAGGAAAATACACAGGACGTGGCTGTTGTATGTGCTGCAGTGTTTCAGAGGATGCTTTTTTAAACTCTGTATTCTACAAAGCAACCTATCTATTTGCTGTTCTGCAACTTGTTACTTAATGGTACTACAGCAAAGAAAAAAAATGAATAATGCATATACCATATATATGTAAAAATAGGCATTTGGTATTCATAAAAATGCTTCATTTTCCTGTAAAAAAGTACAGACTCATCAACTGCATTCAAAGCATTATCAACTCTTGTCATGGTAACTTGCCGCTTTACTGACTGACCAAAGTCCAATGCAAGATTTATGCTAAAATGATATGCAGATCTGACGTAGTGATCATTTAGCATTTATAGTTTAAATTTAGAAAAGTCAATAGGAATTATGTTGACTGTTTTCAGCATCGGTAAGTGAACTGTGCCCTGCTCTCTGATATTTAACCTGCATTTGAACAATCAAAAAACCTGTAATTTTACTGAATGGAATTTTACTGCAAAGTTGTGATCTGGCCAGTTCTAGCAAATATTCAAAAGACCACGTCCTGTCACTTTATTTTCTCGTGTCATTGCAAGTTTATCTTTCCTAGAATCAGATCTACCATAAAGATATCTTTCACAGTGATTCAAGGGTACAGTTTTTTAACTTAAAGAGATCCTTGAAACATCTTTGCATTCTGAAATATTGTAGTGTGCATGCACTGATTTTGTTCATGAAAAAAAAAAGCAAGATGACTGCAGAAAAGATTTTAATTAATGAGTCAGAAAAATAACTCTGATGATAGTACCTGGTAATGTACAAAACGCATATCCCTTGAATAGATAGCAGCTACCCACTGGCAGGCCTCCCCTGGGTTGAGGGATTTGGCCAACTGTTCCAAAGTCTTCTGATGGTGAGGATAAAACTTATGAGCCAAGGTAAGATGGACCTGTTTTTGGCAGGGTTTCACATGGCAATCTAGAAATAAAACAATCAGCTCCTGTCACAAAATGTAAACAAAGGTGACCTAATGCTCTTCTTGTTGATTTCTCTGTACGATCAGAATACAGAAAATACAGTGCCTAATTGTACAGCTGACCATATGTGAATTTAACTAATATTTTTCTGAATACCATGGTTTTAATCATACCAAAATATTTACAGATATGGACTGGATTTGCTTCTGAGTTTCAGCCTGTAAAAGACAAATTAAAAAAAATAATGTCCACATAAGTTTGGTATTATTTGTTGTTCTTAGGTTTGTTTTTCTCTGAGGAAGAGCAAATAGAGTTTGAATTCCTCTACCAATCCTAGATGTTTCATATTTGTATCTCCCAGGAAAAGCTATTCAGGGGTCAAGGCCCGTCAGTCTCCACTGATCATCCAGTTTCACTTGGTTGTCATTGGAGCAGGAATTAATACCTATTTCTCAGGTACCTATTTCTCAGGATGCAGTCAGGTATTTATACTGTGCAATAGCATGTTGAGAGTGCTCCCTGGTTTGGTTATTCCAGATGAATTAGAGTTCCATCAGGAAAGACTAAGGTGACCTCATATTCACAAAATCTGCACAAAGCTGAGTCTGGTGAGATGGCAGGGATGGGCTCAGTCTCCTTGAGCAGAAGGTGTTTTGGAGCTGTGTCTCCAGAGAAACGGCCTAACCACTGAAATACTGGTTATCACAGTGGAAGATCATGTTTGCTCCTCGGTGCCTTCACTTCCTTGGCTTTACATACTCTGATTCAGGCCAGAGAGACATTTACATTTGACACAAAGCCCAAATGTTGAGTCTATTTCACTGAGAAAAAAAAAAAATTAAAAAATTGAATTGATCCAAGAGGATTTAGTCCTATGACTGACTTGGCTGTGAATCTGAACCACTGATGATTCCTGGGGCCCCAAAGCCTCCTCTTCAATACTATACCCTTTGAGCACCTTTAGCTTAACTTATAGCAGAGCACCTCCTTCCTGCAAAAGCAGCAACCAAGTAAGTATCACTTGTGCTCCCTGTCCCTCATTTCTTTCTGCTTGGCATGCTCAAAGCTTCCTTACTTTTAGTTTTCAAACATCACAGTGGAAAAAATGAAAAAAAAAAATCAGTTAAATCTGAGTGCAGAGCCTGTGGCAGTGAAAGTACCCATGAGACTCCACACTGGTGCACAGTCTCTTGATTTGTGAGCCACATCATGCAGCCTCTCTGACAGCTGCTTTGGGGTGATCTCCTGGCCTATCTTTGCTTGCACAGGGTGCAGTTTGACAGCACACTGCCTTTAGGGCTATGGGGCTCCCCTCCACCCCAAGTTCTGACTACCACCCACTCATGTGGCAGCTCACCACATCCGCAGCTGCACAGCTGCCAGCACAGCCTGCTAAACCAAGCTACAGAAGTGATCAGTGTTGAAGGATAAACTTGCACGCAAAAAGGAGGAGGAGGAGCAATTATTTTTAACCAAGACTTCACTGATATGCTTTACAAAGTGGTCTCAAAGGTGATGGACCCCACTCCATAGAGCAACCCAGGTTGTGGGATTGGAAACATGATTGCAAAGGCAGCCATGAGCTCCTGCAAGGACTCTGCTGTGAGGGCAGGCAATACCAGCAGTAGTATTGAGAAAAGGCAGTGTGGATGTGAAGCTGAACATAGGGAGGAGGCCCTTTTCATTGCAAACTTACCCCTAGATCTGATGCTGTCCTCCTCCTTACAGCTCAGGCTTTTGGCAATCCCAGGGCAGCAGAGATTCTTGGTTTACGATATACACCTGCGACTCCATATTGCATTTATCATTCTGCTAAGGTATGCACAAGATACCCCAGCCCCCTGAGACATGAGTGCCAAATACCTGTCTATCCTTGCTGCCCTTTAGATGAGCAATTTGGGGGATGAGGGAGATCACTATCTGGCACATAACCACTTAAAGGAAACAGGTGACTCAAACCCAAGAATAGAGGGGAGCACCATGAACAACTGGGAAAATCCAGGCTTACTGGGTTGTATTTCTTCTTTCATTTCTGCCTCTCTTTCCGGCCTGGCCACAGAGATCTGAACACCTTCAAAGACATAAAGGTCTACTGTCTCACAAGGCTGCATGTGAGACATCTTTTCTATTTTCCTACTGTCCTCACTCAGGCATGATACCCAGTCACTGGTAAGATAAAGTAGAAGTAGGGGCTAGGTGTGGAGGCCTAGGAATAAGAGGATTATATCTCTGCCCGTGTTGGATATCCAGATCATTAGCCTGTCAAGTTACATAGTCAACCATTCCATCTTGCAGCTCAAGAGAAGAAATGCATACAAAAGGTAGCAATGGGGTAGCGATAATCCCAACAAAGCCAGTCCCACAGGAACTCTTATGCAGCTACTCAAAAATGAATAACCTTCAAGACATCTTCAAAATCACTGGAAAGAAGCACAGTATAAAAGCTCAGTAAACCAACAGCTAGTACCATTTTGAAGGACTGCTCTACCAACCAGCTGCCGGCAAGAGATTGCCAGGTAAAACCTTCACCCGAATTTCCTAAAGAAAGGGAAATTAACAAAAGCTTGGGGCATTTTTCTTTTTTCTTGTCTACTCATTTTGGCAAAAACATTGTGTCCTCAGAATCTAAAACAAGCTACAAAAAGGCCCTAGACATTTATTTTCCATTCTGCAAGAGGAAAGGGTACTCGCTTGTAGTAAAGTATCAACTTAGTGCCTACAGAGACACAGGAGGCACTTTCAGTATCACATCTAAACTGTCTTCCTACAATCTACTAATTTTCCAACTGATATTTGTCCTACCTGCTAAGGCTGAAGCCTCTGTAGAGAATGCAGTAGCAAATTCTTTGAGGATATTTGCATGGCTTTCCTCAACAAAGAAACCAAGGTAGCTGGTGGATGAATGTAGTGATAGGGAAATGAATGGTGGAAAGCACTGTGAAAAGCTTTCACTGACTCGCTTTAATATCTCATACAATAATTCCACTTTCTGGTCTTCACACTGAAAGAAAACAGAAGAACATGCTTTACAAAGCATACTAACAGCCATTATCCTAGACTGGCTCATACAGTAATACCAGAAGCAAGATGAAAGCTAGATTTCTTGAGAACGCTAGGACATCTATGAAATGAGCTGAAACTTACGATATTAAAACACTACTATAAGGCAGTTTGGTCATCATAGTGTGTTGGTGCTATAATAGAAGACAGTTTTACCATTAGGTGTATCTAGTCTAGGTGGAAAGGACCAAAAATTTTTTACCATCTAATAAGTAGCTGGTCTGAAATGATGCAGTTATTATGACTTTCCTCTTTAATTTTAAGTAAGAATTTGTATTATTGTTATCTTGCACTCTTTAACTGAAATTGGTCCTATTAAACCTTCAAAATCTCATATACTGAGCCACATACATAGTAAAATTCACAAGGAATTTGTGTCAGATAATCTTTAATGCTCTAATTACAGCAAATTAAAGGATTGTACCAAGGCATGCCTTAGCAAAAGCTGGCAATTAAGCAGCTTAAGAAATGAAAAGATAAAGACGGAATTTGTGCCATTCAGCCAAAGACATAAACATTGGCAGTGCTCTCTCTCCTTACTGTGTTTTTCTCCTTAACTGAGCTATTTGCTCCATTTTGTCTTTATATCAGGCCAATCTGTTGAAGGGAAGACCCAAAGAGAGGGGAAGAGCTACAAAAAAGGAAACAGTAGTCAACTGGGGAGGAGGTTCAAAGCATCCACTGCGCTCTGTTCTGATACTGGAGTTTGTTTGTTCACAGCATGGGTGCTCCGATCCCATCACCCTCTCATATGACTCTGCCTTTTGAACTCTCCAGTGTCAATCTTTAAAGCACTTCCACCTGCTGTTTAAACAGTCATTCTCCATTAAGCATTTGCACCATCCACCACTTCAGCTGCAAGCCACCACCACTGCACACTTGTCTTGCCCTTCCTAGAAGCCATGCACAGACAAGCCAATGGATGTGCTAAAAAGGAGGGCATTGACATACTGGTTCAGGAGCAGCAGTGGGACAAGTCAGGAGGAGAAAGTGTGAGCCAGTTAAGTATGTCTCACTTTCCATGTGTGAGGTTCCCCAGGTCAGCTCTTGCTGACAGCTGAGGAAGAAAGAATTGGCTGCAGATATCTATGGAGGGTACATTTATACCTAGAAATATGCTACCTGAAACATGTCTGAGGCTCATGAGATGAGGGTTACAATTCAGTCATCTCTTCCAGGTCAGACCTTTAAACTTGACACCTTTCAAGAGCACAGCATTCGTTATTAATTAATGCTTTTCTTCCATATAATTGTGATTAATGGCCACAGCGTAAGAGGATATTCAATATTTTGGAACAAAATACTCTAGTAACAAAATAAGTTTCATTGCCTGTGCTTAGTTGCATGGTATAACATGAAAGTATGATGAAACATAATAATTTGTCCACCTACTCTAGATCATCTCTGTTTCAGTGCATCTCACCTGCAGCTGATATTCATGTGCAGCATGAAACTGGGTTCCAGTTGGCTGCTGAGTTTTACCAGAGCAGGGAATCTTTGTTAGCCTTTGCTTATATTGGCATGTCCACCCAAACATGGGAAGATAGCTCTGCTAAGACATTCTCTAAGGTGTCATCCAGAATTCAGAAGAACTAGGAGGACAGTAGCATCTTCAGAAGTGTAAAATTACCTATCARTTAGCCTCTAGGGCCTAATTTCCATATTAAATTATAGACAAAATGACTCAGTTATGCTGCTGGACTAGAGAGTCTGGCRCTCTTTTCTCCTTCTTTCCCATATATTCTGCTTTTCTCTTTTTCGCAATGGCCAACCTTCAACAGGAAGGTTTTACCACATGCCATCATGGTAATACTTTAGTGACCAGACTCAGGGAGGGAGGGGTTTCCATGAGTCTGCCATAGGCCCAGGACCACACCTTTCTACATCCTATGAAAATATTGTCACCATTACATCATTGGCTAAAGGCAGCTGCACTCAGCCTGGGGACRAAGGCTGTATCCTAGTTGCAAGCTRTACGTCGTGAGCACTGTTTTCCATTAATGGGGCCTGCTCAGTCAAGGCTGCATTGAGTTGCTCTAGACACATGAAAGACCTGCCACCCACTCACTGTGAATCATCCCACTCATTTCAGTAGTTTGAGACCTGCTGAATTCTGAGGTAGATATCTAAAGTGTGTGGTGGGAAAGTGGTCCTCAGGGGTTGAGCACACTAACACAGCAAACACTCATTTCTAGACCTGCATCACATCACTTTGATCACCAAGGAGAAGTTCTGGTGGAAACCAACTGCAGACGACCTAGTGTCACCAGTCATCAGTATTTGGCCATTGCATGTCTTTTGTGCCTTACCGTGAAGAAATCACAAAGTGTGATGTGTGGAAAAATCTCATGAGCTCTGTTTCTCCCACACTGGCGCCTGCTTTCCTTCCAAAACTCTTGCAGGCAGTTATGCAAGCGGCCAGTGGGGCACAAGTAGAGAGCATACTCCTGAGGGATTGGGTCATCCAAAGAGGGGTCATTGCAGTGAGAGTGTAACCTGAAATCGAGAACATGTTATGTAAAGTGCGTGCATCACTTACTCTTCTTTGCCCTGCTTGAAGACATCCATTGCAGAAAGTAGAAAAAAAAAATACAAAATTATTGGAGATTATGCCTTAGAGATTAGAAATGAAAAGTTAAAATGAAAGCTGCTCACAGATTTTCTCTATGGAATATCACTTACTGGAGAAAGGCTTTTGGGGATCTGTTTATTTTATTTTGTTTTGTGTGCTTTGCATTGTATTACATGTCTTTACTTTTTTAGATGTCTTAAAATGAAAGACAGGAAAAAAAAGAGTTTTGTCATTTTGTAGGATTATTTTCCCTCTTTTTCATGATTGGAAGCAGAGGACTGGAAGAGGAAAAAGACAAAAGAGAAGAAGTTGAGAATGACAGAATGAAAAATAATTGGAATTTTAAATATACTCAAAAAGCACTATAAATTTTATTCAGTCCTAACGAAAGCAAAAATGACAAACCAGAAAATACACAAGCAGAAGTCATAAACTTTATATCCCAGATGATGACAGCCTCTACTTTGTTCTACATATTTAGCTTTACAGCTTTTATATTGGGGATTATTTTAGCAAGAAGATGGTGTCCTTGACAAAGTTCTTTTTCATATTACCCTGGTTGGTGTTGAACATGACATCATCTAATTTCCTCTGTATGTTCACAAAAATACCTCAAACAAAACCAACAGCACAGAACAGAAACAACGAAGCAAAAAAAAACAAAACAAAAAGGAGAGAGTGAAGAGAGATTTTGTTTGATCAAATGTGGACTAAAATAAAACAATAAGTAATTTATCATTTTATGAATGTTCTGTAAGAGTCTCAGAAGAAAGGAAAAAACTTAGCATATTCAGGACTAATAAATTATTTTGATTCAAATTGTACATCCCTCTGACTGTCAGCCCTTCAACTTAGTTTACATGAGGCCTTCTCATGGGAAAACAACCACTCTGTTTGCTTTCAGTTACTGCATACCCGATGTTGTAAATCTATGGATTTGTAATGACTACCACCGCGAGGCAGATGCATCTTCCGTGTTTTCTTCCCTTTTTCCAGTTCTGTGTCTTGTGTATGAGCTCTGTGTCCTCTTGGGGCACAGAGTTCTCTTCACAAAGGCAAAAACTGCACTAACAGAAGCAACCGCRGCAAAAGCAGGTCGTGATGCCCAGTGCAACAAGTACTATAAATTTCAAGGCTTAAATCTGAGCACYCGTCTCTGCTCTGTGTTGCTGATCAAATGAGATGACCATCATGACAGGGTTAAAAGTTGCTCCACTTGCCCAAGACTGCCCCTTCCTCCCTAGCTTTTGATTTACCCTCTGCCTTCTGCAAATAACCTCGCTTTCCAGAGTAATCAGTTAAATTAAATTATTTCTTCCTCTTCATGAGTGAAAATGAAAGAAACATAAACTGTATAAAAATCAAATAAAATAAATGCAAGATTTTTTCTTATGGTGATGCTGACTTCAAATTCACTGACAGAATCAGCACACAAAGAAATATTTTTAACTAGGTTTGATACAACAGTCCTCCTTAGAAATCATGGGCACTTACCATTTTGCAGCATCTTCTACTGTCTTTTGACCAGTGGCAGCCAAGGCTTTTTGCCTAGAAAAAAAMCCCAAAATGTGTTTGTCAAAATAACAGAATTAAAACTGTTTTCCATGATTCCAGCAATCTAAAAATTCTGCAGCCATCAAGTCTATTTGCCAGCACAAATAGGACCTACTTGGAAGATATTTATGTAACACTTTTGAAAAGTCCTCAAGACAGTCTTTTCCACTGCAAGACTTTAATTCCTTAAAGACAGTTATCCTAATCTTCTAACAGGATTCTGGAGATATTTCCTTAGTACTCTTATTGACCGACCAGATTTACTTAGGGTTGAGTAACACATCTGTGCACAGGCTATTAGAGTAAGATGTGCTCTATGCATAGGATAATGTTCTTGCTAATGAAAATTCAAAGTYTAGGCTGAGCCCAAAGCAAATCATACTTTTTGTATCAAGCTTTTGTAAATAAAGAATCCCAAGCTCAGCTTCCAAGCTTGAGCAGAGAAGGTGGAAATATAATACATTTTAAAAAATCTGTATCTGCAGATAGGAAGTAGAGTGAATCACTAGCAAATCTATGTTAAAAGTCATGTCTTTAAAGGCAGAATAAATTGGTGGTTCCCTAAAGTAGAAAATCACTGGCATAATTCAATGCACACTAAGCATGAGAAAAAGCCCATTTTGCTGACTTGATATTAGGCTTGATCACCACATACAAGGATTTTTTTCCTTTGAGAAACATTGCTTTAGAATATAAGTTCTACCCTGTGAACAATATTGTAATATATTGTGATATTCTGTTTTGTTTAGGCCAGGATACCACACAGAATCACAGAATGGTTGGGGTTGGAAGGGACCTCTAAAGATCTAGTCCCAACCCCCTGCTCCAGCAGGGACCCCTAGAGCACGGGGCACARGGTGGCATCCAGGCGGGTTTGGAAGATCTCCAGAGAAGGAGACTCCACAGCCTCTCTGGGCAGCCTGTGCCAGGGCTCTGYCACCCTCACAGGAAAGAAGTTCTTCCTCACATGAAGAYAGGACTGCCTGTGTTTCAACTTGCATCCATTACCCCTTGTCCTGTCACTGGCCTCCACCAAGAAGAGTCTGGCCCCCTCCTCCCTGCATGCTCCCATCAGGTACTTATACATACTGACCAGATCCCCTCTCAGCCTTCTCTTCTCCAGGCTAAACAGGCCCAGCTCACTTACTTACTCTTTCCTCATACAGTAGATGTTCCAGTCCCTTAATCATTGTTGCTCTRCGCTGGACTCTGCTCTAGAAGCTCCATGTCCCTATTGTGCTGAGGAGCCCAGAACTGCACCCAATACTCCAGGTGCTGCCTCACCAGGGCTGAGCAGAGGGSCAGGATCCCATACCTTGACCTGCTGACAATGCTTCTCCWGATGCAGGCCAGGATCCCATCGGCCTTCTTGACCACAAGGGCGCATTGCTGCCTCATGGGTAACATTTTGTCAACCAGGACTCGCAAACCCCTCTCCATGGAGCTACTTTCCAGCAGGTCAGCCCCTAATGTGTCCCGGTGACTGGAGTTATTCCTGTCCAGGTGCAGGACCCTGCACTTGTCCCTGTTGAACCTCATGAGTTTCTTCTCTGCCCAACTCTCCAACCTGTGTAGGTCCCTCTGAATGGCAGCACAACTGGACACACATCCCTGGGCACCACTTCCCTGGGCAGCCTCTTCCAACGCTTCACTACTCTTTCCATGTAGAAATTCTTCCTAATATCTAACCTGAACCTCTCCTGGTGCAACTTGAAGCCATTCACTCTTGTCCTATTAGTCATTATKCTGGAGATCAACCCCYGCCTCCCTACCCTACTCCTTGCTTTCAGSTAGTCRTAGAGTGCAATAAGGTCTCCCCTGAGCTGCCTCTGCTGCAGACTAAAGAACCCYGGCTCCCTCAGSCGCTCCTTGTAAGGTCTGTGCTCCAGCCCCTTCTCCAGCTTTGCTGCCCTTCTTTGGACAYGCTCCAGCTCCTCAATGTCCTTCTTGTAGTGAGGGGCCCAAAASCRAWCACAGTATTTGAGGTGCAGCCTCACCAGTGCTGTGTGAGGTGCTCTCGTCCCTTAGCCCTCATGGGAGCCCTTCCCTGGGCTCCAACAGAGCCCTCCTCTGGACACCGGCCTCCAGGAGAAGATCCTGCCCTCTCCCCTCATCGTGCCACYAGCGCAAGGAGCTGCCCTGGCCAYGGGCTTGGCAGCCTCTACCGGGGCTCTGCCCAGTGCTGCCCGGGTGCAGGAGTGAGAGGAAGGGCCTCGTCCCACGGCAGCCTGGCCCCAGCTCGGCACCGAGTTCAGACACACACGGCRGCCCCTTTCTCCAGCCGTCCGCAGGAGCCTTTGGAAAAGTCTGTGGGGGAAGGAGAGCTAGAGAGTCTTACACACACTTAGGCACACAAACAGCCCTAGTGAGGGGAGCCTCGTGTCTAGGCAGCCAAGTTCAAGGAAAGGAGCAAGTCTGTGTGAAGAAAAGCGCCAGGGAGCTGGCAGAGATCCCTGCCATTCCCTCYGTCCCGGGCTCCAAGCCTTTCAGGGCTGCAGCTCAAAAGCCTCTGCCTTCTCTCAGAAGCAGGAGTTAGTCCCGCTGCATCGGGGCAGGTCCATTTCTCGCCCTGTGCAAACCTGCCCTGTGGGGCTGAGATGGATAAACTGAGGACCCCCAGTCGCCTGAGGACTCCCCTTGTTGGGCTGCCTTCCCCCAGGAGCAGCTTCGCTCTGGGAGCCGCCCCGGTCCCTGATCCCTGCGCTCGGGTGGTGCCGGCAGCTCCCTGAGCACGGGCCGCTGCGGCGCTCCCAGCTCGTGTGCCTGCCCGAGGAGGCCCTTGCTGGAGGGTCCTGCGCGCTGTGGGCCCTCCTGGGCTTCAGCTCTGGGGGCGGGGGTCTGCGGAGGGCGGCACGGGTGCCCAGCTCCGACCTTCGCGTGCTGGAAGGCCGAAGGGGCAGAGCGTGTCCTTCAAGGGGGACCATGCCCAGCCCCTCTCCTCTCCCGGAGCAGCCTTCTGCCAGGGCGCGAGGAGGGCAGCAGCGCCCACAGCCCTCCCTTTCTCTCTCCTTATTCTCCCCCTCGCCTGGAGCCACWCTGGAGGTGCGGCTGCCCGCGGGGCAGAGAGGAGCCCCTGCTCCTGCGCACRTTGCTCCCTCCTCCCCAGCGCTGCCTTCCGGAGGCCGCCCTGCCTCGCGTGCTGCCGGCAGAGGCACCTCGGGTGCTTCACCGCCAAGGCGGCGTTGGCCTCCAGGCGACAGAGC
>PTEX01000045.1:32762-138006 GCA_003342815.1 Eudromia elegans | reverse complement strand
AGAATACGGATCTTCGGAGACACACACAGAATTATAAGTAATGGATAAAGAACAGGTTATTTTCAGAAWATGAAGAAAATACTCCTGTACCTAATTTCAAAGCAAGACACATCTGATCCCAGTGTAGAGGCATTATCACCCAGAAAGGGTGAACTTCCTCAATTAGAAATGCAGGCTCTCTGTGTTCAAATTCTTGACAGATCCCCCTTGCTACATAAAGGGAGCTGAAGCATGTTACTCACGCAATATGAGCTGGGAATCCTTTGGTTAAGAGGGRCTCAAGGAGCGAAGAGGTGCTTTTGTTCCTGTGTTTGTTGGAAACCTTTGCATAGAGCTGTGTCTCGGCCACCGCCATCTCTTCCACTGCACCTCTCGATGCGTGTGCAGTGTTCACAGAAACTGGGGTGAGAGGATAAGGGCAAGAGAGAGATACAGAAAGAGAGAGAGAAYGAGAGTAGAAAAAAAAACCCAGAAACCTCAAACCTCCTATGATCTTTCTGACAAAAGCTGATATCCTGTTTTCATAGCATATGCATGTCTAAATTTTTGTTTTAGGGCAGCTAAGGGAGCACAAGCTATCTCAGTCGTTTCTTGTCTGCTTCAGCAGAACAGGTCCGGAGTTAAATGCCACAGACAGCATAGATTTGCCAGGAGTGTTAAGCTGAGTTCCCTCTGCTCAGCCCTTCATTTTAAGTTCTTTCTAGAAGAAATCTCCTTGAGCTGCTGCTGAGGGGACATCCTGTGGCATATGTGAATTTAGTTGATGCATTGAATTACATTTTTGAGCTAGACTTTCACTCCCTAGCCAACTAATGCTCGAATCCCTACTGTACAGGACTCCCATTTTGATGTYCTCAGCTAAAAAGCCATGAACTGGACATCATTTACAGGAAAGAAAAAATCAAATTTCTCTTTTTAAGTTTTAAGTCCGCCTGAAACTGGACTTGGAGTAGGTTAAACAGGCAGTTGGGAAAACCCTTTCCTTCCCTTCTGCTGCAGTGCTGCTCTCAGCGAAGGGACCACGATGTCATGGTGCCTTCACAGAGATGCACTGGATGATCTCAAGGCCTTCTCCAGATGATGGGTCACTGCTCTTCTTCCCATGAGTTGGGAGAAAGCAAACCAGCCAGAGAGTGTCCTGAGGTGCTCCCTGATCAGGGGTGTGTTCATGGAGGGGCCCCGCTGATCCCTAGGTGAGGAAAAACCCTGCAAACAGGCTAGAGATGTACCATAAATAGGAGGTTAATGGGAGTGTTATGTGACATCCTGTCCTTTGGAAATGGCAGTTTCCAAGGACTGAACTGAGCACYTTCAGCATAAGGCCTTGTTTGCCAGAGGGACCAAACTCCTGGGGCTCCTGCTTTCTGCTCGGCTTCTCGCAGGTTTTGACAGGCCCGTCTCTTTGACCCTATGATTTCTGATAAACGACAAGCAAGCGCAAACCTGTGACTTAACCTCTGCAGAACTTCCTAGCTGAGGGGTTACAGAAAGGTTTGCAAATACTATAATATTATCTTACACTCTTACGCTAATTAAAAAGCTTGCTGATTTTTTTTATCTTCCCTCTTCCGTAGCCATGCCATCCCAGGCTACCTGATAGCTCTGCCCAGGTTAAATTACACAGACCGCTACTATAATGCCATATGCAACAAATGACTGAACTGGCTGCTCCGTGAAGACATTTCCAGAGCAGACTGGCTTAGCGGCTTCAGAATTTCCGTTTGGCTTCCTTTGATAATGAAGAGAGAAAACAGTTTTGCTTTTAACTATGACTTCTCAGGAAGAGGTAAGTGAGGCTCCGGGAGGCTGTGACGTGCTCTAGATAATGATACGTCAGTGGTTATCTTTTGTGCTGTGCACTGCTCAGTGCTGTTTTATTTCCAGATGAACAACTTTTGCACCAGTTAGAAGGTTGTTTAATTTTTTTTTTAATAGAAACATGGACATTTCTCTGTCTTAAGGCTAGGAATTTCTGTGTAAAATTGAAAGAAAAATGTTCAAAATTATAGCATTTTGAAATACATGTGGAATTTTGTCAAATAAAATAATAGAAATCTGACAGTTGCTTGCTGAAAGGTGAAAAAAAGTATACCATATGGCTTAAAATTAATGTTGCAGAAAAAAGACTTTGCCTAAACCTTGTCTTCATAAGTATTTATTTGAACTGACCCTGTAAACACTTTTAAGCTTACCTCCTCCACTGTCTTTAGCATATTTGGAGCTTTTTTGTACCTTTGTAGGTTCAAAAATCTGATTTTTCATGTCATTGATCATCTAGTGTTCAGAATTGAAATCAGAAATTATAATTAGAATTTTGAAGATACTCACTCTGCTTTTCATTGTCTACAGTGTTCAAACGCCTCTGTAATAAAATTCAATGGGTGCATGCATAGGAGTTCTGAAAGGTTCTGTTGAGGTGTCATATGCTTTAGTCTTACCTTTGTTTTCAATTGCAATTTAAGAGCGTCTCATTCAAAAAAGCTTGACGCTTAAGGAAAAATGTCCTGCAGTGTGAGTTATTAAAAGTAGCTGTGGTGCTTAGACAAACTTGAGAAAAAAAATAACTTCAGTACTATATATATTACTTGTATACGTTAAATACAAGAACTCCTCTAACGAACAAGAAAAGTCTGACATTTTTACAAGGTGACTTCTTTTGGGCAGACACAGCATTCTTGGCATTCTTGAGGAATCATGAAAAACCCTGTGAATTCATTTTTTTAATCTTTATTCAGTTCCAACATCAGATTAATAATGGAAATCTGAAGGAAAATGACATATTTCTTAATATCAGGAGAARGGTATCAGACCTTTAAAGGTGTTACGTTTATTTTGTTTCAATACTGTCTTTTGTTTTCTGTTGGGCCAGGTGCAAGAGTCAAATCCTAGTACTGGAAGTCTTGAAATCATCTCCATTACAGAAGAACTGCCAGTAACAGAACTTCAATTTTCCTTCAAAAGATTTTTCTGCATACCACAAACAAAAGTTGACCCCAGTGCAGATGGATCTGGTAGGGATACTTCATAGATTTTTGGTCCATTAAAATCTAAACAGCTAATCTTGCTAAACTGTACGTGCCCCCTCATTCAGAGATAAGAGTTTCTTAGGGGAAGAAGAAAGACACTCTTCCTCCTCAAACCATGACATTTGCCAGCATGTTCATGGGTGATGATACCTGGTGTCTGTGTGCGTATGCAGGCAAATTTCACAGGCACACTATCCACATGCTTCAGCCTCAAAACAGAAATTTGCTTTTGCTCAACTGACATGTTTTTGAAAAACTCATTTGAAGTTTTCCCAGAATGAAAATTGAATCCATAACAAAAAAGAATGAACAGTGGAATAACCTGAGAAGAATAACGTTTGTTTGCTACATTTCATAGATTTCATTTTTATCTGCTGAAATCACTGAAAAAGATGCCAAATAATTCCATTAGAAGCAGGATGAACATCACGGATGCAGATAAACAAATTTAATTTTACAGTCCATTAACCTCTACAGCTTTGTAAATTTTATTACATAACAGATACCAGTTCTCATATCAAAACCAGGCAATCAGTTTCTGCTGATAGGGTCTGAATAAACTGAGATTTACTTGTAATTGTGTAAGTACTCAGAAACACTTAGCAGCCTTGGCTGAATTTTAAGTTTCTGCTAATCTCGAAGTCAAAAAAATAAGAATGAGAGGATGGAAAGCTGCATGAATTCAAACTGAAGACTAAGTTTTGCCAGCTCCTGTATATATATGTGACCAAGCTGTGCATGCTCTTTTCCTGAGGTTTACCCTTTATATATCAGAATACATTTGACAAAAGTGGAGCACTCCTTATTTTCAGTTGCCTTCCGTATTTGCAATGCCATTAAGTTGAAGGTCAGCTGCAGAGATGAATGGTGAGCAAAACTGTTCCAGATCAGGTCATCTTATGAAATGTGTACAGTAGTTACCCCTGGTGCTTATTTTAATACCACCTACATCTTTTTCATTGAAAACATGCTTGACCTATTGTTCAGTTCCCTCTTTACATCAAAATTTTGACCAGATCAGCTTTGGTCCTGGTTTTGCAAATTCAGCTTTCTAAATTTCTAACCCTGCTTATTAGTCCAAAAGCCCCTGAGGAAGCTGAACTTCTGGGTCAGGTCGTCTCCTAAAGTATGTGCACTAGTTACTCCTGGCATCTACCTTAATGTTACATAAATATTTTTTTTCACTCAAATCTCAAGCTGTTTTAACTTCACAGAATCTGTTGTTTGTGTTTGGTTTCTAGGAGATATCCAACCACCTTCGATGTGCCATGTTTTAATCTCTCCAAAATCCCTTCCATATATCTGTGTTTTATTATTTGTAGTAATCCTAGCAGTTGCCATTGGCCTGGGTGGTGAGTACAATTAGTTATTCATTAAGTTCTCAATTAACCATTCAAATGCTTAATTTTTCATGAGCTTTTTGCTGAGAATGGAATTAAACTGCTACTGCAGCTTGTTTACTGAAGGAAAAARTCCCGTTGATGTGATGGCTTTAAATTTTATTTACATGTATGGATAAAATGGATCTGGCACTCTTAAGAGGACTGGTGTAATATTTATTAACTGGGGAACATGCCACACTAAGAAACATTTCTCCAGTTAAGCTTCCCTGATTACTCTTTGCATGGTGAGCTAAGAATGTAGAAAATAGGGGAGGTTTCAGGTGATGCACATCATATTTTTGCCCTGTATTTCACTATTTTAAAATTATTTTCAAAGAACGAATTTTCCTTCTTCTACTGAAAACAAAACAAAATAAAACTCTATGAAGGAGAAGAAAATACAGAGTTTAGTTATCACATAAAGGCGTGACCTCCATGTCTAGATATCAAATATGTTGATAGTGTGCAGTATTTTCACACCTACAAGAAGGAGGAGCTTGCAAGAAGTGGAGGTATACGTACAGGAAGAGAGTGTGCTCACACTATTTCATCAGATTCTTCCTCCTGATTTCTTCTTCCACCCAGACACCCATCCTGCAATGAAACATAACCTGGACTAGGGGAGTAGGGAAAGAGCCAGCACAGACAGCAAGGCTAACTTGGCCTAGATGTCATTACTAATGGATGAGTTTAACAGCAATGTGAAGTGACCCCCAGGGTGCATTTCAAATATTCCTAGAATACAGGAGTTGTCTTTCTGCGAGTAAGACAGAAATCCATCCAGATAATGAAACTCAAAAGTGCTAAATTAAGTCCATGGTGTTTTCATCACACCGTTTTCTTTCATYCCTGTTAGTCCAATACAACTGCATTGGGAAGTTTCGCTGCCGATCATCCTTTAAGTGCATCCAGAAATCAGCCAGGTGCAATGGTGTKTTCAACTGTAAAGAAGGAGAGGATGAGTATGGATGTGGTAATTAAATTTTGATTATTTTGAAATCTCTCCTAACTCTTCCTATATTATTTGGCATGTTTTTAGGAGATGCATGTTGGAAAGAGCTTGGGCAAGACAGAGAGACTGACGGCTTGTCTAAATTGTGGCTTCAGAGAGAACCTCTCTGAAGTATTGATTTACAATTAATTGAGAAATCAAACTGCTGTTAGGATAAATGAGATGATCACTATATTCAGTGCCATACAGTAACACTGTGCCAAATTTGAAGGTTATATAGGCCTGTTACCACCTTAAAGGACTCAGGAGATGGAGAGATCAGCACTGATTTTTGTATGCTCAGTACTGCCGAGTATGCTGCTGCTTTTGTGAAATATAGGTTCTCATATCAGGGATTCTCTTTGTAAACATTTTTGAATCATGGAAGTTTTTAAGTACTGTTCATCCCTGTCCTGTTTTATAGCTGAGGGTGATGCTTTCAGCAGCTGGAGGGGAATAACCTTAATAYTTGGGAACAGCAGAATTATTTTTAGATCAGTGTACTTCTAATTTTGAATTCTGCACCTCTTGGCAAGGAGACCAGAGAGGTTTCAGTCTGTGCAAATGTAAGAAATGAGAAAAACGATAGAATCATAAAATCATAGAATGCTTAAGKTTGGAAGGGACCTCCAGAGGTCATCTAGTCCAACCCCCCTGCACACACAGGGTCTCCTAGATCATTGACTTTTGGTCCCAGTTGACCCTGCATGAAACACTCTTGGACTCTTTTGGGGTCCATTTTGCTAGGACACTTCTGGCCCTTGTGGAGCCTCTTGACCATACATATGCCTTTGTGTCTGCCTTAGCAATTCCCTAACAAGTGCCCATGGAACCCTACTAGGAACTCTCTGACCAGCAGCAACTGTAATTGCAGCCTCCCTTCTCTGTCGAAGTGTGTGGCAGACTGTGCTCTGTCCCCAGCTCAGCTGGCATTCTGATGACCACAGTGTGGGACAACAAGGTGAAGGGATTGGGTCATGACGGATGCAGAGCAAAAGGCTGCTGATACTGGTGCTGGTCATGGACCTCCTGCAGCGCTTCTCCACAGTCTTCCTGGCAAGGGTCAATATGGCTCATGGCGCCTGCGGTTCCCTGGCACGTTCTGACCCGGCTGCTTGGCGACTGGGAAGAGCTGCCAAGGGCAAAGCACAGAGGAGATGGGACTGGGAAGCTCCGCAGCAATCCAATGGCAACTGGGCTTTGCATCCTGGCCAAGTATGCCCACTTGGACAGTGTTATGTGACTTTAGTAGTGGGAACTATCCTTCATTAAACCCTGTCACTTAGCTTGGGCATGGCTGCCCTCAGTGCCAGGCATCTGCAGCTCCAGCTCACTGCACTCAGCAAGAACTGTTTAGACCCACTGGAGGGCAGACCAGTTGTCTCAGTTTGTATTAGAGCTGGCATCCCATATTCTTTCCCATTAGCATAGGAATGTTTTTCTTCAAGTTGATCCACTTCAGTTCACCTAGGTACATTGATGAAGAGGAACACTGGTAAAGGAAAACCAGTTCCATTCTTCAGGAAAAGAAGCCACAAAAAAACACAGGAAAATTATTTCAAAGGAGTCAAGTGTTGAAGAAGACAAGTAGTATGAACAGAAATGTGGATGTTGCAGTAGTGCATGGACACTCTTGTGTGTATGTTGTATACTCAGCAACTCTAATTCTCAGCTCACCCAGGCTTTTTTTTTTTTTCTTTTTTCCTCTGAATCTCAAAGTCAGGTTGAGTGGCAAGAAAGCAGTGCTGCAAGTGTTCACTTCTGGATCCTGGAGAACAGTCTGCTCTGATGACTGGAAAGCAGAGTATGGAAATACTACCTGCAAACACTTAGGTTTTTCAAGGTACATGTACAATATAGAAGCCTGTTAAGCATACAGTGCTTAGTTTCTCTAATGAAGCCCTGTATTTGTCTATCATTAAAATAAGAAGGTCTTAACAATCCCGGTTTGTAAATAATAAGATTGAGCAGGTTTTGGATGGTTTGAATACTTGTGCATAGCAAACACCATTTATTACTGCTATAAAACTTGGAAAAGAAAAAGGACTTAACGATACAGGTTTGTAAAATATTACTGCTATAAAACATATACTATATAGCTAAATACAATGGTACAATTAAAACTTTTCTATAGGATGCAGGTTTCTGAATCATACCTGTCTCTCTAGTAACTTATAACCAGTCTGAAAGGCACTAAGCAACATATGGTGTATTTTCCATATCCGTTACTTCCTCTATAGAAAAAAAATATATACAATTTGCATCATTAAATCTGTTAGGGAATGCTTTGCACTTTTATTAGGAGGCCCAAATTGAGCCCACCTTGCAATTAGAGAAGAAAGTGATGAGGCAGTTCTTTCATCATTGGTCTGTTTCTTCGAAAAGCACCATCTCTTTCTTGAATTGTTATACTATTGAGAAAGAATTTGAAGTTGTGATTTCCAGGCATTATTTAATGTGATGCAGTAATCTTAGTTTCTGCACTTTATTGTTAACGATATAAAGCTTATCTGAATAAATTTTTGTTGCCATTAGCATAAAATACAACTCACTTGTTCAAAGCAAAAGACAAGAACGAATTGCAAATTATTCATCTTCCCTGCAGCAAAAAAAAAAAACCTCCAGAAAAAAAGAACCAAAAAATCATACTAGGGTTTCAGGAGATKTGCCAAACAATTGCAATAAGAGATTTAATACAATGTTAGAATTAAAATTTACCTTCATTACCAGTTAAATACCTCTCAGTATGTGTGACACCTATGCACAATTATGGCAAAAAATACCTGCATGTTATAAGAAACCTTTCTGGAAGAGGATAGGATTACTTTATCAAGTGTCAGCATCTGATTATTGTATCTACTACACTGGCTTTTTCTTTAGTAGAATCACTGAATTATTTACATAGTTTCGTGAAATTCTGTATTAGGAAGTTTTGTTTATGGTTTATTCGCAGTTATGTGAGTTCAGGTTACTTGCCTGTGGCTGCAGTTGAAAAACAGTTTCAAAGACATTTTGTATCCCTCAGCCATTGGCTATCAACCRATCAAGTCACATCACTACACAATGCAACAAATTTAAGGTAAGCTTTAGATATTTTGTTGGATGGAAGAATAACAGTTCTGTCAGTTTATACTGACAGAAACAGAGTGATTACTGGAAGAATAATTATTAATAGTTTGAGATTATTCCTTAGTTTTCTCAGGCATATAGCTCTTTATAAATGCTTTGTGATGTTACACATCATAACCTGAGGTTAAGTAGCGGTTTTGTTGGAATGTGAATTAGGGCCTGATCCAAGGCCCATTAAAATCAAACAAAAGCTTTAAAWTGAGCTATTTGAAAAACTTAGTCCTTCCTTGATCCCACTGTAGTCACCGGACATTTATCTTTACTTTAGAACCATTTATTTTAGTTTGCAGATCCCTAAATATTTCCCAAAGGGTGTACAAAATCTTAATGGTGAATTTATTCCTCCTGATGATTGCTTGTTTTACTTAATTACCCTTCACTGAGGAGCAGTCCAAGGCTCCAGGGAGCCTGCAGATCACATGCTGAGCATCAYTGATGACCC
Organism: Eudromia elegans; assembly: GCA_003342815.1. Classification (NCBI taxonomy): domain Eukaryota; kingdom Metazoa; phylum Chordata; class Aves; order Tinamiformes; family Tinamidae; genus Eudromia; species Eudromia elegans. Next base: position 129,036 of record PTEX01000045.1, on the reverse strand, counting down.
TCATCCTTCACAGAAGAGTGAGTCACTCTTCAGCAGTGCAACACGTGGTTTGTAGACTCCTGCTGATGTCTCAATTCCCAGCTGAAGTCTTTCTGTTAAATGTCTGAAGTAAATTGGATGAATACACAACTATGTGCTTCTTTTAATATATGACATATATATATGTATACTTACCTCTGCATAGCTGTAGTAGAAAGTAACAAAAGTATGAAAGCGAAAACRAAACCCAGTATTCTTGCATTGGAACTAATATTGCTGTCTTTTCACCTTAGAGAAGAATGCACTACTGGCAATGTAATCATCTTAAAATGTCTGGGTAAGCATCAGGAAAAGAGAATTTAAGATCAAAATCTGTCCTTTTTCATCCACTTCAAGGCAAGAGTTGGGAGAAATTACATACTCAGGGGCATAATGTCAGTTTATAATGTCAAGAAAAAAATTGCATTTCATGCATAAAATTCAAAATAATTTCATGAGATCAGAGTAGATGGTAAGCAGATTGTGAGTATCAGGTAACAGGAGTGTTTTCACGAGAATCACACAAAGGAGCAATCATTTAAGGATTACGTCTATGGAGTGGTATAGCAACTCAACTTRTCATCGTGGCAGGGGAAGGGAAATTCTGTCTTACAAGTGAATTTTCATCCCATGGCTGTCCAAGTCAACTAATTTTTGGAATGTGAAAAAAAAAACCCCAAGGAATGGGATGCTTCAGCCTGCCTGTGTAGGCCCCTGAGTCCTCTGCTGTGTTCTGCAGCTCTGAGCAGCTGGTGTCCAAGGGAGCCCATGGGACACCCAAGCCAGTTGCCTCATGCGGTGCTGGGGGCTGAGAGGTGGAGAGGTGTGACAGTCCCTCTGCCAAGTCCAGGTCTGAGACCACAGGGGTAGGTTCAAGGTGAAGAAAAATGATGCATAACCTTTGTTTTCTGGCAGTATGTGGGACACGYGCCAGCTACGGGCCACGCATCGTGGGGGGAAACGCATCATCCCCCCGGCAGTGGCCGTGGCAGGTCAGCCTGCAGTTTCATGGGCACCATGTCTGCGGTGGCTCTGTCATCACTCCGCGCTGGATCATCACAGCTGCGCACTGTGTCTATGAGTAAGTCCCTGCATCGTGGCATCGGGGTGCCCTAAAATCCCATTTGCAGTTCACCCACACAGGGAGGCCATTGCAGGAGTGGCCTATAGMATCATGCCTTCTCTTCAATAAAAAGAAAGCATGAAAAGCAAGTACCATCCTTATTTCACTGGTTTGCTCCATAATATTCAAACTGTATTTCTCTGGTTTTGKACTAGTCTTTATGAAGAACAGACAAGTGCGACAATTTTCACATATTATTGGCACTCCCAACTGCCTGGGAAGWCATTTTCAAAACAAGGTGACAGGTTTTAGGCTTCCAGATCAGTGGCTTGGCTTTACTACATAGGAGTTAAGCAGGTGGATTTTGTACTGGGCGCTCCTGGTGTTCAGGAGCTATAAAAAAATTACATAATTCTTTCCAAGTTTTACCAAATCAATCAGTTGTAGCTAGTGAGTTATGCTGAGCTTCTCAGTGCCCTGCCTGTCTTCCAYTGCTCCTTTTTAAACTGTAGAAGTATCCCTAGAGTTGCAAACAGAAGCTAAATAGTTGCTCAGACTCTTATAACAATAAAAATAGTCCTGTGTTATTTATAATGAAAACAGCTGTCCAGCTGTGCATTCCTGTTTGCTTGAAAATGCTACAAGCTAGCATCTCTTTATCTAAGGAAATCCAAACCACATTCACTGAAGGCCTTTAAGGCCGCTAAAATGTTTTTGTCTGATCAATTCTAGACACCATGGGTTTTAGACACGGGTGTCAGCTTCCAAGCCAGTTCTCTAGATGCTTTGGTAGCTTGTGGAGAGAAGAAAGGGGACAGACAAGTCTCCCTGTCATGTCATACTGTCATATTCCCATAAAAATAGTTATTTAGGAATTWGGCATCTTGCTACTTCTGTAGTTCTGTGATGGTGATTTATTCATGAACTAATCTGATTTGTTCAAAGGTTGATTGTGCAAATAACTTGCACTCCCTGTCCCCGAAGTCCTTTTTTGGGACCTCCACTAATCTACCACTAGCACAGCAGGGTAGACCCTGCAGAATAGATAGATGAGTTGCGTGCTGCAGCCTGGTGTGGAAGGTGTGGCTGCAAATGATCTGAGGGTAGAAGCAAGGCCCATAATAAAAGCTGCTCCCTTGAAAACATCTTGCTGTGAGTGCCACTAAATTAATCTAAAGACAGCATCAGCTGCTGTGGGATTGCATAGGAAGGAAGSTGGTTTTTACAGGTAGAATGAGACAAAGCTCTTATTCGTAGAAAACTGCACAATTTGCCAGTAATACAGTACATTGCTGTCATTAATCATCCTTTCTGTTTTTTCGAAATTATGTCTCAAACACAGCCAATATTAATACATCAGTAAGCAAGTACAATTGACTGCAGTTATTTGCCTGTAGAAATTCATGTGAAATCTGAGAGTTTTCTTAAAGGTCTGTCACTCTCTTACCACCTTGTTTCAGCTTATACCAGCCAAGCTCATGGAGTGTGCAGGTTGGCTTTGTGACTCAGCAAGACACTCCAGTTCACCCATATTTAGTGGAAAAAATTATATACCATCGAAATTATAAACCCAAGACAATGGGAAATGACATCGCACTGATGAAACTGGCAGCACCACTTGCTCTCAATGGTAATCCTCTGTGGGTTTTCAATTTATTTTGCCTTTCTAGTTAAAAGTAAAGAGTGTCCTTCCTGGGATAGATTAGGCACATTTCTGTCAACTTCTAGGGCTACGTGCTGACCAGTGGAGTGGTCCCCATTTCCTTTAGGAGCAAGGAGAGAAATCCCACTCACTCCAGTGGGACTCAGGATGGAGCTAGGTCAGGCATCCTGTGGAGAGACTCAGAGTGAGARCTTTGCATCTGCACTAGCATCTAGGCCAGCACCAGCACCAATCCTCAGGAGAGCAACCCCAGTTACAAATTTTGGTGGGGAGACAAGCTGTGAACCCGCCTTGGTCCCTGCCTCATTCTGTGTCCTCATGTGAGTGCCCACCTGCCTCTTTGCCCTGCCACACCAAGGGATCCAGGGTCCAGCAATGGATCCAGTAATGTATCCAGTAATCCCCATCCCACTGCCCACTGAGGTGCAGCATGCCAAATCATTCCGTGCAGTACCTCGGCTTTTAATCTCTGGTTTTCAGTTGCTAGCAGGAAATAATGTTTCTTAGGTCATCTCTGATTCAGGTTTGGCTATAGGAACTCCAGCATGGCTGTACAAATTCTGGGCCAGAAGTAAAACCCAACACAATCCACTTTTCATCTCAGGTCAGGTCGGAGCTATGCTGATGGGGTGAGCTTGTCCCTGTGATTGCTAGGCAAGGACTCCCTTTCCAAACTGCATCAGCCTGATCCCAGCACCCACGGCTGGCCCAGCATGGCGTTCCTCAATATCAGGAACAATTCTGGATCCGGTATCCAGCCACAGAGAAGGAATAACATAATTCTGTGGCTCTGAAAAGAAAAAAAAAAAGAAAAGAAAAGAAAAGAAAAATAATTTCCAGTCCATTGTGTTGCTGCCTTACTGCAGTCATTTAATAATAGGCAAAACAAAGTTATGTGAGAGCATGAGAGGGGGGGATTACCTATGTGGCACTATTTTATCTTTATCTTTAATATTTTGTCCTATCTAAAACAAACACGTCATCTTGCTTTTTCTTGGAGCTCATACTGATTTTTATAATGTCCTTGCTGTCCTCATTTCTATGAGTATGGGGAGTCCAGCAGTATTCAAAWCTGAAAATAAAGCTTAAAATTCAAAGAGACATCAAGGCAAATTAAAATATAATGATTGATTTAAATGAAAGCCATTCTTATTTTATCAGCAGGATGTTACCTGCAGCTGCCACAGTGGGTGAATTGAAATAATGAATAATAATATTGTATTGATTTAAATTATATCCTGCCAATGTCTCCTAGTCACATTGGCCCTTTCTGCAAAGGAGGGCTTGGTGCTCTCTGACTTCTCTCAATCGTCACTTCCTAAACCACTTATCTTGAAATCTTTTSAGCATTTTGCTTACATGAAAATTAATCTTGAGGGATTTTTTTCTGACTTAAATCTCAGTTATTTCGGTTTTCTTCTGTTCAGGAATAAATTTGGGAGGCTATCAGGGACAGCAGTGGCAATATACCTCAGGTGGCTGGTGTGTGGCCTAGGGAGACTTGRGGAGCTCCATGCTGGGAGCTGGGTGGGATCCCTTCACAAGAGAAGACTGAATCATCAGCAATACCCTGATGATATTCCCGCATCCTCCCTCACTTCGCTCAGAGACAGGTCATCTTGGTGCGTGCAGTTTGTGAATCACAAGTATGAGCATCACTTATATTGCACAGTATTCAGCACCCCAGAGGGTAAAGGTGTTTCATCTCAGAGCTGTTGGGATAGGAAGCAAAGGAAAGCCCAAGTGATTTTTTTGCCATATCAGTGGGATAGAGTGATTTGCTCTCAGGGCTCTTTCCCATGAAATTACCCAAAACCAGGTGAGGGTCTGTGTTGTGCTTGCCAGCTGAGTACTGTGTCCATTTCTTGTTTTGTTCTTTAATTTATTGACATCCCAAGGCCTCCTTCTTACTTGAAACAAATTGTCTCTGATGTAGGTACTATTTCAAACTTCGTTGGTAAACAACAAAAAATTAAAGTTTCCAGGCTACTTTATGTGGAGACTGAATGATTTTTTTTCATAATAAACTCACTGTAAACCAAATCCTTAGGTTTTGGCTTTACTCAGGCATACATTTTTGTTGAATTTTTAATGCAGTTCTCTTTTTTCTCTTTTTTAAATAGGTCACATAGAGCCAATTTGTYTGCCTAATTTTGGTGAGCAGTTCCCAACAGGAAAAATGTGTTGGATATCAGGATGGGGAGCAACTGCTGAAGGAGGTATTTTAAATGGTAGCTCTTACAACACCACATGAGAACATCTCACACAGAGTAAATACAGGATTTGGCTGTAGCACTGTTCAACATTAAATTTTCTGGAATATGTTGCTGGAAAAACAAAACTATTCCTAAACTTTATCCTCACCCAGGATGCAAATTGAATTTTCTGCATGCGGCCAAACGAGGCAAAAGTGCTGTTTACACTCCTACCACACAGAGTGGATGGGTACACTCAATGAAAAGGATGCAAATCACACATAGACAGCAAAGTCACCCAGGGTACTGTACTGAGAACTTGGTCAAACTGTCCATATTCAACACAGAAAGAACAGCGTGAATGCAAGAAACAAGCAGCTATTATTTCAGAGAAAGCATATATGTGCTTTGAGGCAGGTTGGGTGATAAAGAATACTGATTTGTGAATAATGTCACAAAGAAAAGTGATTACTTTTTTTTTTTTTTTTACTATGACTCACAGGTCATGTTATTCAGTAATGCACACTGAATCACTTTAAATGAAAGTGTTTGATGCCTYAGGTGGTTACTTTTTATTTATTCTTCATTTGTCTCATTTAAAATGTTCCCATTGTTCAGAGAAAAAGAACGATATTACTTCACCTATGCTTTGGAAAGTCAAAGATAAAAAAGAAAAAAAATGGGGCTTACTGCATTGCCAAAAAAAAAAAAAAAAAAGGTAAAAATAATTAGAAGAAGGTATCCCTGCTTGAGCAGGGGTTGATGGTCTCTTGAAGGTCCCTTCCAACCTTAACCATTCATTGAAAGGATTAATTCAGAGTCTCTGGACAATACTTACTTATAAACTAGATATTTGTAGATGATTAGTTGGCTAGGACAGGGTGTAAATTCAAAACYGATCAATGTTAGTTTTAGAAGAGAATGTGCAAATAGCTTTAAAAGTTCATTATAGACTTGGTTGTCTAGTTTGAGGTAGATGCATATAATATACAGTTATATACAGTTGCTAGTTCTGGATGCTGCAAGTGATGAGACATTCAGTTCCTTATTTATGTGCTGACATTCTAACCATTCTTCTTTTACCCTTGTTTGCCACTTCTTCAAATACTAAAACCTCTCCGTTCATAAATGGATATTAGTTTCAGGAAATTTCAGGACATCAGAAACATACTTTACTAAGGTGATAAGGATACTTTTTTTCTTTATACTTTGATACAGGTGATACATCAGAGACTATGAATTATGCAGGTGTTCCTTTGATTTCTAATACAATCTGCAATCACAGGGATGTCTATGGTGGTATCATAACTCCTTCAATGCTCTGTGCTGGTTTCCTAAAGGGAGGCGTAGACACCTGCCAGGTATGGAAGTTTCCAAACTACATCTACACACATTAATAGCAGCTGTGGAAAAGCATGAGTAATAATTTATCAGGAGGCACTCCCATGTTTTTGTTGGGCAAATATTTGGGGTTTTGCCATTTGCTCTCTTTACTGTAAGTATAAAGCACTGACTGCTTATGTTCATATGCTACCATTCCCTCTTACATTTCTTCTGTGAACAATATCTGCTACCTGTAAAGTCAAATTTACTTAAGACTTAAATTTTTAATTTCTTACGTGTACTATAGCGTGATACCATCCTCTTTTTACTATGGCCACTGGCTAAGAGAAAAATTTGCGATGAGAGTAGCTTGGAAGATCTGCAGGGCACAGAAAGCCCAAGGTGAAAAGCAGCCAAAGTATTTAACAAGAGAGTAGCAGAAGTGTTTAAATCTGGAAAAGCTCGAATGTGTCAAGAAGGAGGGGGAGGGGAGTTTGAGTAGCTCAGAGGATCAGTAATGAGCTCTGAGGAAGGAGAGGGAGAGATGAGCATGCCCACCTTGTGTCAGGTCTCCCCCAATACAGAGAAGTGCAGCCTCATCTAGCAAGACATGAATAATGAGCAATGTGCTGAGGAGAGGAAGGCTTGATGTTTCCAGATCTGCTCATTTCTAATCACAGAAAAAGGTACAAAACAAAAAAAAGGCATTAGATGCTTAGAATATAGGTCTTCACTTAATGCCTGTTTGCTGGAGCAGAAAAGCACAGATCCCCACAGCAAGGTACCCAGCAGCTGCATCACATTGCACCCAGGAGAGCTGTCCACAGTCAGCTCACTCAGCGTATGGTTTTACATGGCAAAACAAACCACACTCCCTAAAGGGAGAGACTCTTTCTAAATTCTCTTATCTATCTATCTATCTATCTATCTATCTATCTATCTATCTATCTATCTATCTATCTATTTATTTTAATTCCACTGGCTCTAATGCTAGACAAGCAAGAAACTGCTTCAATGAAATAAATTGGGAGTTTTCAGCAGTTAAGCATGAGTCAGGTGAGTCAAAGCTGCTGGGCAGAATGTCTGGGGATTGGACAGAGCTGGTTCAAAGCACTGTGTAAGTGTGCAAGCAGGAGCAGGCAAGGGAAGGAGGTATGAGCATCCCATGCTGACACAGCAAAGGTTGAATCAGATCAGATCAGTAGCCAGGAGCTTTTTGAGAGAAGCAGCTGTGAGAAACCATGACATGGAGACTGGAGATTAGCAATGCCATGTCTTCAGGACAGGTGACATCCTTTGGTACCTCAGTCTAATTGCAGGCTCAAATTTTGTTTCTATTGCTCTGTACTCCTACAGGGAAAAAATATGATCTAATATACCTCTTTGAGAAGCTGCTAGCTTTTGCTGTAACATATGCCCTTTCTAGGACCCGGAAGGCAGAAAAATAGGAGGCTGAATTGTTAAAATATGTTCTTTCGTCCATTTGCTTCATTTTCTGGGCACTGATACTTGCTTTAATTCTTTGTCCTCCAGGGAGATAGTGGGGGACCCCTAGCATGTGAAGATAAGAGTATCTGGAAGTTGGTGGGGACCACCAGCTTCGGGGTGGGCTGTGCAGAAGAGAACAAACCAGGCGTCTACAGCCGAACCACCTCGTTCCTGGACTGGATACACGAACAGATGGAGGTGTGACTTGGCCCTGTCTCTTAATGTCCGGTAACAGCTTTGCATGTGTCACAGCTGACCTGTGTTGTATGGCACCATGTGAGGGAGGAGCATGGACCCTGCCTGTCCTGTGCTGCCCATGCTGGGATGGAGGGAAGGYGGCAAGTCGGTGTGGCAAAGGCAGGTGTCCAGCAGAGGTGCTGAATGAGGATCTTGAAGAGGTGTCAGTAAGGCTGCCACTGGGATACAGTGAAAAAAGGGACTGGGGATGGGGGTGATGGGAAACCAGTGGTGGTGAGCAGGGTATACAGTGGYGGGGGGCTGAAACAGCTGACTCAGGAGACTGGTAGCAAGAGAAGAGGTGCCAGGGGTTTTACCTGGAGCTGTGAGATTACTGCAAAGGAGTTTGGTGAGTGGAAGCTGAGCAAGGAGAAGGAAACTGGGAACAGGGTAGAGAATGTGCTGGCTGGAAGGAAAAGAGTGCAGCATGAAGGAAATGAGGGAATGCTGCAACTGCTTCTGCCAACTCCCCAAGAATGGCCTGCTCCCCAAAGCTTGYGCCCTTAGCCCACCTCTGGTGCAGCTGGAGAGGGGGTGGGCACAGCAGACAGAGCCAGAAACGTTATTTTGCTTTGAGAGGACCTCAGGCAGGGGTCTCTTCCTCAAGCAGAGGTACCTAGAGCCAATTTAGACACCCAAGTGTTTTCTGCCAAGTGGCTCTGCAGAATGGCTGGGATTGCTGGCTGTCCCTGGGTCATATCTGCCATCATCATGGAGTGTCTCAGATACGTTGCAATGCCTCAAGTGGTGCCAGACATAATGTATAGGTGTTTGAATCATGCCTCAGGTGATTGACCAGTGGAAAAGCCCTCCAGGCCTTACAAACATTACAAYCTCCAGGACTCGGTTCACTGGTTCACTTGAAAGCATCTTCTAGCATTGCAGATGACACCTGCACATGAGGTATATGAGATACCTGCTTGGTGGTGGAGGATAAGACTCAGGTTCTATAGGAGATGTAGACCCTCCTGGACCAGCTGCTGGAAGTCAGGTGAAGTGCCAAAGGGCACTTGGAATGGCACTGGGTAGTGCATATGCAGGCAACTAAACCTGCTCCCACAGCTCACAGGCCAGCACTGATGAGAAGGTTCTTAAAGGTCATTTTCTTAGTATGAAGTCAGAACCATGATAAGCATCAAAGTGTATGACCCAACCTATTCTAGCCTTGGTCTTCACAGAGAGGAACAGTGCTGCTATTACGGCACCATCATGACTGGACCTTGAGGAGAGCAATACAGCTCCCTCCCCAGCCTGGACACCAATGCATGCCACCACAATGCCAATTCCTATGCTAATTCCAGTGAATTAGCCCCTCCCACTCTGCTTTATGAAATATTTAGGATCTCTGCTTCAGACTAAAGTGTTAATGTCAAGCATTCATAAATGAGGGAATGCCAGGGATAAGGTTATACGTGCAAATTTAGTTCACCCTTGATCTGTACAGCGTGTGACGTGCACTGTCCTCGTGACCTTTATTATACACAAAGGTTTCAATTATCACGTGGCTAGCCATTACTCAACAAGGCTAAATTAGCCTGGATAACAGTTCTCGCGAATGACAGCTTTATTTTTATGTTTTCACGTAAAAAGTTTTTGTCCTTGCAGTTGCCCCAAGTCCAAGCATAAGTTCCAGAAGTGCCTGGTATTTTCCATATACCATGGAAATGCAGACATTTCAAATGCACAGATGTCCATTATAAATGAATAATTAAGGGGGAAAAGTATACTTAAGTCTTTGCTTAAAGATTTTTAAACTTTAAGTTTTGGAAGGGACGTCCCTGAAGTGYAAATATTAGTTCAACAAAGATTTTCAATGTAGGTATTAAGGAGCTCCAAAATAAACCAGCAAGTGCAGTAAAGATAGGGTACCTCTGCAATAGGACCAAGGCAATGGGTTATGCCTAACAGGTCTGGATTGTGGTTCAAAAGTTCTGACCTGCTTTTAACTGCTGTTGCTCCCCTTGCATTGGGATTTATTTGGTTTCTCCTGAAGTTCCTGTACTTTTTTTTCCGAATAAATTAGCTTGGTGGTTAAAGTTTAATGACGGAGTAAGGAAAGAGCTGCATTTAGGTAAAAGTGATACAGATTTAAAAGGTAAGGAATCTGGGCACTGAGGAGGCACTTAAAGGCTTTCTTTCTGCAAAGTATATTAACAACTGCTCACCTTTCAGTTGGGCACAATCATCAAATATAAGGCATGACCAAGGAGGAAGCATTTATGTTTTCTGATCTTCAGTCTTCTCCAACCATTTGATAACAGCTCTCGCCCATAAGTCTTAAAAAGGTTTTTTTATTGCTTTCCCTTAAATGGGAGAAAATAGTTGATACTGTTTAGCAAGATGTTTCTACAACGTGATGAGCAGAATGCTGCCTCCATTTTGAATAACTTTCCTGCATCAGAAGAAGCCAAGAGTTTAGAGCATGTAATGGGAGGTACCAGAGACCTAAATACATTACTGGATRATATATATGATGCTTCAACTATTAAATCTGAATAGCTGTGAAAGATTCCCATCCCAATAACAACAAAAAACAAGTGGAACAACTAACTARAAGCTAAACAACCCACCTCAAAGTCTGCTTAGCTCCCTGTATCACTCACTTGAGCCACATAGTCTCCATCCACTACTACTAACATATTTCTCCATCCCCTGTAACCACATATTTTTATGAATCTTCTATTCCTGTCTCAGCCCACGCACAGCAAAAATGAATGAACAGAAGCTGACTGTGTTTGYTCTTGTTCACAATGCATGTAATGGGAATTTGTCTGCACATTTTTCTGAAGAACATATACTGACAGATCATAGCACTGGCTCCAGCAGCTTCCTGGTTCCTTTGGTTATTGTAGCACAGTAAAACACAAACAAACAAACAGCACTCTCAGAATTCAGTAGACATGAAAATAAACATTTGAATAGAMACATAATTGGTTTTGATTTCTAGAGAGAAGAACTGCAAACCTGAAGAGAGCAGTGATTCCCTGGACTTCTGAAAATCCACATCCCATTCCAGCTGCACAGAGGGATGTGTCACAGTTTTTTGGACCCTGTGTCTGAAATTCTTACCTTCACCAACTACTTTTTGTCATCTCTTTTTTGGTACTGGTAACTGCACTTAATGAGCCTATWGTGCATTCAGTCTTTTCCAGCAGTAGGGGTCTGGTTAATGAACATGTATATTTACTGTAAACCACACATTGCACATAAAGAAAAAGTGCTAACACTGAGAATMTAGAATCAAGTTATAATTAAAGTTTTGAAAGCAACATGAGTCAAAGACTATAAGAACTTTATATCATGGTATTAGCTAAGGTTATTAGCTACTCTTTTAGTTCTTCCTTCCCAAGAGCCAGGCTACAGAAAGACTTCTATTCATATAAAAGGTTCATGCTCTGTTGCATGGGTATCAGCAGATAAAATGCCATAAAGCAAGCAGGGAGCAAGCAGCTGGCAAGCTTCTGAGTACAATTAGCTCCARATCATGGGGGGAGAAAAAAAAAGAACGAAAAGTTTAGATTCAGATCTTTATCATGAGCCCGCAAACTCAGTCCCTAAAAATTAAATCCCAAAGTGTTTTATTGCTGTAAATGGCTCTGCAAGAAGAAACACACAAGCTGTAACTTTACGGACAACTTTTGAGATTACAAACAACCTTAAAGGGGCCTTYTTTACTGGTTTCAGCATGCTATAAAGTCAAAAAGAATGTTCTATCTATAGCATATAGATAGCATATAGATAGAAGGCAATAGTTATCAAACGTAAACATAAAACAAGTTYACTAAGGCACTCTCGCTCAATTGCATTCTCTGTTTTCTCTCTAGATAGCACAGTGTAGATCTTGTACTTTTGTACCTATTAGTGACAGTAGCGGTGCAGGTGACCTGACGTCAATACGTCAAGCAGCCAGGGGTAAAATGCCTGAAGTGCTGCTGTGGTTTCCTGCTTTAAAAGACATTTTAATACAACCACCTCCTGTGGTTATGTTATAAAGAGCCTTTTCATTTTGCATATGCTTTTTGTAAGAATCATGGGATCCAAGTAACAATTTTAGAACTGAGTGCCAGATGGTAGGTAGAGTAGATATTGAAAAATAGAAAATATTGTTCGAGCTTTTCAATACCAGCCAAAATTGATCTTATCATCTTCTGATCTAATGCTGCTGATCTGCTTGAGGTCAGTCTTTGGATATAGTCTGTTTGCCTCTAAATCAACATGTATATCACAGATATTCACCACTGCAGCAAGAAAGTACATGTGAATTACAGTCTCACAGTTATAATTGTGAGACACCAGCAAACCACACAAACTGTCAAACTCAAGTATGTTCTGTGGATACTCATTTTGGTTTCAGACCTGACGGCTTTACGYTTCACCATAAATAAAGAAACCTGCAAGTGTAATGGAAATAATATTTCCAGAAATCATAGGTTGTTACAAAGAAGGAATCATGATCAACTATCTGACACAAACATTAGAATGAAAGGGAAGATTTGACTTGTCTGAACCTCAACAAAATGAAACCCAAGTTTGTCAAACTCCTGTGTAAATAAGAGATTTTCAGAAATATTTTACAACCCAATTGTTTGTTTTCCTAATATTCTCACAGCCTTAATATGCTTCATATTTTATAATTGGCAGCAATCAGAGGACTGTTCTCTAAGAGTACAGTGACTATTTCATATCTCTGAAAATATCTTGACATGTTCTTTTCAAATCYTCCAAATTTCCATAGTGAGACTATACCCACTGTGACCCACCTGTATATTACAAAGGAATCTAACACAGAATTTAGAAAACTGGCCAAGTTTTTTCAGACAGGTACAAGAATCCACATTTACCTCTAACTCAATGAAAATCAGTTATGGATGGATCTTTACCACTCTTCCTGATGTTCTCACTGCAAAGSCGCTTTTCTACCAGTTTGTGTTGTATTCCTGGCTGAAGCATTTTAGGTACATGCAGAATGCTATTACAAGAAGTCAATCTGTAAAGYTGGTTTTTCCTCCCTCACTTTAGGCCATTAACTTTTGCAGGAAGTTTAAAAATAGATTATAACCACATCATGAGCATATTTCTTTGAATTCACCCAGGAGAAGATACAAGGGGTTTTAAGACATTTACTGTGGAAAGGGTTTTGCCAACAGGTCAGTATCACATTTTGTTCCAAGAGACCCTAGATGAACGGATTGCCTCTCATTTACTTAGAATATTACTTTCTTCTGGTATCATARAAATGATTTATAAAAGGCCTGTGCTTGCGCCAGTATGTCCTGCTTTTAGAGAAGAGTGAGGAGAGGGGAAAGAGGCCATGGCCAGATAGGCAGGGATGGAAGGGGTCTTGGGACTTACCTCAAGCCTGGGATGCCCTGGCCAGAGTAGAGGCCCCTGCATGGCACATTTGTGGCATGGGCCTTCTCTGGGACTAGGGCAATGACTACCATCCAAAACCTTGCAAGYRAGCACAGCTAAATACTGTATACTAASGGTGGTAGCTGCCAGGCATATCTGYCCTCTGCGATATCCTCCCTCATCGCCATCAGAAAGGTTAGTAGCCAAAATTCTTCTTTCTTACTGAATTTTGAGTCCCTACTGACAGCTAATCCTACATCTGGAATGAAAGTCTAACCAGAAGACAGTAAAGCAACTTTGCAAGGAGTTCTTGCAACTGCAGGTTACCAAGTCCTTCATATTCTCTGGATTTTCTTCTCTCTCTTAAATTCATATTATCAACTATGAAACTTCTCTGCATACAGAGACCCGCCAAAAAAGGTAAGGGTGAGGATAGCTTCAGTTTAACTAAATTTCTTGATGAGGGATTTCGTGTTAAATGTCTTGGAAGTACTTAAGATCTTTATGCTTGAGGGGTGTACATCCACTACATTATTGAAAAGGCTGATGGAACAGCTTCTAGCTTGTGAACTCAGATCACTGGTTAAAGTGGTTGCATTGACACAGGATTACATTACAGTCATGGTATCCCTTAGAAATACARCCTGCGTAGCTCGTGGTGCAAACTTACATCCACAACATGTGATAGTCTTCAAAAAGGAAACCAATKTATAACTCCACAGTGAACATCCAGCATATGAACAAATCCATTGCCATCACCTGCTCTGTCATCAAGATAAGTATTTAAATCTGAAAACTGAAGCAAAGCTGATAAATTCAGATGAACCAGATGCATCCTTTATTCAACATGAAGTTTTCTGAGATATGCTGCAGAACTGATAAGTATCACAGACATAAACCCACCTTTTATCAATATAGAAATTTTTTGGTACTTGAGATGTTTAAACAAACAAGCAATTCCTGTAAAGATGTAGAGATCAGCATGAAAACAAATGTATGAGCAAATATAACGTCTGGGAAAGCACAAGTTTTTTCTGAGACATTGCCTGCTTTTCCATACTAACACATTCTGTATTAGGAAACAGCTGATGCTAAGAAAGAAGGGGATTGTGTAGAGCTGTTTTCTAAAAACTTCTTCTCTGTCAAGATGTTCCTATAAGTCTAGCCAAGTGGATACAATTACATGTTAATTAAAAAACAATTGATAATTTTTGTCAGATTTCCACATTCAGAAAAAGGTCACAATCTTGTGTTCTACAAGTGCTGCACTGTACATTTTGGTGTTGTGGTGATAAACTAGCTTGATCGTTAGAAAGCTATACATTCTTCAATATCTCTGAAGCATGGTACCATTTAAAGATATGCAGAACTATTTTTTTTTCTTCAACAAATATCCTCAAGAGAAGTAGTATCACAKTAACATGCTGTAGAACATAGGAGAACATAAAGAACAATGAGAAATAAGCTTACATCAACTGTTTAACTTCAGGGAAGGTACAAGGAAGTGGTTCTTATCTGAGCTGAAAAAGTACACTCCATCATTGCCTTTAATCTCTGCTTTTACGTGTTTTGGAGGGACTGAGGCTCCTCAGTTTGCTCTGTTGTTATTCACACATGTTTTCTTGCTGGTGGGACTCCTGCAGCAGGATTATATAACCAACCTAGACGTCAGTTAGTAGGTAGGATTTCTAACAGTTTGCTACCAAACTTGTCATGGGAGATGTACTAATGCAGTCTGGTGGATGGCACAAAAAGATTAAATCATTTTTTACTGTTTAAAAGTAAATTGACTCTGTTCCTGACTCACTTTTCTGAAGAGCACTTTGGTAAATGCCAGTCTTGGTGATACAAGGGTATGCCGCGTAATGGGCAAGAAGGAAAAATAACCATAACCCATATATTAATGCTGGAGTGCATTTACACAGGCTAAATGCAGGTGGTGACTGAGGATGCATTAAGAGCATTGCAGGCAGTTGAAAACTCTCCCTTCAGGTATGTACACTAAATGTCTGCTCGTAGGTTGTCGGTATTCCTAGATGTGGCCCTGTTTTCAGGCCTCAATATAGTTATATTGTGAAAATAACCTTAACAGAGCAAAGCATTAGAAGTCAAAACAACTGCTTTAGCTGCAAGAAAAGATTTGTTTGTATATCGCATTGCTGAGTGACACTAACGTGGCCCCCAAGAGCATTTTAGGGAACGAAGCCTTTGCTGAGGAGTGATGTTAAAATTTAAGTGTGGTCCTCTGAAGCTTTAAAATGAGAGAGGGAGGGCAGTAAGGGAGTTTAAAAAGTGAGAAAAAAAAGTCATAAAGAATATTTTGAAGCTACACAGCACTAAACTTTAGGGCAAAACCATTAGCATTTACAAAACCAAAACAAAACAAAACAAAACATCAAACCTTCCTAGACACTTCCCCGAACGCCTCCTCATGTGACAGGCCCTTATCTGTTGCTCAGGCAAAATAATCAGGATTCACAAAGTCAATCTGTGAGTATTAAATGATACATTTCCCTTCCATCTTTGCAGTCCAGGTCTCACTGCCCCTTCACTGCCAGTAAGGGCAAGGGATCCTCCTCATGCTTTGAGGCAGGGAGGTGGCTTTGGCACCCCACAGCTGGGCAGTGGCCGAGCGCACCAAGTGCCACCAGCCCTGCGGGCCACCCTGTACCCACCCACCCGCCGGATCACAGCTGGCCCACAACCACCGCCTCGCAGCATTKCCTTTGCTTTCAGGGCTTCGCGAAAGTTTGTAAGCCGGCTAAACCGTGATCAGCACTTTTTGCCCCGAAAGCGGTATCGCTTATATCCTCAACATGAAAGCAACTTGCAGAAATAAATTTCAAATGCTCCAGATGATATCAAGCCCACAGCAGATGGCAGCACACATCCAAATTTTGCCTCTATCGTCCACAACAACAACAAATTAATGCATTAACAACCATAACAAGAACAAAAATGTGGCTAATGAGAACAAAAATATGGCTCTCCTAGTTTCTGCAGGAGAGGCTAAGGTGGACACAGGGTGCYCACACCAGAGTGGGGGGCATTCCCTCTAATTGAGGAGCACAGCCCTGCACAAGCGCACTATGGAGCTGAGGTGCTCTTGCCACTGGCTCGTCTTTTGATAAAAACAACTTCTCATTGGGAGAATTGACAATTTTCATAGTTCCATTGGGAGAATTGATTTKAGGAATTAACAGCTCAAAATTAACAATTTTCTAAATTACTGTGGATTTTTTTTCTTTCTTTGAGTTGATGAAAGATCAAGCTTTGCTTTGTGTTGGAATTATTCAGCAGCTCAGAGGCAAGCATTATTCTACTAGAAAAAAAATGAGTGAAGCTGTTTAGCTGTTTTCAAACTGTGTATGACTGCTTCTCACTCTGTTACATAAGTGACATCGAGGAAAAAAAAGCTGTATTGGAAACATCCTTAGAGGATTATGTTACAAAARATCTGATCAATTTCATTCCCTGAGKTAAATGAACTCCAAGAATAAATCAGTAAAGGAGATTTTCCAAATGTTTAGTTAATCTAATGCYAATAGTAAGTACTAACAAGATTTTTTTTTTAAGTGTGTGAGTTTCTGGTGTTGTCATGTACCATCCTCATACAAAGCTCTCAGTTGTTCTTTATGCAGATACTTCTGGCTTCCCTGGAAGACAAGAGAGGCCCAAGAGCCRCTGGCTGAATTGGAAGGTCTCTCAGATGTTTGCAGTGTGATGCACACAATACAAAATACAAAAMAAMCAAACAAAATGGATTCTGCTGTGGGAATTGAGTGCCCAACAAGAAGGAGGCAAGTTGTGGGGATTCAGACCTCTGAACAGTGTAGATCGCCCCAGCTCAACATCTTGTCCCTGGGGCATCCTCAGCGAGGAAGCCTGAAACAGAGTMTTTCCAACACATAAAGGTGAAAAACCACGTTTTTGTATAGGAGGTGATATAYAAATGAAGTATCCCTCTGAGTAATCCCATCTCCACCAGTACTTTGGAGCAGAAGCTTTCTGAGTGAGCCCCACCTTGCTTTTCCCATGGGCCTTCCCTAGCACAATGTTCCTGGTTTCAGCGGTGTCACTCTCACATTATAGCTGCAGTTAGTTATCCTCTGCCTCATGCTTGTGCCTAATGGGCTTCCAGTACCTCAGACACACAGCTTGCCACTCCTGTCACCCGTGTGTTTCTGCAGTGAAGCAGAGCTGTGCACGGCATCACCCCCAGAGGTCTTCAGGTGGCATCTCCAAGCATACTAATCTCTGCAGATGCGTAATGGCATCAGTGCAGATATATATATATATATATTAGGGCTAATGTGAGGAAAGAGAAACTATTTAAACTGTGAAGATTAGTTTATTCTACCTCTCCTCTCAGGCTAAAACAATAACTTCCCTAAGTAGCCCTTTGCTTAAAGGATCAACCTGTGATTTACAGTGGAAAGCAGGACATTCCTGAATTTGTCAGATAGATACACTTGATATATGATATACACACAGGTTTAGAAATCTGGAGTGGTGACATTTGTTAGGAAAAATATGTATTTGTCTCTATGCATGCACACTGGCGTGTTTGCATGACATACACATACATTCTTTACCTTATCATTTGCTTTAAATAGACTCTGGTGATTGCGACATGAAATCAAAAGCAAGGGAAAACCGTGGGTCTCCAGGCATCACAGAGGCAGTGCACTTAGAACAAAAGTGCTGCTTTCATTCATGGTCCCAGATGTGTCCTGGTGCTTCAGATCTCTAAGTCCACAAGAAATGCCACTGGTTCCCCTCCACATACCTTATCGTCTTCCCTTTTTTCATCCATCTTCTCCCATCCAACACCATCTTTTCTTCATCCTCTCATCTGAGCATATTTAGAAGTCAAGTCAGTGGTTAGTTTTCATAAGTAATAAGAGAGGGAAAATAAACAGTACCATCCCTCTGAGTTGTATTTCTCAGTGGCAATACATAGGATTTCGTAGGAGAGGCTATGTGAAGCACTTTGCAATATTAATTTGCACTATTTCTTACTCCTTTTGTCTCTAGTCAGACTGCCCTCCTCAAAAYGAGATTCTACCAGAAGCTCTTCTCTACCCTTCAGTTCTCAACTAAAAGCAATGACAAAACCATTTATGACCCTCTCTTCTCTTCCTGATGATTTATTTCACCACTTTCCTTCTTTCCTCTGGCTCTTTCCCTCTCTGAAATGTTAAAAGAGGCAAGATGGACCCTGTAAGACCTCTCCTTCTTCTGTTGCCCTGCAAGGCAGATGGAACTTTTCACCCCAYGAGAAACCAGTCTTTCCTGTGCTAAATATATCTCAGCAGCATTTTCTTAATGAGACAGAAAGCAAGACTGTGAACAAAACATAAGTGAAATGGCAAAAACACTGCACATTGTCATTTAATCAATGGGAGCTGTGATGAGGCGAAAGCTGTTCTGTGCCCTGCGTGAGCTAGTACGGTTGGGAACAGCCAACGAGCACGCAAATGAAGCATAAAGAAGCAGACATGGTTTTCAGCTTGAGGTGAAGATGGGTAGAGAAGGAAGGGGGTCCTATATCCATCAGCATCCAGGGTGTTGTGGGTGCACTGGGGCAGCTCAGACAGCACTAGAATTGTGAATAACTGGGTTGAGCCTTGATCCAGAGTTTTTAGGGACCCTCGAGCATGAGCAAACACCACCCAGACATTTCCCCAGCTTTCTCTTTTGGAACCCCTCAGGCCCCACTCTACCCAGCAGCCAACACCTCTGTAGCAGACCTGAACCACCCACYGCTCCCTGCCTCCTTAGCACTCAGTCCTTGCCAGGAGAGGGAGTTCCAGGCCTAGTCATGACCCACGGCACAGTGCTTTCCAGGCTCAGTGCTGCCTTCTTTCCATGTGCTCACTTGGTAAACAAAAAGTTCAGCCTTCTATCTCCAATAACTACTGCCTTTGTATTTCCAGTTCCAATATTTCTGCAGAAGAAAAAGCAGGAGGTAAATACAAGGTTTGCAGTTATTGACCCTCCTTGTGCAATGACATGGACTGTCAGAGCAGGAATCATGGTGGGGATGAGCAGCAGCTCTCAGGGGCCAGGAGTGTCCATCACTATGGGCAGACCAGGGCGAGATGGGGATCGTGCAGTGGCTGTTGGGCAGCCTCTGCCCTCCCACGGCTCAGCTAAAGCTGAACTTTTGCTGCTTTGGTTTTGGGCATTTGTGTTTTCATGGGAAGAAGGAAGGCAGGCTCAGACAGGAAAAAACGTGCACTTTCTCAGGAACAAGCAATGCTCCTCAGCAAGCAGCAAGCTGTTAGTGCCAGCAAAATGGCTGGGGCTCTGAACCATGTGCTGTGCACGTTGGTAAACCTGCCTGACGCAGGAGCTGCAGTTCTGCCTCCCCCATCTCCCACAGGCATCCTGCATTTCAGAGGGGGTTTGCATCAGTGATTTTGAGTGCTGTAGCATTTTCCCAAGAAGTAGCTTACAGTGCATCATAATAAAAGCCAGCAAACCAAATGGGAACAAGCAGCGATGAAAGTGGAACCTTTTTATATGTAACAAAAATAGCTGAGCTGTTTTCCCATATTGCGAGTTGTGTCGAGCTCTGCAGTCAGCACGGCTCCACATGGAGCTCAGAGTCAGAAGGTCGCTGCTGTTGTTATGGTGCAACAAGCAACTATTAAACTACTAAGGCAAGTGGCCACTAAGTCATGTATAAATCTTATTTTAAAATATCTAAAAGGGTAAAAGGAGACACAKATTTTTGAAAACCTATTACTCTTTCTAGTTATTAGCTGTGTCACAGGAAAGTAATGAGCTCGAGGCAGGAATGACCTGAATGTTAATGCAGCAAAGCACGGGATTTAGAGAAGTTCTGCTTCACAGATGCCTGTATGCCTTGAGCTGCTGTGATTTAACTGCCTAACCGCTGTGAGGTGCACCCCAGGAGCTGGGAACCCAGGATTCTTTCAGATTACAGGATTAGTTGGGGTGAGCCTAAAAGATCGTTGTTTGTAAAGTGTAAGAATTTATTGGAACCCACATATAATGCAGGATAACATAGGATGCAGGATAACAGCAAACAACTAACACCAAGCAATCTATAAGCACAGAAAAAGCTGAAAAGTATAGTAATACTAGAAATTCAACAGAATTGAAATCTGACATGCATGTCAGAGTTTTACATTAAGCCACAGCGGATACATGTTATGATGACTGTTCTTACCCTTTCCTTGTCTGTATGGGGTCACCCCAGACTATAGGGGCTTTTTTGATTGTTCTTAAAACAGTCAAGGTGTGCCAGGATGATTCATGTTCTGCCTGCAAATTGCTATCAGAGGCATCTCTGATGACGGGTGGGTTGTGTGGCCCACAAGCCATCTGACAGCGAGTCCGAGTCCACACGGATGTATGCGGATTACTTTTATTCTTCTCAGACTTTGTTCATTATCCAGCTGATCAAAGACAGACACAACAGCTACACAATAAGACCAGTATCTTCAGCTGTCAAGAGGATGGTCAACACTATGGCCAACAGATAACAGTGTGATTGTTCAGAAGGGAACTGTGCAGATGTTGAACAGACAACAGTGCAGATATTCAACGTACAGCCCTGTGCAAAGTTCCTAAGAGACAAATGCTTCCATATCACTTCCTTTTGGTGAGCAGATTTGCTCAGCACTCACAAGGTTGTTACATGACCACATGCAGCGCATCAGTGTGTGGTGCCTCTGGCCATGGTGTCCCTGTGGCCCTTAACTGTTGGGGGCAGACCCAGAGCTCCCCAGAGCTCTCTGGGTTGCCCCATCCTGAGTCCCATGCTTGCCTGTGCAGAGCCTATCAAATAATAAGAAAGAAAAAAAAAAAGAAAAAAAGAGGGGGAGATAGTTGGAGAGAAATAAACAACTTGAGTTTATTTTCTCAGAATCRTTTCTATATCACAGAGAAACTTAATGGTGACAGATGGAAAGGCTCATTTAAAGCCACTTAYCCTCTTCCATCTATTTTGCAATGGACAGCACAGGAATAGATCTTTCCAAAAACAYGAGTGAACTTGTTCTCTTTCTTTTTACTAAAAGGCTAAATAAGTGAGATCGAGCTGAGCCAGTATCAATATATCCTGCTGCAACTAGGATTACTCACCTGATATGAATGGGAACCAGATATTAATGCAAGACCGAAGCCCTGGCTACCAAGCACTACAGTGCAGTGTTCACTGTGCTGTGAACAAGAAAAGATCAACATAAAAACAACTGTACATACTGTGCATGGGTCTTCTATGTCTGCTCCRACTGTATATCTATTTAGTTAGTAGAGCTACAATGTTAATAGGAAATTTTTTTTTCCCTTGACTGGTGAAGGAAGGAATTTCACTAAAGCTGATTCAGAAAGAATTACCAAATATTTTAAAACTTATTCATTTTACTGTTTCCCGCTCTAGCTACTCCTGAGTTCAGGGAATAAAAGTACCCATGATTCCCTTTTKCTGATATTTCAATATGGGTGGTTCTTCCTATTACTCTCACAACACTTTCAATGGCAGCTGTTAAAACTGTTTAACTTTGTAAAAAGCAAAGTTCAACCTATTGAAGGTTTTTCACAAAAGCTTATTTAAAGCAAGTGATGCTCCTTCCTGGCTCATTCCCTGGTCAGTGGCAAGAGAGGATCTTTCAGGATACAGCACAGAAARGAAATAAACCTAATCAAGTCACTCTAAATTACCCTCTGGAGGACCTCGCAGCTTTGCTGATGGTATCGTATCTTCTTTTGGAAACCTGCTTAGCTGCTCTKTCTTCAGGAGCTGAGAATAGCTTATCAGTGTCCCTGCTTTCTGCCATTGCTAGCTCTAGTGTTCCCAAAGGCCAACAATGAGGATCATTTCCTTCGAACATGGAAAATCTCTTGGACTAACRTAACACACCAGAATTCTCTGCATTTTTTATTCAAGTAGAAATCACTTTGTTACTATGTACCATTATAAAGACTAAGTTTCATTACAACACAAGGGAAAAAATTGAAAATTTCTGAAGAGCATCTTGGCTACCTTAAGTGGACATCTGGGCAGGGAATAATCTCATCAAAGATTCATATAAAGCTGCACTTAGCAATTATAATAAAACACTTGCTAAATAATAATTATTCTGAGTATATTCCAACAAAATCATCATGGTCTATTGATGGTAATAAACAATTTCCAGAACTTTTTCTTCTGATAAATGTAATTTCACTAAAGAAAAGTGCTTTAAAAGAATAGATGGACTGAGTCAGGAATTTACTTCCTATCTGGGTTGGAATTTGTAAAGAATGAGAGAAAAATAMCCAAACCAGCAAAGCTAAAAACCTGCAGGTTGGAGCTCCTGGCAGAGGCTCCTGGCTCCCAAGGTTATAGTCTGACTCATTTTGAGTTCCCCTCTCAATTTCTCCCCTTGCAGCTGGCCCTCCTTAATATAAACAATCAAATATGCATTATGTGAAACTGGTTGACACTACTGCCTAATGAGAAGGGTATTTGGCAGGAAGGAAAGGTGCCCCTGACGTGCTGTTGAGAAATCAGGGCCTTCCTCACAAGGACCTCATGTTTCACATATTTTGAAAGGTCTCCTTTGTTATCATGGAGGCTAATAAACACTTTTGGACCTTCACCAAGCAAAGTAGTTACCTGGTCAAGTCCGGACTAAAACCCAGAGAGATGGCGACCCTGTTCTTAGCAAAGTGAGTCCCCAGAGACATGAGAGGGACCATGTGGAGCTCAGAAGGCATTTGCAGTATAGACATGGTGTGAGGATTGTTCTGCTTTCCATTACTTGCAGAGTATGGAATGCCTTTAGCAGCTGAGCTAGAGGCACCTACAGCGGCTGGGCCTGTTCCTACTTTGAGAAAAGTGGTTTGACTTTGGAGAAAGTGAAATTTTTGATCCCTGTCCCATGAAATGACAAATACCATGGAATAAACCTGAAGTCTGCCAGGCTTGAATGAGGAATTAAGATGACTAGTGACAAAGTCTCCCCTCCACATGCATGTGGCTTCACAGGTGTTGCTATTGAAAAGGCCATCAAGAAACTCTACTYACACAGGCTGTTGAATCTTGCCTGCACTCATTACCTAGCTCAGACATGACTAATGTGCCTTAGCTTATGAGCAAGTTATCACATTATTGATGTGGCTGAGGGCTCTAAGACAGATCCTGAGGAACCGTAGGCAGAAAGAGATGGGAAAAGGCTGGGCCGTGTGCATGGCAGATCCCAGAAGACCCTGTGGCGCTCTGATTAAYTGTCTTCACCTTCCATGTGGGATCCATGATAGACCTGGGCAGGGATGCCTGGTGGGTGGTTGGTGGCATCTTGGAGGCTGGAGGTTTGCAGAGAGTGGGYGGCCAGCTCCCCTGCAATGCAGGTTGCCCATGCAGGCTGGAGGAGCTGCTGTGGGTGGGAACAGTGTTTCTCATCTGSGGAAGCCTCTTTTGGTTTGTCCCTGGCGGACAATCCCAGAGAAACATATTGGTGGCTGTGCTAGTCTGTTTTGCAGCCAGCATCTATGGKCAAAAGCCCATAGAACAGGAGAAGTGGAAAGCCGAGACACTTTCACAGAGATGAGACACATCTCCGTCTTAGAGGAACACTTCACAGAGCATCGCTCATTCTCTCATCAAAATCTCTCCTASAGTGGTGCTTGATAGCCCTTACACCTGCATACCCACAGCCCTCTCTCATCTTTGGCCTTCCTGTTTGAAATTAAGCCCAGTTTACAGCGCATTTCATGTCTCTTCCCTCATCCTTATTTGTAGTCCTTTCATCATCAGTTCCCGCAGGGCTATCAATAGCATATTTGTGTGACACAGACAATTTCCCTGCTGTAAATTCTTCGCAGCTCATTGAATAGAGACTTCTTAATTAGGTTTCAGAATTTTTTTCATTAGCAGAGAGACACTGAGGAGTCAGGTCTCACTTCTGAAGCGCAAAATATGATAGATATTTAAGTTGCTTGATTTACTGAAATATTAACCTTTTCATACTTGCTTTTATGACCGTGAACCAACAGCTGTTTTAATACTGTGGCCAGAAATGTGGTTGATAATTTACTTGGTTGTGCCACAAATGGGAGATTTAATTCAGTCATCAAATGTATGAGCCCTCCTGGGCTACTRTATTATCTGCATGACATTTACAAGAAATGTAAACAGTATCTTTTATCATCAAAATTTGCTCGCTTTCTTATTTGCACTGAGAAAGGTCTTGTGTTACCACAAAGGGGTAGCAAAGGGGTTTTTTTGGCTTTAGCTGTCACTTTGCCTCACAAGACTGAGATAAAGTTTTATTTTAAAGGAGAAGAAGTTAATGGTGCTGTGTTGTTACCAAGTGTGAAAGAGGAAAGCTCCTTTTACTTCAGTGCAATTGCAGCACGAGGCAATGAGTTGCATGCAATGCAGCATGAGTTGCACAGAGGCTGAGGGCCTAAGAATAGTATAGAGGGGGATTATCTGTATCTATATATATTGACCCCCACAGTCCCCTTTATCTCTGCCACAGTAAAYTGGCAGTACTGGGCCTGAAAGGAAACTGTGTGCAGGAGTGCACATGCAAGGAATGTGCATTCCTTGATGTATATAACTGCTTTCAGGGAAGCTATGCATACCACTCTGTGTGGTCTGACCTTGTTTCCCTAGATTATTTTGTAGACCATGCAGAGACAGCAGCTTTTCTGGCATATGGCATAGGACATGCAGGTTAGACCCACAACTGATTGCCCTTAAAGGGTCTCCTTGTCCATTTCTTGAGGGACACTGATAGGATGACTCTGATTCTAGTGATCTTACTCGGGCAGTCAAGGCAGGTAGTGCCTACTGAGTAGGAAACTCAGTGTCCCTGAGTTTTTATCTGCTAATAACCAGATGTATATCCCACATTTAAACCACAGACAAATAAGAAGGATTACGGTCAACATACTTGCAAAATGCTACTTGGACCTCAATGATAATTGCTATTACTTCTCTGAGTTAGGAAATGACTGGAATGCAGAAGAAACTTGAAGATTTTCCTCAATAATAAATGTACAGATCTCAAGAAGAATGACATATCTCTAATTATAAAGCAGCAACTTGGTGCGCAAATAGATACGGTATCTCACTCAACTTTATAGTTCCAGCTTTATGGTTCATACTCCAAATCTAATCAGGCKTCTCCGTTAACCTGACTTAGTGATTACTTTCCAAAGAATCCAGAGGCTGCAACAGCTCAGAAGGCAGCATGAGTCTTGTTACTGAATTCAGTGACTGTGTTGAGCCAAACCATTTTGTAGGGAATTTTCCATAGCTTATCTCCTGCTCAGCCTTCTTCAGTCCTCGCTATTATTTGGATGCAAAATGGGTTAGGAAGTATCTTCTTGCTACCCCCTTTTGAAATGGCTGAGGCCATTCTCTGAAGTGACCCTTTTCTCCCACACAATATCTTTGGCTCACTTACTTATTGTTCCCTAGATTTCCTGCTTCTCCTATCATCTCAATAATTTCTCATTTGGATTCTTCTTTTTAGTTGTTTGTRCCAGAAATAACCTTATGGCCCTTTGATTGTATTGCCTCCTTTGCAAGGATTTTTATCACCCACTGTTTCCATATCATCTGCTGTTCCCAGAGTAGAAAATGAGAACTACAAACTCTCATCCTTTTAAAGAAGCAGACATTTTTTCCCATCTGTCATGAATAACATTCAGGCCTTGAAATACAGAGTTCACAATCTCGTCTAAGAAGCTGCAAGAAAATTAAAATGGAAACATATCTTTAGCTTATAGAATTAATAGCTTACAGAATTAATCATCCCAAGTGTTCCTATTTGTACTACTACATGCTATTGAATTAATGAATTATGATACAACATAGGCAATAGTTTGTGTCTGCGCTACTCAATTGCCTTCTAAATATCACTGGTTCAGACATTAAGAGGGTTCAGATGGGTATGACCYGACCCTATGTGCCTGTTGAGAAGAGAGTTTCTGGGACTGCAAAATGACTTTCCTTTCCATCCTTTTGGAGAGYCTGGAACAAAGGGATCTCTGCAGGCTACAGCATGCAGATCAATGAAACGCTTAGTCCTAAGGGGCAATCCAGTGATCCCTGTGCATTGGGCTTTACATCTTTCATACAGTGCATCTGTAAAGTGCCTGTCTGCAGGGTAACTTCTTCCTAAGCAGCTGAGCCACCCATGTGCATGCCTCATCTCTCCCACCGCACACGTTAGAGCTGTGGGCTTGCTCATATCTCTCATTTGCTGCACTGTGGCCAACCAACTCCCTGCAACTGGAAGGATCCTCCTGCTAAATACCATTGACAGAGTCTGATCCAGAAAAAACACCACCACTTTTCATGAGCAGGTTCTAGGTTTATATCTTTCCTCTGACAAACATAGTTGACCTGAGAGGTTCGCTTTGGTGTGTGGTGACTTTCAGCAGCATCTGTGAAATTCAGAATTTTCTGTTCTGAAAACTGCTTTTTAAAAAAAAAAAAAATCAGAATTGAAAACAAACTGTCTGTAGTCTTCAGGCTCAAAACGCTCACCAGGTGATTAACATCTTCAATTCAAATGGAGAGTTTGAAAAGATGGTCTCAAAAATGACACAAAAATCAAAAGGTATGATGACTGAAACAGAACTGTTGCCAAAGCCAAGGCTAAATTCCACTTCCCAGGCTGCGAGGTGACCAGTTGCAGAGGCTTACAGGAAAATTTTAAGAACCACTGTACAGCAATCCTCCTTGTACGTCTACCACAGACCAAGTTTGTATCTGGGCCATTGTAAACAGCAATCGTTGATGGCCTCCTCCTCTAGGAGTTTTTCTTGTAGTATTATATAGTATTAAAAAAGTGAGTATACAATGGCATAACTGTTCTCTATGTTGTTCTCTATCTCTTCTTTGGTCGCTGTTAACCTCTCGTTTGCTTTTCTGATGGTTGCTAAGCACTGAGCTGCTGTTTTCATAAAACCGTCTATTGTACCCCACATGCTAATATGATACTTGCACACTCTGTCAGGCTTGAGAGATAATAAGCAGCTCTGAGCAGATCATTTAATTTGTAAGGGTAGGATTGCTCTTTTTCCTTGTATGCATCACTTCATATTTACCTGTCACCCACCATCTTCTCCTGCAGTCATTGAATTTGTTAAAATCCATTTCCATAGGTGGCTTATGTCTTTACCACCGTGTGAATTTTGTCTTACCAACAAAGTTAGCCCTTGGTCCTCTTTTCTTAAGGTGATTTCTTAATTTGTTTCATTGCAAAGGTCATCAGGAGACTTCTTATGGCCTCYCCACACAGTAAAAATCACCCATTSTTACCCATCTTTTGCTCATTACCCAGTTATTTATTCAGGAGAAAGTGTSTCCTTTTATCCCTTRACAATTTAGTTTCAGTAATCCTTAYAATTYTCTTTYTCTTTCTTTTTTTCTYTCTTTTTTTCAAAGCTCATAGCTACCATAAGACAGAGAGCTCTTCTTGTTACTCTTCCAAATATACTTTTTCCTTTCTAACTTGAGGCAACCAGGAATATAAGAAGTGATGCAGGCATGGGTGCAGCATAAATTTCAGTATTATTAGAGTGATTTTCTGTCTTGTCCTCAATTTGTTTGCTCCTAAAACAMAATTTGCCTTTCTGACAATTTGAATATTCAGGTGAAATATCTACGTTTATGTCAAACTCTCTTTCTGAATGACAATATTGTACATAACACAACCTGCATTCCCCAGCCTTTTATTACCCAGTCAYTCAGTCTTATAAGATGTTTCTGCAGCTTTTCAGCTATCTGAATTTTTGAAAAATATGAAAAATAATTATTATGAGTCATCATTAATTCATCACCTYGTTATTCACTGACATTTCTTGATCATTTATGAATATGTTCAACAGTAAAAATGCTCTTCACTCACTTTTGAGAGCTGACCTTTCACTCCTATCATAAAAAAGAAAGTTATTTATTTACTTTTTTATTTTATTTCTCTGTAGTCAGTCTGTTTTTCTCTTTTCCTTATTTGGATGCTGGCTTCTCTTTGAAGAAAGTCTTTTTTCTTTTAGCGACTTCTTTTTCTCTGCTACTTAACTGTCCTGGTTCTGTGTGTATGCCTGAGGTCATCCTTCTTCTATTTTTTTTATTTGGTGATAAATATTTACTCTGAGGCTCTTGAGTTAAATCTTTAAATAGCATCCTGCTGTTTGAAAGCAGGTCATTCGTATTACCCTTCCTTTAAGTTCCTTTCAATAACTTTACATGGTTTATATATTTTCCCTTTTAGAAGGTAATAGTTCAAGATTTAGACTTTTTTTTTTCTCTCCCTCTTGGAGCCATAGCAAACTGGGATATTTCAAGATCAATATAATCTTTTTTCAGTGGCCAATTCTTGAACCAGAACTTCTGCCTTTCTCAGAGCCAGTTGGAGAACTGCTTCTCCTCTTCTGCGGTGTCTGACAAGTTGTTTCACACTGCACTGATTTTTTGGGGTCCAGAAAAGAAGCAAGTGCACTTTYCCTCACCGGCTGATCACAGCCAACGTGTTTCAAATGTTTGGTAAGTTTTTCATTTTTTCCTACAGGCTGCTGTCCAGTCTCAGGAGCAACAAGCATTTGCTGGTGTTGCTTGAATGTTTTCAAAAGAAAAAATAAAAGTGAATGCTGGCTATGAAGGCTGCATGTCCTGTCTAGAGAATCAAGAAGCATTAGAAAGATAATATACTTGGATTTGTATTTCTAAATTGGCATTGAACTTTACAGTTGAAACTGAATCTTTTTGCAATGTATTTTTTGCAAATTTAAATTCAGACTTTTAGATCTACTTCATCTCCAGCTTATAAAATTGATTACATTCAAATAATTATTTTTTTCCATCTTCCTCATTTGTGGATACTGGCTACAGAGATGTGACAAAAGCCCTGTTCCACCAATGCCTGTTTCTTGATATAATATTTTCTTTTTCATATGATATTTTCAAAAGAATGATATGTTATTTTACAAAAGTCCCCTGAATGAGTCTGTACATACCAAGTCAAAGTTGGTTTTGGCAYCTGCATTAGTATATCTTACGTAGGTGTATTTGTCTAAGCGATAGAATGACTTTTGAATGGATCTGAATTTTTTCTTTGAACTGTTCATTCCCAGAATTAAAGTGTAGGGTTTTTCGTTTACTTTTTGAATCAACGATGTTGTTTGGTAGATAGGTAGATAACAACCTGAAATGGAGGCTTTTATGTGCTAATTCATCTAGCTAAAATATGTGGGAGGCCCATGGCCCTCCTTCATTTACACTGGAAATGCCAAGGTTTTCTCAATATTCTGGAGACGTATATCAAAACTAATTTTTTAGAGACCACAGGGTATTTYTGTCTCTACTACTTTCAAGGTTTCTCTTTCTTTACTGCTAGAGAACYGAGCGCAAATCCGAGACCACGATGCCTGTTCCTGGAGCAGCAGCAGTTTCTGCAGCCGTGGGCGCTGAGCCYACCTGGTCCTCACCCAGCTGACCCAAGCAGGTGAGCTGTGACTCTAAYCCAGCACCTTCTCATGGTATTTTTGCTTCCATCCAAATACACACCACTACACAATCCAAAAGTGTCTGCTAGTCCACCGAAATTCCCATCTTGAGGTATGTTTGGAAKAGAAATAAAAAGGCGCTGTCTCTAAGCTTTCATGGGAAGAAACACCAGGAATTGGCTGCGATGTCACTTCAAGTTACAAGTTATTCACGCTCCAGGTCACTCTAATATACACCAGGGATTAAGGCAGACTGAAACAGTTTCTGCTGTTTCTGGGGTCCCTGCTGCACACAGAAACCTGCAGCTCTAAATCTCACTCTCTACTTTGCTTAACTTTATTTAATTTTTTCACTTTAKAGACAGCAGCAGCAAGAAAAGTCATTGCTGCATCATGTCTTGTAAGTTCAAGCTGTGCAGAGGAATGTGGCCACAGGTTGCTGCATGAGAGTGTCACCTAACCTCTTGGTGCAGAAGAACTCCCCAAGTCCAGTCTCCTAGTTCTCCCGGTGCTGCTGGCCACACCGGCTGGGTACCTGCAGCACCCCTACTTTTGTGTCTGCCCCTTCACCTCTGATGGGTTTGAGTCCCAAGACCTCTGTAGGCAAACCGCCCTGTTAGCTCACTGGGGAGAGCAGCCTTGGCCATGCTGGGGTGACGGGAATCACGAGATCACTGCTTCTTCTCCACCCGTTAAACCTGCAAACCGTCCAAAGGAGGGATAGCAAGCAATGGCTGGTGACAACACAACTGCCCGTAGTGGAGTAAGGCAAACAGTAGGCCTACTGATATGCGAGGAGAACATTGCTCATGGCGATACTTTCTATAAATAGTCTCTTAAATAGAGTATTCCAGTGAGCGGGTAGCATGAAGCCAGTTACACATGAAGTGTCACTGTCAGATTGTCACATCTCCCGAGTGCCTCCTTCAGGTGAATGGTCTTCTCTCATCAAGGCACTCTGCAATGTGGAGCCCAGCAGAGCCTGGGCACTCAGCATGAAGGTACTAAATGGTCTAGATAGTTGCTGGCCCATGAGAAGGAAAAACTTTGGCAGTGAGACCCAAGATAATTTTAAAGGCTTTACTATATAAATATATTAAATATTTTAAAGTAACCTGCTGGCAAAAAGCAAGAAGCCTATTTCTTGCAGTATGTTTGTTTAAGATGACAATCGTATATTCTTTCCGCAGTAAAAATTCAGTGGTACATTTGTCTTTGTGCATGCAGTGGGATCAGGCCCAATAGGTGACAGCTGATGGATAAGGATTTAATTAAGTATTCAGTAAGAGGCAGGAGTGACAAACTTTATCAGCAGTTTTACCTGACTCACACTATGGACTGATAATCTAGCAAGAACTCTTGYACCGCATTGAAAGCAATAAAGTTCCCCATCTGGGGTAAATAATTTTTGTTTTGTACAAAGGTAACTTTTCAGCCATTCATGCCTTCTGCATGATGTGGTTTTAGTCCAAACAAAAGCATCAGAAAATTGCTAAGGACTTCACTGGACTTAGCACCATATTTTATTCTTTGGAACCGCTGTCAATGTTGCAGGGAAGACTAGATTTTTAAGGTTCAGATCCAATGTTTTCTCCAAATGATGGAAGTTAAAATTATGACATTCATCACTGGGTGTTAGAGCACAGTCCCCTTCTGCTTGCAGATTGATTTTTTTTTTTGGACTGAAGAATACACAAAATGTCTGCTTACAAATCATGCCTTTCAATATTAATGTTAATGTATTTATTAAGAAAAAGAGCTCTGTTATTTTTGCCATTGTAGGCCCAGCATGCTCCTATAGGGTTCAAAATACTTTTTAACAGATAAATTACACTCAAAACACAACCGTAGGAGTTAAACGTTCTGTGCTTTGAACTTTAACAACAAAAGAGGCACTAAATAGATTCATACATAGTAACCAAAGACACAAAGACACAGCTGTGTCAAAGATCAAAAAAATACACTGAATCCTCCTACTAATCACAAACAAGAAAAACTCTCTGACGGTTGAGATGTTAGAGATATTAATATCAACAGGATCTRTATTGTATCTGGATTCCCATAATGGACTAGTACGGAGAAAACAACTCAGACAACAAGGTTTTCAGTGATGAAAAGTTRTTCTTTAAAAAGGCAAGATTTCTGAGGAGTAAACACAACATTTCTTAGCAAACCAATTTTTTCCTTTAGGTTTCTCTGGAGATGTCACCCTAGTGTCTCCTGAGTCTAACTGTAGGTGCGTCTTCATCCCGGAGCCTGCTGTCTCTTGCTGGGATGTCCCTGCCTGTTCTCCAAAGGAATATTCCCGCTAAGAGGAACAGTTTTTATTTTGCTGGTCTGGTTTTCAGTTTTGGTCTTTCTTTACCTTAAGTTTTGGTCTCTTGTTCTTTTGGATGGACCAACGACAACTGTGGTGGTTCTATTACGCAACCTGCCAGAGTTAGGAACCAAATTTTTCAAGGGAAATGGTGCCTTCTGCTCTAGTAAGTGGTAAATCTAGCTGGACTAATGGTGCTCAAACATTAGAAAGTAGTTAAAAACTAAGAAATATTACAGAAAATGCTGGGAAATTTTCCAAAATGGAGAATAAAACCCAAATGAACAGTCCAGTCCAAAAGGTCCTGTGTCCTGATATATGCATTGAAGACCATCTATTAAATCACAGAAAAAATTATTAGGCCAAACCTAATATTAGGCCTGTTAGAAGTTATTTTTCAGGAAATTGTGTGCCCTTTGTTTTGGACAAGTTGTGAAGGAATAATCTGTTTTAGCAACAAGGCAGAGGAAATAGAAAGTAGGCTGTATGACGACTTTCCCAAGAAAACCCCAAAGGGCGTGAGAAGGTTTGCTCCGGAAAGTCTGCCATTCCTTTTTGTTTTGACCATATGATTCAAAATATCACCTGGAATAGCAAAGATGTTGGTTTCCTAACACAGCACATGCTATAGTCTTCCAAAGCTTGAGAGTATCAGACCTTCAGCTTCTCTTATAGTTTCAGTGCATCATGAACTGCAGTTAAGGCCAAGATAAATCTGAAGCAGAAAAAATATACTTAGAACGGAAGTGTGTGTGTAAATATGTATGTAAAATATACGTATGTTATATATACTATGTATGTGTGTGTACGTGTGTATATATTAAAAAAGTGTAATTTTTATATATATGTGTTTATATTTTAAGCAGTGGCAACCAATTAAAGCTGCTCAGAAATTGGAAAAGCTCTAACGTTAATGAAGTCAGCTGAGGCACTCAGAGGCATGCAGTAATGAGCTCAAGATGTATTGGAAATTTATCTCAGGGATCGGAGGTATCAGAATATACGTGGTAACATTTCCTAATTAAAGAACAAAACAAAACAAAGAAAATAAACATAAAAATCCTCTATGTGAAGCATTGTGTGCAACAATGCTATCAGATCTTACTGTGCAAACACGAGGAATATATAAAATGAGCTGCTCTGAGGGAAAGCAGCACCTTGCCTCGATCTGCCTTCCCACCCGAAGCGGTCTGAGGCCTGAGGGCTCCTTTCAGCAATGGATCTGAAAGGGATCTGCGTGCTCTCCGTCATCCTCGTTGTAGCCCTCAGCACCTTGGCAGAGGCAAAAGACCCAGGTAAGTACACTTGCTTGTTGTTGCCTTCGTGGTTATCTATGTGGGCATGGTACTACTGATTGGAATTGCAGCAAGAGCCTGTCTCCAGTTTATGTATCAAATAGTGAATATTTTGTTGTGAAACTGTGTCCAGAAACTGAAGTCTATTTTWTAAGTTTTGGAGAGAAATCTGTGGCAAATATATGTGTATATATATATATACACATACACGTACACACACACACACATATATATAGTATCAACATCAGGAACAGATGCCAGGAGATCTCTTATGGTAGCAGAACAACCAGTAGTCTGCTATACTGGTAGAGGGACAGGAATACTTAAGATGATTTACTTAGTTTACTAGACAAACCTCTCCTCCGGAGGGACTGTGGGAACTTGCTCTATCTCAGTCATGCTCTCCATTTATTTTATGCTACTTTGTCATGTGAACACCAAAGAAATCTATCTGTCTTCTCAATAAAATGCAGTCATTTAGATAATCAAAAAAACGGGAAGTAAGTAACAGTAAGTAACAGATCCCTAGTGGCATCTCCAGAATTGCTTGGCTGAGGAGGACTATGATGCTAAAAGGACATGTGTAACTATTTGTACCCAGTCCTTTATTTTTACAGTCACCTGAAGGCAGTGCAGAGATTTTGCATCTTTCCACCTGTCCTTAACTCTTTCTTTCTTCAAATGAGATATCTGGTGTGGGGGGACAGTAAGGAAGATAGAAGCAGACTATTCTCAGTGGTGCCCAGTGACAGGATGAGAAGTAATGGGCACAAAATGAAACACAAGCAATTCAACCAGAATATAAGAAAAAAATTGTTTATTGTGAGGGTGGCTGAACACCGGAACAGGTTGYCCAGATAGACTGTGCAGTTTCCATCCTTGAAGATATTCAAAACCTGTCAGCACATTGTGCTGGGCAGCCTGCTCTAGCTGGGCTGCYTGAGCAATGGGCTTGGACCTAATGATCTCAAGAGGGTACAGCTTCCTACCCCAAAAATTCTGTGAATATGTGAAATGAGCAAAACAATTTACTGGTGTAACACTTGAAGTTTTATATATACATATACACACACATATATATATATATCTCACCATTTAATCTGATCTAATTGAACTCCCTAACCCTCACTGTGCTGGGCTGGGTGAAGAACAGACCTTACTGGAATTGAAG
This sequence comes from Eudromia elegans, assembly GCA_003342815.1. NCBI lineage: Eukaryota > Metazoa > Chordata > Aves > Tinamiformes > Tinamidae > Eudromia > Eudromia elegans. Next base: position 94,432 of record PTEX01000045.1, on the reverse strand, counting down.
GGAGTTTCACTCCAACCATAACAGGTCCAGCATTTTACCTGCTGGCTTTTTGCCAGTAGCAGATTTTAATCTGCACAGGCTCTGACCTTGCCAAGCCACATAGAATGTATACTGCCCAGACTGCCATAGTCTAGAGAAAGTTCATCATTCCAATAGACAACTGATAAATGGACTTCCACTAACAAGAGTACAAACACCTAATAATTTACTTATTTTTCGTCCTCAACAGCAAGATGCCAGTGCAATGTGGCCCCTAGGGAGAGGTCAAACTGCGGACGCCCAGGAATCACAGCAGAGGAGTGCAGGAGAGCTGGATGCTGTTTCAGTGCTTCAATTCCTGGTGTTCCTTGGTGCTTCACCCCAAAACAGAGGAGAGGTAATATATCTGCCAGAAACGTTCATCTGCTTAGTGCTTGATTCTGTGGAAATGTGTACAAGAGGAATAACCCTGCTTTTACTGTAAGGCTAACCCAGTRGGCATAGACCTCTATGAGCAAACTGCTGCCGGTACTGGGCAGCGTCAGACCTTGCTTACCCATCACTCATGCATCCCATTCTCCTTGCAGCAAACATTCCTCTGGACTCCAGAGGCCCTTTCCAATCTCAAACTGTTCTGTGGTTCTGTGTTTCCATGTGCCAGGTAAAAGAAACATTAACATGTCCTTCCTTCCTTTGATTTTGTTTTACGCAGTCAGGAAAGTATGCCCTACTGACGTTTGGGCCAGAGTAAACTGCGGGTTCCCTGGCATCACAGCTCAGCAGTGCAGAAGGAAGGGCTGCTGCTTCRTGCCACGTCCCGCTGGTGTCCCCTGGTGCTTCTACCACCGCACAGTGGCCGAGAGTAAGGACACTTCATGAATCACTTTCCTGTCCTTCCCCAGAGACACATGATGGCTCCCAGCAGGGTGGTACGGCACGTCTGCTCTTGGCTTGCACTGCARGTCGGATGTTGTGAGGGGTCACATTAAGGGCAACAAGTAAGACGGGAGCTCCTTTCCTTACCAGTCAGTTCAAAACTTCGTTGCCCAGGGTGTGAGTGAGAAAAAGGTGGTTTAAGCCTAAAATGGCCAACCTCTTGCATAAAGGGCAGTCTTTAGAGACCAATCACTAGGTCTCTGTGGTATCTCTTTATGGTAGTTTATGTGGCCACGCAGGTAGTTTGGGCTCACACGTAAGCTCAAGTCTGCAGCAAGCATGACAGTAGAGATTTATATATCAAATCATCTACTTTATGCCAAGAGATAAAGTGCTTTGCTTCAGAAACAAAATTCAGAAAAAAAAAAAAAAAAGGCAAAATGCCTTTCAGTATATCTAACAAGGAAAATAAATAGTTCTCATTGATTCCAACTCACTGCAGGCATTTTGTGCCTGTAGAAATTYGCCATAGTTCACTTCTACTAATTGGAATCATAGTAAGCACATTGAAGGATGGGTGGGAAAGCAATTGCTAAAAATTGCCTGATGCATGCACACACTCTTTTGATGTGCTGCATCTAGACAAGTACTTCTTGATACCTCCTCTGAGGATAAAAAATGTATCTCTCAACTTGTTTCTCCATTTTTTTTTTCCCCACAGGTTGTTAAAGTATGAATTTCCATCAAAAATTTCATGATCTTTGGACCTACTCAAAAAGGAAATATCAGCCAGACATTCCAACTCAAACTTCATACTCTGTAGTAGTTATGATTTCCAGGTCTTTTTTTTTTTTTAAACTCAGATTGACTCCTTTCCAATGAAAGTTAATCACAGCTTTTATTCTTTTTGGTAGTCTATTACTGTGCCTTTTTTTTTTTTCCAAATAAATAAAAAACCTAATACAATTCATAAGTTTTCTGTTATTTTTTTGTCATAGAGCAATGTATTTCTCCTTCCTAGGAAATTAGCATCTGAGAATTAGCATCTTTACTAGAAAGAAGTAACACTTCCGAAAGAAAAACTGCCCCTGTTAGTGTTTGTGTTAGTATTACATCGCGCTTGATTGGTTTATATAAAACATGACTTATATTTGTTAGATGATACATGGCTTTACACGGCCTGATCCTTCTGTATACTGAAAAAACAGCTATAATATTTCCTATCATATAGCTACATTTTTTTTTGTTTGTTTATTTTTTGACCTCAAGACATAGCAAAGGGTAATTTTTTAGCTGACCACCAAGTAGGTTTGAGGTGGGGCTCCTGCTCCTCGCACTACCTGGTCCTTCCATCGCTGCATCCCTGATGCTGGCCATCTATTGTATCTCATAACAGCTGGGCAAAGAGCTTAGTACAATTTGGTCCCTAATCCACTTGGCACTACACCTAGCATAACGTAACTATTATCCAGAGCTGCCGAAATGTGCTTGAAAACTGTCAAGAATCTTAAAAATGACATCTTTGTTGAGAAAAGAAGCTAGTAAAAACAGAATAAAACTCACAGTTGCTGGTGAGGCCGCACCTGGAGTACTGTGTGCAGTTCTGGGCTCCCCAGTACAGGAGGGACRTGGAGCTCCTAGAGAGGGTCGATCAAGATGATTAAGGGACCGGAGCATCTACCATATGAGGAAAGACTGAGTCGGGCCTGTTTAGCCTGGAGAAGAGAAGACTGAGAGAAAATCTGGTCAATATGTGCAAATACCTGAGAAGAGAGTATAAAGTGGTTGGGACCCAACTCTTCTCAGTCATGGTCAGCGATAAGACAAGGGGTAATGGATACAAGTTGAAACACAGGCAGCTCCATGTCCATGTGAGGAAGAACTTCTTTCCTGTGCGGGTGACAGAGCCCTGGCACAGGCTGCCCACAGAGGCTGTGGAGTCTCCTTCTCTGGAGATCTTCCAAACCCACCTGGATGCCACCCTGTGCCCCGTGCTCTAGGGGTCCCTGCTGGAGCAGGAGGGATCTTTAGAGGTCCCTTCCAACCCCAAAGATTCTGTCATTCTGTGTGTTAGGCCAAACTGTGTTAGAGCACCTGGAAGAGGAATATCCAGCAGCTTCAGTCACAGGGGTGCAGAAAGAGGGATGTGATCCTCCTCATTTTCACAACCACTTTGTAGGCTGCCCACACATGAGCTAGTCACTCTGGCCTCCGTTTACAGTCAATGCTCAGAGACAAAAAGACATTTCTGGGTAAGAAATCATATGACTTTTTAGACCTTCCAAATAGGGTGAATTGAACTGTCCAGGAAGGCCTCCTTCTCTCCCATGAGCCACGAGGGGGAAGCCGTGTGGGCAGCTCGTGTGTGTGTCTGTCTGCAGCAAAGGCAGCAGCGGCAGAGAAGGCCACATCTATCTATTCTCGTTCTCTTTTGTTTTGTTTTGGCTGGTTGTTTTTTGGTCAATGCCTTGCAGTGCTCTGCTGAGCCTCTCGCAGACCTTTGGGAACAAGGGACAGATGTGTGGGGAGCACAGGTGCTCAGTCAGATTTTTTTTTCACTTTATGCTAGTTTTTCTAGCCAGTGACAAAACCCTGCGCTAGAACAGAGAGTTTCTGGTTGCTGGCAGTTGATTTTATTCTAGAGAGCACAATCTGGCCAACAGATAAAAGCAGTTTGGTCATTTATTTTGTGTTAATAAATTAAAAAGCTTTGCCACCTAACAACAGAAATAGCTTCAAATTATGTGATTGCATGAAAATGTTTTCTGCCTTTTCTGTGCTCTTTTTTTGTTGATGTTGTTGCTGTTGTTGGAAGAAAAATAATGAAAAGGAAACTTTAAAATTGGTTTTAATACTTTAGGCTGCTTATTTTACTTAAATTTAATCCCTCTAATGGAAAGAACTGCTAGCACATCCCTGGTGCCCTGAGAGCACATGGTCTTAAACATAAGGATTAAACATAAAATGAGACTTCTTTTGTAATGAAATGCGAGACTCTAGACATAAATGGGAATTTTAGCAAGCAAGTATGATATGCATGAATGAAGAATTCTCCTTTGTAGCTAAAACAGCTGTCTGTAGCTCTCAAAAACAAGTACTGTAGATGTAAACCTGGCTAGCTGCATATTTGAGTTCACCGTAAGTATCAGTGTAGTTTATACAGTGTGAAGTTTTCAGCCTTAATCCCACAAACAAATATACATTATGCCAAAACTATTTATGTGCCGACATGCTGAGGAGTTTGGAATCATGTTTTTCAAAAAAGATGCTATACAACTAGAAAATATTACTCAAGTAGTAAATAATATTTAAAATCACAAATTTCTGGTAGTCCTAAACTATCTATAATCCTAAGAGCTTTCTGCAATCAGTGCTTCAGTTTCTAATATAGGTAAACAGAAAATGTTTGGCATCATTGCAGATGATTCCTCATGAGGTTCTTGAGTGAGCAAGGAAATTCTATTGTTTATTAAAGGAATCATAGCCAAAGAAAAGTCTCACAAATYGTATGTTTTGATGCAATGCAGGAAACCTGTATTTGGTTGACAGGCAGAATTAGCAGAAGAAATTWGGACGATGCTGGAACAGAGCACAGATGGGTGCTAGCAGCAGAGAATAAACTGTAGCAACCTGAAAAAAAAAATATAACTTTATAAAAGATAAAGAAAAATAACACCTCTGCAAAATGTATCCTTTAATGTGCCCACTCATTGTGGATTAGATGATACCCAAATGTCTCCAGGAAGGGGAGCTAATACACAGCTATCACACACCTTCTCTGGCAAAGCACCCATTCAAAAGGAAGATTTCATGCAAGGTGCTAAATCACAGAAAAAAACAAAAAACAAACAAACAAACAAAAAACTCCACCCCAGGTCATAGAGAAAAGCCTGAAAACTTTACCATAATGTAACCAAATAGCTCAAAAGGCAGAACACAGGAACTTCAACTAATTCCCTCTGTTAAAAACAGACCAAATKATGGTATCAAGGCCCAGATTCAGTTTCTAGGAAATTGCCCAGAGTCCAGAAACAGAGATTCGCTTTCCAGGAGATTCCAGCATTGCCAGGAGATCGAAGGAGGTGATGGATCCCCTCTGTTCAGCTTGGTGAGGCCACATCTGGAGTAACGTGTCCAGTTCTGGGCTTCCCAGTRAAAGAGGAAGTGGAACATGGAGCAGGTCCAGCAGAGGGAAAATAAGGGACTGGGGCATCATTTCCTTCATATGAGGAAAGGCTGAGAGAGCTGGGCCTGTTCAGCCTGGAGAAGAAAACATTGAGGGGGGATCTTACCAATGAGCATAAGTATCTGAAGGGAGAGTGTCAAGAGGACGGGGCCAGACTCTTTTCAGGGGTGACCAGCAATAAAATGAGAGGTAACAGGCACAATTTGAAACCCTAGGAGCTCCTGCTGAACACGAGGAAAATCTTTCTCACTGTGAAGGTAGCAGGGCACTGGAACAAGTTGTCCAGAGAGGTTTTGGAGCCTCCCTCTTGGAGATATTCAAAAGCCCTCTGGATACAATCCTGGACAAYGTGCTCTAGGTGACCCTGCTTGAGCAGAGGGTTGGACTAGATSATCTCATGGTCCCCTCCAACCTCAATCATTCCGTGATTCTGTGAACARCAGATTCTCAAAGAGATTAGMCAAATCTGCAGAAGAAAACTCTATCAAAGACAAAAAATASAGCAGCAATCCCACTGGCACAGAAAATCTCGAATTGGGTAGGGTTTGTCAAGAAAGCACCTCAGCACCTCTTCTTCTCTCCCTTATTTGGTGCTTGTTCACCCTCCGGTACTGGGCCAGACAGACCTTTGCCCTGAGCCAGTGTGATTGTTTTTATGCTTTTATGAATTTTTACTGGAAGCTGTTCTGCAAATCACATGTGCTGGGAACTGGTGAAACTACCAGAGCATACATGTGAAGCAGGCAATTCACTGTCCTCACGGGCTGCTCCTAAGAGTGGGATCCGAAACTCCCACCTAAGACAAGGACATGAACATGCACGACTACCCATGCACCCGCCACTACCACTTGAGAGAAACCAGAGACAAATGCATCTGTCTGAAAATAATAACACTTTATTTGATGTTTTTGTTACATTATCATAAATGTTCTCTATTCTCAGAAAACAAAGCCCTAGTTTGGAAAATAATGCACATACAAATCTCTCGCAGGTATTAAGTATACAGAAATATACAAAGATCTCTATAGTAGTGTAATGTATCATCAGAATGCCCCACATCCCATATTTTTGCTCAGGTCCACTGTACCAGTAAGCATAAACTACAAAGGTAACAAGCAACCTGAAAAAGACATGGTTGATATAGTATCATTATATATATGTATGCATATATATATATCTACAACAGTGCAAATATATCACAGCGTGCAGGCAGCAAAAGTCTCTAGAGAAGCATAATAAAATTGATTCATAGTAATGCGAATGCATTACAGAAACAAGAGACAACAACTACATATTAAATATATAGAATATGCACACTTTAGCACGCTGATTTAAAATGTACTTGCATTGACTCTTGCTTTAAAAACAAAAGAACAAATGTTAAATAATTCAATAATAGGTTCAAGGGCAGTACCTCACAATAAGGTCAATTGACTGAGATAAGATATTGCTCAAATCTTTACTGACATAAGCAAAGGCTTGGCTATATCTCAAGRCTGTTTTGTTTTCTTTTTAGATTTATCAATTTAACTTTCTCCTTAATTTTAATTTACCAATTTTTATCACAATCTAGGATCATTTTTTCACTATTTTCTTAAATTGTTCAACAACTCATTCACATTTGTAAGGATTAATATARCTATCACTGAGCTCAGAAAAGCTGCTTTAGTAATAGAAAGTAATAGTAATTTAGCAATAAAAAGTAATAGAAAGGAGTTTGTATAATGATTAGACTCAATGGATTCCTAAAATAAAGTGGAGTAAAAAAAAAAAAAAAGGCTTTACAGATGCCACTGCAGTAAAAGGCCTTTTCAACTTAAAAAATAGGATTTCCTTGTTGCTTTATAATCTGCTTAAAAAGATATTCTAAATATTTTCTTCTTTAAAGAAGGGTAGTGAAGAGAAGTATGCCTTTAAATCTAGAACTTCAGGTATTCTCTAGTTCACAGAGGTTTAAAAAGTTGGCTCCTTATCTCAAACTATCTTGCACTGTTCCCAGAGGGCTCATTTCTACCCCCAATGTGGACAATAACCACAAATACCTGGTAAAAAAGGACATAAGCAATATTAGCAAGCAGGGACTGACCTGCTCAGAGGTCCAGCACAAAACAACTGCTTAACTAAATCTTGACGTATCTTGATGGCATAAACTACAGATAAAATCACGGCTGGCAGACTGAGCCATGGGAATTTCTTTTGCCAAAGCATGCCGATTTGGACTGGTCACCCTTTGTTTTATAATCATGACAATGTGTCTCAACATAATTCCAAATTTCTTAAGGCTCTATAACTGACAACTTTAAACTACAACATTAACAATAATTCAAAAGTAATGGTTCTCTATAAGGTCTGAAAATAAAAATAATAAAAAAGCCCTACTAGATTTCATGCTCTAAAGTGCAACTACTCTGTAACAAAATCAACRTGAAATGTGTACAGAAACAGAAATATTCTAAAATACACAATTCAAAGCAAAGTTGTTAGGCTTGCAGGCTCAAACTGCAACTTCTGCGTAGTATGCACAATGACCTAAGGTTATAAGAACTACTCGGTGGGCCCCATGAAAGTTATCCCTGGGTATTATGAAAATAGTTAATTCAGAACAGGGCAGTAGGTCCTGATCCTGGAAGAAGCTACCAACCCCGTCCCTGACAAGCAGAGCCTGTGATTAACTTCAGAGACACTCAGCACGCACTTTATACACTCATTAGTGCTGTGTGGCAGGACTAATAGGGCTGGTGTCATGAACACAGCAATGATCAGCCCGTCACCAGTTGTTACAGAGGACCTGACAGAACATCATTTTCTGCCTACTTCTAGTTCTCAGAGGCTTCTCAAAATGCCTTTGTTAGTACTGTTCTTTAGAAAGAGTTTTCTGTACAGAATGGTGGGAATGTAATTGCTGTGCAGTTCCCCCCCATTGGGGTGTTCAGGTAGGAAAATGGATGAGCACAAGATCATCACTCACGGCCTCAAAGAAAAGGGGACAACCTGTGGGGCAGCGTCTCTGCAGCTACCACTCACAGCCACTCCACAGAAATACTGAGCAATCATCTGACACAGGCACCCTGCTCTGGAGGAGCCTGAGGGCCAGGACCAAAAATAACCTCAACGTTTTCTAATGTTCCTCCTTTTGGCAGGCATCTTCGCTGCTCTCTGTGAACATTAAAGGGACGAGCAGTCTATTCAACCATCAGAGCTCCGAGTGAAAATCTGACGTTTCTCCAACTTTCAATAGAGCTATACAAATGGTATAACTTAAATCACCACACATCTACTTGTCCAAGTATGCTATGGTACTGATAATCCAAGACTGGCCTTATGAAAAGTTTACATTTTAGCAATGAATCGCTTGACCTTGAGGCTCCAAAACTCTAAGCTTTAAATAATGTTTAAATGTACAGAGACTCATCTCCCGTAACTTGTGCAGCCCACAGCGGGGCAGCTGACCACAGATACTTGCCGAGGCTACCAGGTTTGGATTCACCAATACAAAAGGCTGTGAAAAATTGCAGAGTTTAGTGTTCCAGCACTAAAGTGGAGGCTAAGCAAGACAGAGCAATCAACACACAGAACGACTGAAAATAAAAGTTGCTGAGTGCTACAGATGAAGCAGGTCAAATCAAAATCAGTTTTGATAAATTTAAATCACTGTAAGATTTAAATTCACATTCAGATCCTCACTGTGCAACACAAATGCAAGGTTTGTAACCACCAACAATTATAATGAGGAAACAAACCTACAGACAAATTTCCTGAAAAATATGTCATTCCTGTGCTGGCAAGTAGCTAGCAGCACAGATGAACTGTTGCAGCCTGGAATAGCAGGATTTGTCTCAGTTCACTGTAGCACTCCACTTGGTGTCTCACCTAAGTCAGTCACCTGCTTTGAGTTCKTGATGACTCTCCACCCTCCCCTTCACCAAGGGACAGGCGGCCACTTGAGTTAAGTCAGGGCTACTTTTTTTCTGGAGATGTCTGCTTCTTTAATTTTACTACAGAGAAATGCAGATGATGAACTTAGACCAGGCTTTGCACTTTTAGACATTTGTGACAAATCATCTTCATTAATAGTATTCAGTTGACGGAAGATAAACAGACACACAGAATTGCATTTCCTCGGCCAAGTCAAGGTAACCATAGTTAAAAGTGGCATGTACATCATTTTCTCACCCTGCACACCTACGTCACCCCAGTCAGGCCTGTTGTGCAGCTGGCCACAGCATCCTGCCTCCATCTTCACACCCGGGAGGAGCCTCTACCTCACTGCCACTTCTGCAACCAGTGTTCTTTCTAACCACGCTCAACTAACTCACAAAGCTTGGCCCAAAACAAACACAGCTCATCCGGACAGCTATCCTGTTCAGGAAAGTACCCGTGTGTATGCCTCCATCCCGCCCAACCCAAAACACTGAATGAGGAAACACCACAGCTGAATCAGAGCCACATTGTAACAGAAAATGCTCAGCCCCTACAAAGAAGTTCTACAGGCCAGTTCCCACTGCACTAAGATCAAGGAGCATCAGAGTCAAACACTGTCGTCTYATTAAACCTTACAGGACTACCTAACAATAACAACATAACAACCAATCCTGCAGTTGTGGGGTGCTCTYGTGCATTAGCCAGGACAAATAAACATGACCCTTTCACCCACGTAGCCATGAAACGAGACCGGAAACTACAGAATAGTGCAAAGGGATTGTAGGAGGCTGCAGAATAGAGAGGTGTGCACACGGTTTGCATCCTTCTCACATGGGTTTTATGGGAAGTTCTTTGGAAATGTAAGCTTGCTGCACCCAAACTCTCCAGCTCTGCCCCATACACTCTTCCTGAATATGACTGTCACAGAGCAGGACACGAAAGAGTAAAACTGCGTTTCAGTAAAAGTTACACTGAGAAAAATAAGATCCTGTCATGCTTAGTTCTGGGAAATAAAAATGAATGCTAACATTTTTTACAGTATAAAGCAGTCCGCCAGGAAAAAAAAAAAACCCGTAATTTATTTTTTTGAAAATCAACCAAAACGTTGCAAGTAACAAAAGCAACAGTGCAAAGACACAGTAAATACACTGACAAAAGCACACTCTTCTCTATGCTTGGTTTTCATTCTCCWCTCTCCTTCAAAAGAAGCATTTTTTGATTCAAAAACATTATTTCAAGCTTAACGTAATGCTGTAATTTCACCAAATAATAACCCAAAGCAAATGAGCKTCTCACTCTTGTCACTCAGTCTATTTAGATAGTCAGCATCTCAGTCTTCCTGTGCAAAACAGCCCTCACCTAGCCAAGTACTGAAGCCTGGGCTTTATTTCAAAGACATTAATTGTTTTGGATTTAATTTTGCTCTTTCATTCAGGCAGACCAACAGAGATGTTAGAAGTTACCAATATACTTAAGTGCTTTGCTGGAACAGGGTCTCAAAGGATGTCTTTAGGCAGAACACATGTATCACGCGTTGAGTAGATAGAACAGTAAACTGGACCTCTTTCTCTAAGAATCACTGAGGTTGTACAGGTCAGTATGTACCATCACACTTGTTTCTAAAACCAAACGTTTTGCAAAATACTCATTTCTGTTGTCAATACAGGCATTGACACAAAATAGAAGATCAACATGCCAGTCATCTGATACATCCACTTCCTTAGACTCAAGTGATAATTAACTCACATTTACTTAAACCACCTTTCCCTTTTTTTTATATCCACACACCGTCCTCTCCTTTAATGAAAACTAAATATTTTGAGCTTCAAATATTAAAAAGGGAAAAGGATTTCAGCACCAGATGTTCTTTGTTTCTCCCCTTGATCCATAAAGATGAATCTTCCTCACAGGTTATACAAATTGTTGTAAGAATCAATTTTCCAAATATTTCATTTAATTATAAATAATATATTTTWAAAAACTTTCAGGTCTTCTCAGACAATATTCAAGTTTCAGACAAGAAAACAAAGCAAAMTAAAACAAAAAACCCATAAACACTTGAATCACAAAAAGTCTTAGCTGATGCATACAGGAGCCAAACCAATGTGTCACAATATAACTGAACAAAACAAGTCAAAATAAAAGAAGGAAGCCAAAAGAATACTAAAGCACTCACAACAGAAATTATGAGGACACTCACTCTTCAAGTGATCTTTAAGAAATCTTTGTGCCTCTCATGCAATTTTTAGCTAGACTGTGACCTGGTTCAAATGGTCATGATGGCATTATTTMAACCAATTTACAGTTAGTTATATCAGCTGAACATCTTACGTGTTTGGAATCTTGTTGGCCTCACTATTCTTCAACATGAAGACTTTAGAGTTTGACAGTGTTCTTGCTTACACTTCAGCACAGGCAAGCTCGACCCATCAATATGGGAATGATTTTTAAACCAGCCTATTATAATTTATTTCCATACAAAGGGAAAATGACCAAGTTGAGCGTATGGTAAAAACTATGCAGCATAGAAAAAAAAAATATAATTGGGATGAACTTAAAAGACTTCTTTTCCAGAGAAATAGCAGAAGGGAGATTATTTGTTAATTTTAGAGCTAAGGAAGGAAAAAATGATTATCTCATTTATGTACAGCACCGAGTTTCAACAGACTTAATTYATTTCTTTAGTGGGATGCTATAATCTCAGAGTGTTCCTTATAATAGTAATGTTCAACTAAGTGCTCTGGCCAAGAAAATTATGACAAAAATATTACAGAGCAAGCTTCTTTTTAGGAACACCCAGGGAGGATGAGACWTTTGGCTACCATAATACAATAGAAAGTTATAGTACACAAGGATATGCTGCAGAGTAAAGTAAAACAAGAATGTCTACAAATAGAGRTGTAGGCACAGATAAGACAGCAGCCAGGGAGCTCACACTGCTAGACTGGGACTAGATGGGAGAAGATGGCATTTTCATTGCCAAAATTAACAGCACTGAAATCACTAATCTTATCAGCAAGTTACTCTATCCAGTAAACTGCAGATCTGGTATTTGGTAAATTACTGTTGGTAAACACAAAACATATGTCCTGAATACATTTTATCTTGTGAAGGTTGCACTCTTTCATATCCAGCTAGCCTACGACTAGCAATGTGCAACAAAAGAGTCATTTGGCAAATGTAGTCTTTTATTTGTTTGCAAATAGCATTTCGACAGTTTGCAATATTCACAAATATTTTGAGAGTCCTGAAAAATCTAATAATGTTTGTCAGGAGATTTCAGCTTCTGATTTGTGGACAATCTGTCCATAATTAGACATATTATTTAGAAGAGCCCACATCTCTAGTTTCTCCTATCTGACAGCTGTGTAGGGCCATAMCTCTCTTTGACTATGCCTGTATATGGTGCAGAATCCCATCAGTGCTCTGCTGGCCCCCAGAAGACSTTATGAAAAAGCAATGGGCTCCTGTACCAAAGAGGTTGTGTATGTCTTTTTTTTCCTTTACTTTTGCTTCTGCAGATTAGTTCTGTTTTTACAGATTAATCTTACTTCCAGGGAAAGTTCAACTAACCTTCTTAAAAGATGCGACTTGACATCAGTCTGCCAGAACATAGGCCCAACTCAAGCATTTTAACRGATATACACATACTCTATGCCTGTACTGGTAAATTAAACTGTCCTGAGTATGGGCCAAAAAAAAAAATTAGAACACAACTGCCTTTACTGCTAAATGGCAGAGTTGCAGCTCATCCCATCAGAGCTGATATCCAGATAATGTTTGGGCATCACTCAGGAGTTAACACAGACCAGGGGCCATTTCTATCAGTTGGAGGACTAACAATGTAGGCAGAGGCACATTGTACAAACTGACATAAAGCCCAGAGGGCAGATCCTGGCACTGTTTAGTTTACTAGTACAGATGTAGCCATGAAGTCCTCAGAAGTAGTCTGTGAATTGCAACTCTGGGTGACAGTAGATGCAAAAGGTCTCTCTTCAACTTCTTTACTGTCATGAGTTCCTGAGCCCCTGACCGTTTTGCTGACACTGAGCTGCTTCCAATCGTCAAAGACTTCTTGAAATTGTATCATCTTTGCAATAGAAATAATGCTTTTATAAACTTTCTAGGTCTGAKGTGGATTTCTGCAACATTATAGTAAACATACAATAACTGCAGAAGTTAGTAGAATTTGCAAAGAGGTTTACAAAGGTGTACGGCATGGGTATGGGTCCCACACTTCAGGCTGAAAACCCATACCCATGTAATTCAGTGATAAATTGACATTCCAAGTGACTTCAACTTGGAATCAGGATTCCCCCCCCCCCTTCCAAGTTTGCAAAGATGAGATGTGCAAGCAAATGCATGCYTGGTGCAGCAGCTTCATTGGTGTTTAGCCTGACTAGCTATTAATGCCCATGTGACACACGTAGGCTCAAATGAGAACAAGACTTCTTGGCATAATTAGCACTGTCCTACTACACTGCCCTTGCATATTTGGAGGCAAATCCTAGATGTAGGGTGTTACAGGTATTTTGATCATAGTCACAAAAGACAGTTGCAAGATTTTTTATGTAATACCCCAAACTTTGAGATGTGGATAGTTCTTGCAGGCCGTTAGACTCAAATAGTCCCTCAGGCTTTAGGGATAGATTCTGCTTTCATAACTTAAAAGAAAATGAACCCTGGAGTGCTTTGCTGTTTTCATTCACAGGAGGTAGTTTAAATGGATAATGAGCTGAGTTGGTATTTTAAATATCACAAATATGGAGGATTTAAGACACTGAGGAAACCCGCATTTTTTAAATCTTTCAGCAGCAGACTGAACATGCCTGGCTGCCTGTGCTGTCTGATTGTTGTTTCCAAATATGAACCACAGGTTTAGCGCAGACTCAGAATTTGCCTTTTCCTCCTATCATTCCAATTTTCAGATATGAGACCAGCTCGACAAGTAAAGCACCAAAATTCTTAATTTAGACAGAAACAAAAATAGTGACTTGAATCACTTCTGAATTTTTTGTTTTAAAAAAGTATCCATATTAAAAAGATTTCTTTTTTAATATTAATTAATACATTTACAGATTTTTGGCCAGAGGAGTAATTCTGTGGAAAAGAATTGCAAAATAATACATAGAAAACAGCAAAGATGAAACTCTGAATTTAAAAAGGTGAGAGAAACGTATTTTCTTTGCATCCCCCATTTTGCACCTCATTACCTCATCACCTAATGATGACAGTTCTCTATTCTGACTACCAGGACTAATATTACCTTATCACAGAATGGTTTTCCYAAGTAAAGTTTCTGTAACCAGGCATTTTGTTACAGTTACACTGCCTCAGCATCGAAATTCCGTTGTAAAATTCCCTTCTATTTCTTCTTCCTAGTCAGAGCTAGAAAGTGTAATGAAAACAYGACCCAACCCGACTGGACTGATTGGCTTAACACTATTTGTCYGCTATCTCAATGTGGTTCTCTATGGGCTAGGTCATAACAGCATCTAGCTGGGCACTGGAGACCGGCCTGCCACACTGAGACAATGTCAAGTGCCCTCTACTGCATGACTAAASTTTCTCCTACTGCGTTGTTATATTTGCTTTTTTTCCTTTACCTCTCTGCTCGGATTTTGTATCTGAGAACAAAATAGGCAATTAGACGCAGAGAGAAGAAGAAAATTCCGAGCACAATGAAGTCCAGGTAAAGTTTAGCATTTTCTACATCCAGTTCTCTCAGAATTGCTTCTGATTTCTGAAAATGGCAAGTATCTTCTTTGTCACAATGCAGATCTTCTCGATCCAGTCCATAGATGGAGAGAATAACTCCTTCGAACCCRTATCTGGAAAGGAAAAGGATGGATTACCAAGTAAAATCCTGATGATCTGTTTAAAAMTACTGCAGCAACAAAATACCCTCCGTAAGAGTTTGCCTGGAACTGCTGAAGGGTTCAATATTGCCCAGACTCATGTCTCAGAGCAAATTCTATCCTCTGTTACAATCAAGCAAATCACATGTCACTGGCATTTTGCATGAGCCTGAACAAGGACAGAAGTTTTGCCTTCAACAGYTTTCAGTTAGCAATTACAGTGCAATTTCTCTAAAGGAAAATGTTAAAATTTAAGGCAGACTAATTTCAGCTTGTGTTCAAAAATTCTTCTATTTAAACTGACATCATTAGTTCCATTTTTAAAACTAACAGCAGGGACACAGTTATGATATGCAATCAGAAATATATTAAATTTTGGATGAAACTAGAACATTTCTTCCCTTGCCTTCTGTGCTATACTTCTACTAGCTGATAATGAACAGTTCTCCCATGTCCCCCCCAGGATGGGGGGCACACAGGCTTTAACTCTGCAAGCAGATGCACCAGCATGGTCTCCATGCATATGTTAGCTCTCCTTAGTTTCAAGAGGCTCCATATGGGCTACACAATTCCCTTGTGGCCTGATCTTGAATTCTAGTTACTAATTCGGTGGATGTAGCATGAAATGAGACTTCAGCTTGGATTTTGTTAAAAGTAGTGCAGAACACAGGAGGATGCAGGAAAAGGGGGAACTGTGAAGGAGAATAAAACTACAAAGCTATTTCCTTGTTGTAAATCCAGCCTACAATGACAAAAGTAGAAAGAAAAMCGGTGGTTAAAGGACTATTTTCAAACACCCATGTAGCTCCCTCTGCAGTGTCCATTACTTGATCATTTCTGTCCAAAGCAAACCCCCTGGCCACCTTCAGGGGAATTCATCTCACCTGATTACAACTCCTAGTGTTCAGGTGCCTACTCTAAGCTATTCCTCCAAGTCAGCCTCCAGAGGCTTCTTGACGGCAACGGCCCCATCTTTAGAAAATTTTCTCAGACAGACTGACACAGACAGGATAAAGGTACCTGTCTCTTCCCACTGACTGTACACAGGGCTTAAACTACTGGTTTAGAAGTGATACAAACCCCACCCCACTTRTGGCCGTACATTTGAAAGGCTTAAAGGTATTTCTCCAACAAGCCCTCCAAGGGCAGTGATTTAAACAACATTGTTCCTCCAAAACGAGGGCCTGGAAGCCCCATCAATTTCTCATTTGGGCACACTGTCCCTATTATTTCYCCAAACCACTGTTCCAAAATCCATGGAGATCCATGTGCTAAACAATCCCATTGAAATTAGTGGGASTGACCTGGACCAGTACCAGATGATTTAATGTTATTTAATGTTCCTATTTACTTCACATCACATATRGCATAAAATACGGTAAGGTAGCATGGTATTCTTTTACCCTCTTTGTATGTTTATACTGTAAAGGAACATGCCATGAACACAGTCTCTTCAGCACCCARAACAACCAAATAACAAGCAAGCAAAGGCAAACAAACCACGTTTTGAAGATGGGAGGTTAACAGTCTACCCAGCAGTACCTGACATAGGAAATGTASGACATCCACTGGAGGTATGTTGGAATGGTATCAAAGCTGACAAAAAACCCAGAGAACAGAAGCACCGGGATGGCAGTAACTGGGCCCACAAAAGTAGCCACCTGGRAAAGTAAGTAACAGCACAATCAGAAAGATGTGAAATTAATTTGCTCTTCTATCTAATGTCTTGACCTCCAGTGAGGAAACCAATCTTTAAATACCCAGGATTTCTTTATGGTACATCTCCTGTTCTGAGCCAAACCCAGAGACGCTGTGGAAATCTGCTCTCAGGCAGCAGGGAGCAATACCACTCAAATCCTTCTAATAACGCTACTCCTGCAAATTATCACAGTTCCAAACACCATGAACTTGCTGAATTTTTTTGGACCATTTTTTTTTTCCCTTTGGCGAGAGGAGAGAGAACAGGGGGAAGGGAAGTGTGTAGAGGCTGTGAGTAGAAGARAGGAGTCCCTTCTGCAGTCCCTAAAACCTCACACCTAGCTGACCTCTCTGCAGGGATGGGAATTGTCCTTGGAGGGACATGAACACACAGCAACGGTTGCAGAACATGACGARTACTGGGATTACCTCACTTCTCTGTGCAAGAGACTCTTCTTTCTAAATATCACGTTCCACATTCACTCCGTTTCCCACTAACCCCACATACACAGCAGCTTCATTTGGTCCTAAACATTTCTGAAGAGGGTAAGGAGCATCACTAGCGGGGAGGGCTTTGGTAGGGATGACACATCTTGGCCAGACTCCATTCTCTCTTCTGTGCCTCCCCTCCAGAGCAATGGGCTGCATGGGTATTTTGGGGGATAGTGGAAACACAGGGGTCACAGAATGGGGCTGTGCAAGGCTGCACAGGATGGCACAAAGCAGGACCCAAGATGAGTACTGCAGAAACTCTGATAGTGTATCAGTGCACAATAATGTCAATATCTTCTGCTATCATCTGCCCCGCTGTGGATGTATCACTTCTTTGTCACTACTGCCAGGAAGCAGGCTGGAGWTACACGGCGGGCTTCCAGTGCGCCAGTCACACCGTGAGCTGCCTCTCCCCCTCCCTTTGTCGAGGGTTTGATTTCTGGGCAAATCTCCCTTTGCCTTGTCTCCTACAACTTTCTCCTTTAGTTATATGGAAGGATCCTATTCTGAGCCTAGAGATACAGACCTTCACGGCCCATGTGCACCACACGATAGGTGCACAAAAATGCACCAGTCCTGCAGATTCTAGGACCTGCTTGGCCTGGAACAAACAGCAAGTGTCAGCCCACCGAGCAGGGGCCTGCACAGCACCATTCAAAAGGAGAAGAACTGTATTGCCTCACATCTACTGGCTGTTTGAATGGCTGTTAGTGGGAAGTACCAAGAGAACCTTTCACCTGTCATCTTCCCCAAATACCCGAGAGGCACGGCAGCCGTCACAGCAAACAGCAAGTGCTAAGGGATAGCAAYGGTCCTGTGAGAGCCCCCACACCCATCAGTACCTGGAGGGATGTAGAGGCTGCACCTATCAGAAGACCCAGAGACTGAGCTACCAGGGACGTCATGGTTCCCAGGGCCGCAAAGAGGACAAATCGGAGTGCATCAGACGGTTGCGAGGTCATCCAGTACACAATGCTGCAGTAAGCTACAGGAAACATGATCTGCAAGGAGATACACATGGAGTCCACTAAAATCAAATATTTAATAATGAGTGAAATAAAAACACAGAGATAAAAGCTAGCATGATATGCTCGTTAATCAACAGCTCTCACTACATGACAGGAATGGTATTCAGCTGAAAAGAATGAATACATCTGCCACAGACTGTCAAAAACACATCCCACTCACTCACAGCCTTTTGCAAAGCCCCAACCACACAACTCACAACACCAAAGATGCTCATTTGTTTAGTAAAAAAAAAATACACTTGGGTCAAGCCTAGGGTTTTGTGAAGTCCTGCCATTTATTTCTCAAGGGATTTCAATTTGAACCTGAGGCTCTAGCACACACAAGTGAACAGTTTCTGTTCAGATAGATAAAATCGCAGTACTGATTTTCCTGTCAAGAATTTAAATGGTTCTTGTTTTATTGAAAAGTAGATCACATACCTGAAAAGGAACATCAGCCATGGTTTTAGCAAGATAGTAGGCCTTCAGACTGTACCAGTAGTTCAGATGCTCTCTAAGAAATACTCCCATCTCAAGAGGAACTACAGAGAATACAAATTAGTAAGACAAGTTAGGTTGTCAGCATGTAACATTCTTGTTCAAAATAACATAGTTTATCCATTTCCAGTCCTGAGCTGCTTCAGTTCCACAGCAGAAATGGAGCTCTCAGGCCTTTGACAGACCAGTTGGAATGATGTGAACTCAAATGAAAGAGGTCAGCAGCAGGAATTGCTCACTGTTTACAACATCAGTGTGTCCCAACCTTGTTTGAAGAAGCTTTCTGAAATTAAAATGGCACCAAAGCTTAAAGAACCTGGTCGTTCATTCTTATCAGGCAGGGAATCCAAAATTAACAGCCCCACAGAAGAACCATGGAACAGTCCATACTGCAAGATTTGTTTCTAATAACACATGACTATGATGACCCCAAGTGGGCAGTCATGAATTAGAAGTCTTTGGGAAATTACCATAACGTCTCCAAGACCCACGACAAGTACATGCCATGGTTGAGTAGTTCTGGCACCTAGGCAAAAGAGGAAATTGCAGTCCAGGTTTGTAACAGTGAACTGTCAGGAGTGAGCAACACTGGCCTAATGGCGGGGTTGCAACAGACAAATCTCTGTTAACCTCTATGGAACAGTTTAGCAAATACAGGTTTATTCCACACTTGTCTTAAAAGTAGAAGCACAAGTCATATGCCATCTTATACGGCACAGTACAACCCTCTCCTCTTTCAGGTCTCCTTGCCTGTTAATCTACCAGTACTACCGTGAACAGTGCTACTTACATGTAAGGACAGTTGGCATGAGCGCAGCAAACATAAGAAACAACATGGAAAAAAAGAGGAAGCCAGAGTTACTGAGGACCTTCTTAGCTTCATTGCCAATCCCTAGGTAGAGCAAGCCAATGAGCAGTCCAATTCCAATGTGTGAGGTGATACGCAAGTGCGTCAGGACCTACAAGCAGGAAAGAGTAGTTTTTCAGATTAGGATGACTGGGCTCAACAACCATGGTAGATATCAGTGAAATCAGATACACTGCTTGCAGAAAAACAGTAAGCATAACTAAAAGAGCTTGCACAGAAATGGTGTACCAGGAAAGTGGGCTTCCACTAACAAAAATGTTTGCTCATGAGCTTCCCAGTGTGAGCAGGCACAAGGCACACAGCACAGAGAATTTCTTCCTTCAGACAAAGATGGTAGCTGCGAATGCTGCAATTGGGAATCTTACTGTCTGATACTGCCAGGGAGCCTTCATTCAGCAGGGAAAGTAGACTTCCTCTCTGACTAAAAAATAGATCTCCCAGATCAGAAGAGGCTATTAAGTGAGGCTTCTACAGATCAAACTAACTTAATCAGGCAGAAATTACCCTTTTGTGTCTTCTCTGCAACTCGGTATTCCTACAATATGTGTGGAAGAACAGAAGAAAGAATAAAACAAGAAATAAGATCTGCAGAGTTAAGTAGGAAAAAAACCTTTTCTTAAAAACGACCCTGTTCTTGCATCTTGCATCTAAAAATGACTTACAGTTTACACTTAGTAGAAAAGTGTTGTATGATGTGTCTGAACACCTCTAAGAGATGTTCTTAGAAAGAYAAACTCCTAGTTGAGCAATGTGGAGAATGTGAAATCGTTTGTATGCCCTAGATTCCACGAGCATGCTAATTTATTTTTGACTAAGCACTAGTCCAGATATGCAAACTATTCCAGAAAAGAAGAAAGCAAAATTCACAACTTAATTAACTTAAACATGACAACTGCTCTGTAAGGTAAGGCAGCAGCAAGGAAGAACAATTTAAGATAAATACTCTGGCAAAACAATAAATGGGTATGTACTTTGGAAAAAGGAAAATGCTTCTTAATCATTAAAACAAGGTTCTGTTGTATCTTCCCGATCAGAACAGTGGGAACAACACCTAACTTATTTTACTATAGCACCCTATGCAGTGTGCCTGGCTCTTCCCTTTTCCATGGGCAGGTGTATCAAGTTAATGTATATATTGGTGTATATATGATCTTTTTCCCATTTGTGTAAAGCATACCTTTCAAAAGGTAAATAAAAGAAACAAAACAGCAGAAAACTACTAAATAAAAAATTCTTGATTGCAAATGTGCCACTAAGAACAGCAATTGACCACTAAACCAAAGTGTTTACTGTCACTCCATGACAACCTTCATGCATGTGCTGCAGAAAGGAACTCCTAGGCATGTGACACTACTTCACAGCCAAATGAATAGACCTTTTAGCTACCAAAGTATTATAAAGATAGTCTTACTGAATCCCTCATGATGGTGAGAAAAGTCCTTTTGAAGAGGATGCAGAACTGGGTTAGGCAGCTGGCAGAGAAGCTGTGGCAGCCTTCTGTGGAGGACGAATCCTAGCGGAAACACACGAAAGAATAAACTCCTTTCTCTGCAGAATCTTAGTTTTCATTCATAAAACCCACTCTCAGCAACTGAACATCCCAGAAACCTTCCCCATTGACTGAAGATTTGAATTCTCTTCCTCCCTTTCCCAAACTCAAGGCACAGCCACTGCTTGCTGTATACAGAATACCTCTTCAGAAGGCCGGTGCCAGAGGAAGGGGTTCAGCTCGCTCTCGCCAACATCTCTCTTGTAGTCTGTGTCACATATCCTCTCCCGCACCGCCCGGACCAGCCGGCTGTTCTGGTCTCCGTACTCACCAGAAGCTACTTCCATAACTACACAAAACAGAAGGTCAGTTAGTGGTTCACACCTGTAGTTAGGTACAGCCCTAATTATTAGGYTCCCACGATCCTCTAGCATTGACAGAAAGAAGAGTTTTGTTTAAAGCAGCCTCCAAAATGCAACAAGTAAATATAAATGTGCATGCACACGCACATATACACATAATTTATATATGTATTTCTAAAAAAAATGTAGAGAATTCTGTTAATTCTCCTGGAGGAGTGAATCCTTTTGGGTTAAAAGCAGTGAATATTTGATTTATTTGGTAATTAAAAGTGACAAAGATCTCATTTTGTGGTACTCACTGCTCCTCTGGAGTTGCAAAACAACGGAAGAAAAAAACATACCCTTAGCAATAAGATACCACAGTGATATTGCTCATAGAAAAACCATAAATATTGGAGTCGCTTTGTGAAGACTTTAAGAATAATGAATATGAAACACAAAAATCATTTCTGTATTTCATTTCCTGTACATAGAGATCTGTCACAGAGAAATATTTACTAAATTCTACCACTAGGTGGCATTCAAATTACTGGGAAAAGATTCAATCAATTTTCTGTTGGATTTTGGAACATATACATACACATACAAACACACATGTATATATGTATGGTCACTTCCATCTTTCTGACACTGCCAGTCAACCACACACACACAATAAAACAATTTTCCTTACCAAAATCTGCTGGATTGTGGTAGGTTGGACAATTTAAACCCAAATCTCTCAAGTAAGGGACAAGGTTTACTACTTTCCCACGATAAATGCATTGACCTTGACTTAAAACATAAAGCTGAAAGACAAGACCAAAAAATGAAAGAAGAAAAATAATTAAATACTATCAAAATATTTGAACCTGCTATCGGTATAGCAGCAACCCACATACCCAACAGTTCTTGCCCTGTGGTCAAAACAACTTGTAAAGATTTGTCACTGCATGGAAGTATCTTTGCATGGAACCACAACTAATGGAAAATGTGCAGAATATTCRAAATGCTCAAGATTTGAGTTCTGCAACATTCCCTCCAGCAATAATAGCACCTTAACAGAGAAACAGCCTTAGACACATGCTTGCAGCAAACAAGAAACTGTAAAACTGAGCCATCTAATTTCCATACATTATGGATAGTTTTGGCTGAGGAAAGAGGGTAGTGAATGCAGGAGTGGAAGGAGAGACGGAATACACATACACATAATTTATACGCATTTATAAATATAGAACCCAGAAATAGGAAATAGCTCGATTATTCTTGTTTTTAGCTACACTATTGACTTTAAATAAACCTCTCTGCCAGACTGGCAATCTGCGAATGCATGTTCACCTATGGTATAGTAGGTTTTCTTTAAGCTCTTGCAGCTCTAATTCAAATCTCTTAACAAGATCAAAGTAAATTTAAATCTAACCTAAACACTCAYAGTACCTGTCCTGTTTTTAGCTTGGAGAAAAAATCTCCAATTGTGACTTCATCTCAATTATTATTATTTTGCACGAACAGACTTTTCCAAATTCACACCTGTGTAGCTAGGATGAGTACGTGCACTAGCAGCATGGCAGATATTTACACTAAAGTTCACTTGCTCTTAAATTACCTCTCATTTACTTCGGAGAGCTGTGTCCCTGGCAATGGTGGTGGGTGAGCACATGAAAATTACCAGTGTGATAATCATGATTTTGCAATCTGATTAGCTTTACAATTATACAATAAATAGATATAGAAGAAAAAAATCAAATATATTAAAAAGTATATTTTGCTCTAATTTACTGAAATTTCTTTATTTGAACCACAGACTAGAATCACCACTATCTTTATTGAGAGGGCAATCTGGAAAATAGAACTTACCTAACCAATACTTAAAGATAAAGAATCTGAAAATAATACCTGATCAAACAACTCAAACAGTTTAGCACTGGGCTGGTGAATCGTGCAGATGATGGATCTGCCCCCCTGGGCTAAAGCTTTCATCAAAGAGACAACCTGGAAACACGATGCACTATCCAAGCCACTGAGCAAAAGGAAAGGAGATGGTTGTCACATCAACAGTTCCACAGGCACCACTGGAAATTAGCACATGCATCTGATACTTTAGTCTCACACTATTCTCTTTTTATAAATTGTCTCAGTAGCAGCTTAATTTTACCACATGCCAACATTATCCTTGCATTTCTCCATCACCCTTTTAATTAAGTTGAAAGCATGCCTGAGAATGAAAAATAGCAGTATTCTCAAAGATGCCTTAAGGGGTTTCTACATTTTAGTAATATAGATTAAAGATATTCCCTACTTCAGTGAATAGATTCAAACTCATAGCTCTCTCAGCCTCCCCTGGACTGATTACAGAATTTAATCATATGTGGGTTACATTCGTTATTAAAAGTCACTCTTAGAAAAGCTTATATTCATGAGTTATCTTTGCTGGAAAGAGAAAATTCACATCTCACAATCTGAAAATAACTTCCTCTAGCTCTTCCTTCCTCTTTCAGTTTACATCTCCCTTAATTATTTATAGCTCTAAGATCTGGAGGTTACAGCAGTGACCCAGGGCACTAACTGAGTACCTAAATTAAGTTATTTCTTGGGAGATCACTAAGAACTTATAGGAAATAAAAAAAAAAAAAAAAAAAAAAAAAAAAAAAAGCCTCTTCAGCCTTTTCTAAGAATTTAAAGATAAATAACCTTTTTTTCATCATGCTATCATATAAAGCAATACTGGTCTATCTCTAACTTTGGCCTTGAAATACCTGGTTGGTTCGTCAAAAAACATGACAGGAGGATTGTTCACCAGCTCCAAAGCAATGGCAAGGCGTTTTCTCTGGCCTCCAGAAAGACTCCCAGTCCTCGTGTTGGCACATGTGAGCAAACCAAGGGCTGTCAGTATTTCCTTTACCTAAAGGAAAACCAAAAATGCATGTCATTTACATCTGTTAGTGCAAAAGAAGAGTCTTTTTATTGTTCCACTGATTTTCATGAGGAAGCTACACTAGCYACTGACTTTGTCACATGGTCTATCCACTGAAGTCTTTCTCCATACAGTGTAAGGAAGATAAGCGGGGCTTAAGAGCATCTAACATTTTGACMCAAACTCTATTTGTCCTTCTTATATGATCTGTCTTAGTAGTGCTCCTTTCCCGTGAAAATTAAGTGAAAATCAGTACTTAATAGTGTCCCTCGGTTGTGACTCAGATCCGAAGAGTTGATCAGTGTGCACTGTGAASAGATATTATGTAGTTAAAGCAATGGGTTTATTTATATGATTTTCTAGACTGTAT
The DNA here is from genome assembly GCA_003342815.1 of Eudromia elegans. Lineage (NCBI taxonomy): Eukaryota > Metazoa > Chordata > Aves > Tinamiformes > Tinamidae > Eudromia > Eudromia elegans. The sequence continues at coordinate 69,935 of PTEX01000045.1, read as the reverse complement.
TTACAAAGAGAATGCAGAACTCCAAAATAAAAATGAATAGTTTCTACAAAGTAATGATCTGTTTTCTAATATCTGTTCCTCAAAGCCTGCCCTTCAAATGTGGTCAGTGATTTGAGGTGCTTTCCTTCTTCTCGGAGCCAATTCAGTCGTCTCTCATACTCTCAGATATTTGGGATTTCCACAGCATAGAATCTCTTGAAGGGCACAGTCTGTTCCAGGGTCTTTGGACCAAAAGAAGCACAATCCCAGCTGCAAGAAGTTTTCTGTTTCAGTGACTGCAGATCTGGCCTTACACTCTTTTATGAGGAAMGGTATTTTTTGGCATTAGAGCAACTACTAACATAAAAATGGGTGATTCCAGGCTATATTACTCAGAAAATGAAAATATAACCCTTTAAAAGCTGATATGGAAGCCCACATCTTTTAACATTTCACTGAAGTATAGGAGAACTAGTCTGAATTTATTAACCCAGGAGCAGGCTTCTGGACGTAACAGTATAGGGGCAGCACAAGCTATACCAACTACCTCAAGTCACAGAAATTAAAACAAGGACAATGAGATCTGTTTCTCTGGAGGTTTTTCATTTGTTCCTACAGCCTTAAACAAGCATCCATACTCTTGCTCACGTGATTACATAAATTCATAAAGTTTATCTACAATAAACATTTACCTTGCAATTTACAGCAATAAAATAAATGATTTATCTTACACATCCCAATATTACTAGCCAGGAAATGACTGCACTTCTAATTTGTACYGTACAAATGCATTTGAGACTGTCTTTTCCTCAGAGAGCTATTTGTAATTACAGTAATAACATGAGCACATCAATTGGTTTGCTTGGCCTMACTTATTAAAGTGCAAATGAATTGAAACTTTTAAAGTACAAATAAATGTAACCACTGATTTGAAACAAACATATTTTCCAATATAAAATCTCTTCAGTTTATTAAAAGAAATATCTGAGTCAAAGCAATCTTATGTTGCCAAATATATACTGATTTTTGTAAGTTTTCTTCCCTAGAATTTGGATTCTCAGATTCTCCATGATTGGAGAAATTTAGGATGTTCCAAAACAGAGAAGTATACCTGGATCAGTAAAATTCATTCCTCACGGTCATTTTAAAAGGTTCATGCTTTGCTGCCCTTAATACAGGCACAATGAGGAAACAAATACAGATGAGACAGCCATGGAAATGGCTTTGGAGTTGCTATATATTTCACATTATTGCACATGGGATATACTTTTCACTGAGTAGTTCAGAATCAATTTTTCCTTCTCCTTTATAAACTGAAATCTAAGAATCATATGCCAACTACTGCTAGAGGGATCTTTTAACAGTGTAGGAGACTCCTCTGAAATGGTAAATTCAGCAAGTCAAGTAAGTTCAAGTCTCAGTGCTTGATCTGTCCTCTGTGGAAGAGTGGAAAGTCTCTTGCCTTCCTGAAACAGGACTTCTCCCAGCACTGCCCATACAAGCCACAGCCTTCCTGCATACACTGAAAACAAGCCAGGACATCCACATGAAGTCTCTTGGCAGGAGGAATGTGGAGCAGGAAACTCTTTCAGGAAGGCTCTAGGGCCCATGTCACCAGCTTGAATAATTGTGTCACCTAAATTACCCTAGGCCCTGCGATTGAAAAAGAGGCAATCTCCTTTGGAAAGATCTTCAGAGAGTAACTTAAACTCATATGCACTGAACTGTCTCCTAACTGCCCCTCTCCAATTTCAGCTCATACAGGTCCAGCCATACTCCATTCTCACTCATTGGGCCCCTCATCTCCTCCATCCTCCTGCAGGCTCTTTCAGTTAAGCCCTATCCCCTGCACCGTTTTTGCTCAGAGGATCTCCTCAGAGTATGACAAGGAGAGCATAAAATTCACTGAAATGCAAATCTAATCCTTCATTCTATTTATGAAAAATAACTCTGAAAAATACTGAAAAGCTCTAAATTTGAACTTTACAGGATTAAGTGTAGCACAAATGTTGGGAGTCTTTTACACAAATAAAAACACCCTTTTCATTGATTAGACATCTGACTCACAGAAACACTAAATGACTTGCTCAGAGTYAACATCAAAGGCAGAATGAACCATCAGTTTTCTGGAAAGGAAAATCACCATTTTGGCCATGAAATCATACTATTGCATAAACTGCATTAGCCCTCAGCACAACCCCCACACAGGTAGAAGCCTCCTTGAAAAGTAAAAAAGATGGTAATTATTACCCTTGGTGCAGGACTGAAAAACAACCTTAAGTCAGCAAAAACAAACCCAAGTACTTTCTGAGCTACAGTTTCACTTGTCTTGAATCTCTCAACAACCTGAACCTGCTTTCATCAGTGCTGCAATTCTTCTATTTTTAGCTGCCAGCATAATCCTCCCCCTCCTCACTCATATTTTGTTTTGAAACACACTGTGCAGCACTGAGTGGTTCCTCTCACATGCTTTGGCATGCTCTGGTAACTCTACCCGAGCAGAGATGCCTGAGCTCTGAGTGCAATACACAGACCCAGATTTTTCAGGTTTTGTCYATAGATGCAAAAACGGCTCATTTCCCATACTTTGAAGTATAACGGAGACAATGAAACTTAGTTGAGAAAGCCATTTCACACACAGCCTAGCATGTCAGAAGTCATTTTGTCCAGCTGAACACCTCCTAAAAAGACAGTCCTGTGTCAGAGCATATGATGGGGAGGAATCGTGCCATTCTGATGGGTGAGAGAGCACACATCTTAGGGAGGCTCCTTTCAGCACAGGTCCAGACAGCTTCTAGGTCTCTGGAGGTAAAAAAACCACCGGGACTTCTCTCCCATTCAGGACAGTCATGGGCTGGCCATAGCCAGAAGCAGGACGGTGCAGCAAACACACAAAAACAAGGCGTGCAACTCTCATTCCTGCTRTTTTAGAAAACACAGGTGCATGTTCTATCTTGGTTTCCTACTTGTCCACACCTTGCCCACCCAAAGCAGTTTCAAAACATATTAGCCTGCATCTTCACTGCAATTGCACTAACTTATCCAGCTGAATAGCATGACCACACAGCACGTCCTTTCTGCCCACCTGCACAGCCATAAAGATATATGCTTTCAAGTACGAGCACATCAGCTGCTGCAGCGCTTTCAAGAACTACTGAACTTTTTAATGAATCCTGAGAAAAATGGAATCTGCAGGGAGCCTCCATGCACTGTTGCCAGACAYGACTGACCTACCTGGCCACACATGAGAATGCCTGAGCCCTCAGATACACATGTAAGGGGGACTCAAGTGCTAGCAAGCACTAAGAATTCTAAAAATTCATGAATTAATTTGAATACATCTTTTATAATTATTCAGTCTCAGCTTCAGGCACACTAAACACTCCTTTCCTAGAGATTGCACTACTCATTCCCTCATCCTGATATCTGTCAACTTTGAGGYTATGATTTATTCTGTCATTTCAAGTTTAATGAAGTTCAATGTTAGATAAAGATGTCACCTTCACAGAGCTTATTTCGCAGTTCTCTTTAGTACCCCCACAAGTATCAGCTGGAAGGATAGTATACATACCATTTCCCTTCTTCCTTCATCTTTCTCTTGAAGTTTCAGATGAGCAGATACCTGGAATGGAATATAAAGGAATTTAGTCTTTGAATGATCTAAATTGATCTGAATTGATGTTCATGTGAAAGAAAATCTTGCCTACAGAGAAGCTTTACAGGAAAGTAGCCGCATAAAGCATAGACTAGACTATAGTGATCTCTTCTGACCTTCACATTTCTGAATTGGTGGTGGCATACAGTATGAACAACTTCAGCCTTATTAAATGTTAATATTCTCTGAGAAGAAACAGTTTCTTTCCCAAATTGAGCATCATGTGGTTCTAGTCTGATTGCACAAGCTGGCAGTTAGTAAAYCTCTTGACACTACGACAAATGACAAGGAGAAGACTTTCTTTTGCCTTTAAGTCTCCAGCTTATTCTTTTCCTGTTGTTTTCTTGTGAAGAACTGATTTTACACAATTCATTTTTCAAAGAAAAGACACAAAAGAGTAGAAGCAGCAGATGGSCCAGGCTTAAAGTCAAAATAGCACTTTATAGTAAGAGTATGGAAGACGGACAGAAAGGGAGATGTAAAGGTTCTTGTTGGACACTCAGCCACCATCCAAGAAAAAAGGCATCTCTACAAAGGCTTGTTCTGGTAAAGAATTGCAGACTCCATACTTAGTGAGATCTATGGAAAATATAGTCCTAAATTTTCTACCAAATTATAATGCTGGTCACATATTGGAAATCATAAAGCTAAAGAAGCTCAGACAACCCACAGAAGCACGAGCCTGAAATGGAATTCAAGGTATCATCCAAGTCCAGGCACTTTCACTGAGTGGGATTAAAAACAGCAAACATCTAGTGGCGTCACTAGGAATAAGAACATACACAATATAGATGGGAATTCTCTGTTAAAATAAATTGGAGATAGAAACAATTTTCACCATCATAGCTTCCTGGACAGTGAGGTGAGGAAGGAGCATGTCATCTTGCATGATGTAACAGGAGACTTTGCGGAAAGCGCGCAGGTCGCGAGGCTGCCCATTGATGAGAATCTCCCCTTTCATTCCTGTCTCTCTGAAAGGAAGAAAATAAACAGGGGCAACTTTCTTTGCCATAGGCCTGCCTCAGTTTGTGAAACTGTTAAATAATTATTCAGGTAACTATTGTCCAATATAGAACTAAACTGATGCAGTGGACAGAAATATACCTATTTGCAATATTCTCTTTCATGAGAGGCTTCATGCAGCTAAGATTAAAAGTTGGATTTGAATCAAAGTTAGCAGAAAATGTGTGCGGCCTTATACGAATGCCCGAAAAAATAACTAGTCATTCCAGTGCTTTCTTTTTTAAGATTATCATGTCTTTTTCCTTATGACCAGAGGCCAACACTACAAAGCTACCTTGCATTTAGCCACTGAATAGCAAGTTCATGAAGATGAACCACAGTCACTTCACAAATTGCAATGAAGTCCAGAAAACTTCAGCTTCTGAAAGGACACACTTTTTTCAAGTGCCYATATAATCTAATTTCAAAATATCACAAGCATAAGACATTGAATCAGATTTGTTACATAGCTAAAGGTAACTTTAAAGGAAGCTTTTTGTTTTGTTTTGGGCTTGAAAATGCTTCCTATTCTTGCATCTGAATTCTTAACAGATAAATTATAAGTGTTCAGAACAGGAAAAAAAAWATATATATAAACAATAAGAATCTAATTTGAAATTGGACAATTACTGCTTTTCTGCAAATACTGGGTAAGATTTCTTCTGCTGTCATCTCCAAAGAACCATCACCGTAGACAGTCCACATATTACCTGAGGTTATTGTTGTTACTGACCTGTATCCTGCCAGGATATTCATGAGTGTTGACTTCCCAGCACCAGAAGGACCCATAATTGCAACAAGCTCTCCACTACTAAATTTCCCTGAAATCCCTTTCAAAAGGGTCTTGTAACCTGAAAGAAGAAAGAAAAGTTAATTGAACAGTGACCCCTTCCTGGTCAGGTCTGGTGGAAAACGCAGGTTTATTTCTGCTAAACAAGAAGGATAAAGGGGCTTTAGTGGGTACCTACTCAGAAGCTGATATTAATGACTATGAAAATAACTATGATGCAATGTAATGACTATGAAAAGCCAAATGATGACTGGGAGCAACAACCTCCACCCACTACACAAGCAGTATAGTGGGATTATGGAAGTCCATTTATAAGCACACTCTCTTGTTTCACATTATCTTTGTTGGTAAACCCTAATTTAAAGCCCATGGTTCTGCGGGTGAATGTAAACTGGACACCAACGAGAATTCATCTTGTTTTGCACGATTCCCATCTTAAGGTACGCAGCACTCTAACACTTCTGTTGTCCCGCACAGGAATTCAGGACTTCAGACACACAATTTCTAAGCGATGACCAGAGGCATTTTACTGAATTTAGGAAATCTATCCCAACAAAACAATATTTTGGCAAGGGAATAGAGTTGACATTTAGTTAGCTGACATCTAGAAAACTGAAAGACAGTAATACAGGAATTGCTGGTTCCAACACCTCATTGGATTTTCATTATTCATTCACCTCCTCCAGCTCTTTGAATTTCGAAAAATTCTTTTTCCTTCCATGATCTTTAAAAGATGGATAAGGTGAAGACTTGGTGAGGAAGGTGGGCACTGTCTGGCATTTAAACTCTTCAAGAGCTCTTTCCCATCTATTTATCTACTTCCTGGCTTCAGCTAAATGACCAATTGCTTTAGTTAAAYTCTAATGCTAAAAAAATAAATGTATAAGGTATCAAAACCAATTTGGTGTTATGCTGAAATTCGGTGTTATTTTGTGGGAAAAGACACAAAAATTCCTTCTAGAAATATTTGATCCTACTTTTTTTTTCCATGGCAAATGTGCTGGAAAACATATCTGACCATATATATTAAAATATTTACCAAGATAATGGTTTTTTAAGTATCATTTTTGTTCTTTTTTTTTAGAACAGGCCAAAATCCTGTCTAGAGCTGAATAGAACAATTTTTCAATTCAACAATTTCAACAATTTTTACTGAGATATTACACGTGTGAACACRGCATTTGGATTGCCTGTTCACGGGGAAAAGAGAATCCATCAAAAGGACCAGCTATTTAGAAGGTATAAATCCATGACAGTCATGTTAAGGTCCATCAGCCTTGCCTTTCATGTAAGTATCACTATTCAAATCAGGATTTGAAAGAAAGAGGCAAAGAAGACATCAGACCTTTCAAATAYGCAAATATTTACTAAATAGGCTCTATAAGACACCGGATCCTTCATGCTGCCTCCCAAGTCTAATGAACATTTGCTATCTCCCAAGCCTATTTGATATGTAAGGGTCTCAAAGATCAGACTTCACAATCAGTTACGTGCAGTCTGCATGCACACAAACCATGCAGCTGGGAAACTCGTTCTCGAACATGTCACAAGCTGGCCAAGATGAACTGCCACTAACACCAGCAGGGTTAGGGTTTCATTCTCCGGGTCTCACATGCAGTGCAGCTAACCACGGTGTAAAGTATGCTTTGCTGCCTGCCTCTATTCTGTGTCTGCTCCACTCAGCTGTTCCAAACAACAGAACATCACACAGTAACTTTGTATGGTACCAGTTTCTACTGTATATGTTTGTTCTGACCCAGATCTCCAGCATATAGCAGTTTCATGATAGTTCATCACAAGTGCCAGGATCAGGACACTAAGTATTGCACATATTTTTAAAGGAGTATAAAGGAAGTGGCCAGTCTGAGGGAGACATACTGAGAGAGAGATATAACCTCAAACACATAATTATTATCTGCAAATATATTTTCAGAACATGTCATTACCTAAAATGGAAGCTATTCTTCTACCTATGACTGCAAGATTGAAAATTACATCCATTAAAGCCACCAAATTACCAAATACCATTTCACAAATGACAAGCAAATTACCTTTTAATTGTAAAGTTTTTCCCCTTGTAACCACTGTTTGCTTATACTTCTCTGCTGGATATTTCCATTTCATGTATATTATACACCACTCTTAAATTGAGAATGGGACACATCTCTCTGGAACATTTGTGAAACAGTACAAGAACATAATTTTAAAAGATATAGAAAAAAMCATATTAATTTTAGATCATAAGCCCAGTCATTGTTATTTCAGTTGTTACAATCTCAAAACCTTCTTTCTTTTAACTGGTAACACATAAGAAGCCTATCTATAACAAAGGTTAATTTAGCAAACTAACCACAAGATTTAACACTGCAGCAGTAACATGGTGCCAAGTATAATCCTGTATCAGGAATTAAAGGCTCTAAGTAACTATAGTCTTCTGTTTCAGAATATGGAGGCTAATCTTTAACTGAATCAGTTGATCTAAAGCTTCTATACCGGGCCACATGTCTTTCACGAGAAACGGCTCACGCATTTGAAGAAGTCTGTACTCTTAAAACACAGGGACTGTTTTACATCCATCTGCTGTATATTAGAAATTTCTGATCATCTTGTGTCCCAGCTTACTTGTCCCAACTTGTTTTCCTTAGGTCACTAGTCCATGGTCAGTGCAGCAGGACACTTCATTCCTGCGTGGAATTTAACGGCAGGTTGTGCCTCAGAGAGAAGTCACCGTAAAACTGAGGCACACGAGGGGCACTCAGTTCCACTATCACAGCGGCTGTGTCCCTAAGGACTGGAATTGCATCAAGACTCAATTTAGTGAAATGGCTTTCAGATATTTCTCTCCTGARTTATTTTCATTTTGAACAGAAAATAGCTTGCATCCTTTTACTCTCTCAAAATTRCTACGACTTCATGATCAAAAATGTATTTAGGGGGTCTATGTCCATGGGAATCTAAATACTAGTTTCAAGAACTACTCAAAATATTAGGCAGTTGTTTAAGTTGGTAATTCACCATCAACTTAAAACAACTGCATAGTAACTTTCTCAATATGATGAAAAAAAAAAATCAAAATTGAAAAAAATTTCAAGTAATCAAAAATTTTTATTCTTATTTTCAGCTCACATTAAACTCTAAGAGCTCAATTGTTTCTCCTGAGGAAATGGATTTTGTTTATTCCTTTGTTAGGATTTCCTATGGAATGCAAAACTCTGAGTGCTGTGCTAATACACCAGATTCACGGCCAAAACCACATGACTGGCTTAAACAGCCACTCGTTCAAGCAGCAGATCTCCTTCACTGTGTGAGTGCAGCACAAAGTCCCCGGCAGCCCCTTGTTTAGCAAACTAATCTCAGGAGACSTTTTTATGTGATGCAGATACATAGAGATCTTGCTGCTTGAACCATCAAGATTTTTTTCTTACGGCCTCAGCAGGCTTCTGGAGTGACTTAATTTTATCATTTTCACCAAAAAAAAAATGATTAATCTTAAAGGAAGCAAACCTCCCCCACCTCATACTTAGAGAAGGGGCATAAGAGCATGAGCTTAAGAACGTATCTATATTGGTACCAAANAAAAAAAAAAAAAAAAAAAAAAAAAAAAAAAAAAAGAACTCCTATCTTTACAGAGAATTTCTTCAGGTAAATAACCTTCTAGGTATACATTAAAATTATATGTTCATTTAAATTTTATTGCCAGTAGTAGACTCTTTTGCTCTTCTCAGAAATGTCACAAACTCACAGAAGTTTCTAGGCATTTTAGCCTAATTCTGCATCCATGAGGACACAGATCCTGCCTCAGCTCTAGGGTGAGCCCAGGGGCTTTCCCTGCTCACCACAAGCAGAGGAGAATTTGCCCTTCCAAACACATCTGAAGTGTTTCTCTTGTATCACAGGCCATTTGGAAGGCAGGAAACAGCTAATGATGCCCTATAAGTATCACAGGCCTGAAACTGTCCACAGATTTCTCAGATTTCAATACAGTAAATATGAGATATAAAAATCTTCAACTCAAGCAGCTCAAATTTGGCTAAATTATAAACTTCTGAAATCTAAGCCACAAAATAAGCTGGGTTTGGCTCTTTTAAGCAAAGACATCGTAACCAGCTTTGTCCATACTTCCTAACTACAGCCAAGAAGTGCACCATCTCTTTATTAAAAAAAAAAAAAAATCTGTACGGGCTACATTTTATGTCTTTTTATGCTACTTTTTGTGCTAGATGGAGTGCCTTTAATTACTGCTCAAAAACACCCTGCTGTAAAAACAGAAGACATTTTTGGCAAGTAGAAAATTACTAATCTGACTTATTTTAGTACTTTTACAAGCAATATACTTTTAAAATAGTAATTTAAATTTAATACAAAATTTTGTTCACTTACAGTATCATCAATCAAATGGGTTGGTAATTATGAGGAGAAACCTTGGCATTTTTTTGGCACCATGTACTGCCTCCTTTCCATTAAGGAAATCCATTACATTTTCTTAACTCTAAAATRCAAGGGCTTATGTCTCATCTCACTGCCTCTTGTTTAAAACAAAACTATGCTTAAGTCCAGGAACGTCTCCAACACAAAACCTGAGTAAGGGAAATCAGAATCAGACCATACATCCTTATCCTTCCCCCTTGAGACTTGAGTATGGAAAAATGCTCCTAGCAAATCTAAGACTTTGTTGCTGCCTCTGAGACCCACTACACCCACAYACTCATGACTGCAGATGGGTCCCTGGGTTATACACACTGTGGAACACGGCAAGCAAAAGGGACAGAGTAAATAGGCCACATTTCACACCAAAGGGCAAGGCAGTGATATAGGCATCAGAGAAAGCATCTGCATAAGTCCATCCAGGTGTGGAAACAACCTCATGATATCTTSCAGATGCTTCACGTATAGACTCTTTTGAATACTAAACAGCTGGGGAAAGTCAACAAAAAATCTGTATAGCGGCAGAGCACGAGAGACATACAAAGGCAATAAGACCCCAAGACTAGACCTACATTGGAAACATCTGTAGATATACTAAAACATCAGCTAGAGACCATGAATCTTCATCATTTTAAACTAGCAAAAAGTATTTTCTACAGACCTAGATGTAAATAAACCTAGAGCAAGTTCTGCTGCCCATTCCTTGCCAAATTTTTGCCCTATTCATTCTTCGTAACTCAGTTCTTGTTCTCTAAACTGGGAGATCTTCTGCTGTAATAAAACATCTACATGCCCACTGATGGAGGCTRATCTTTCCAAGAGCTACAAGACATCTAGCAGGGTTTTACCCTTGCAGGGCTGGGATAAGTAAGGAATGGCAGCATGGAAGCTCCCCTGATGTTCTTGGCAAAGTTTATCCCATATCACAATCCTAAGAAACGGTGTGTCTTGTTTTCTTCATGCTTTATTTCCTCTATTTCTCTCTCGCCCAAGCAAACATGTTGCTAAAACACAGAAACAAATAAGCAAAGAAGGTGGAAACTCCAGAGCACCCAGTCAATCACAGTTAAGTATCCTTGATTCATTGTGTGACTTTCTGGAGTACAGTCATGACCACATTTTCAAAGGTAAGCAGATGCATATATCTGCATATGAAAAGAGGTGCAGGTGCCTGTTCTTTGCATATAAATAATGTAATTGTGCCTTTAAATTAGATCTTGATGATTTATACTTCCATTTTATCACTCAACGGTAAGTTGTAAGTGTACAGATATATCAGGAAATGTGCACAGTGACCAGCAGCCAGGGCAGAGGCCAAATTTCTTTGAGGTTTGGGCTACTCAGAGAGTATTATTTTGGAGCAGCAGATGTTGCTGCTCCTCAAGGGGGGAGTCTCTTTTTCTGCCCTCTCCCCCCAGGAAAACTTCCTATCACTTTCCCTGAAYGGGCTTTCAGGAGTGACCCACTGTACACCAGATGAGCAAGCCAGTCCATCCGGAAACCCTCCTGGGAAATGAAACTCAAGGAGGGCTTGTTTTCAGCTGCAATAACTGCAAGGGGCAAGGAGGCAAAGCTCTCAAGCAAGCAGGGCAGGTGGGACAGCCCTCTGCAGCTGGGGAGGCAGGCTGCTGGGCACAATAGGCACAACTCTGCCACCCAGGAATCCTTATCTTGAAGTTTTTATTCTTTTCCATCCTGAAAWAAAAGTAGGATTTATAATTACATGGGACTACCCTCTATACAACATTCATTCTGGGCCACTGAAAGGATTTCATGTGAAATTGGACTGCTTGTTTACTTTATCTTCATATAAAACAAGAAAAACTAGATCACTTCCAAGTGGTAAGATTAAGATATACTGGGGGCTTTTTGCCTAAATCAAAGTTAGTTAAAAGCCAATGTGTTTCCATAAAATGACAAATTATATGGGATTTTCAGAGAGAAATGTTTGCTGAATATTTCTAATTCTGCTATTAACTGACAAGGGCATTGTGTTCCTCATTCACAAAACGAGTACAGAATGCTTTCTTTTCAATACTGACAGGGTTCATTAATATTTAAATAGGAGTTTTTCAATCCTTAGATGAGAAATATAATCTGTAGCAAAAGATATTATTCAAATGATTCAAACTTAATCTTTYGATGGGAATTGGTTAAATGGACATTGCTTTCCTGGCTCCTCACTGGATTCTAACCATCTTAAGTCAAAGTCAACTACAGCTACCAATACTTGGGAAGAAAAAGTCACATCTTCTACCTACATAAAATGTGTGGGACCCAAAGAGCTTTCCTSAAAAATAGTGTGAAAAATATATAGCTAAAATAATAGGACATCCTATTACATAYAGGACCCAAATGTAACCCGGTAATTGGGAGAAGGGGAAAGTCACAAACAAATGTGTAACTCTGTTAGATAAAACCTATGGCTTCAATCACCATTTGTGTGTTACAAGTGAACAAACCTTTAAACGGGACATTTTTGTACTTAAGTTAAAAATCCAAACACGCMTATATTTATGTATCTCTCAGGTACACAGAACAATGCAATTTTCCACTGTTTCCACTGTTCAAGCTTTGAGCCCTGCTCTTCAGCAGTTAATGGAATTTACAATTGTAATRTGTTCTTGTACCTTGCCTAAGAGAAACAACCTTCGTTATTTAAATGTCTAGAAAACAGCATGCCAAGTACCAAAACATTAGAAGAGGAGCGAAAACTGAGCAAGTGTTTGAAGAAACCAAATAAAACACCTTTCTATCAAAGTCCTCTCCAACTCAAAAATAAGAATCTGTTCCATTCAACCTAAAAATACAATTTGTCTTTCATATTTGACCAAAATAACAAAAACAAAAGAGAATGAAAACTAAAAAGAAAACAACAACAACAACGACGACGAAGGTTTCCAGTGGACACCCCTTCTGTGTGGAGGACTTAACAGGTAATTACAGGTAATTAATTCTACTTATTTTCAATTTCTGTTCTGGGATGGGATACCTAGCTCTCTGGATGTGCATTTTTCTCTTAACTACAGAGGGAGCTCAGGACAACTACTTCAGAGGAGACACCAAATTTCTACATGCTGTAACAAATCTTATCTTTCATCAATAACTGATGGCTGGTTTCCATGTCAGTCACAAAGAAAATATAGAACAAGACTTTTAAAATATCTGTTTAGCATCAGTTTGACCACGGTAGGCAAGTGGTGGAGTTACCATCTCTGGCAGTATTCAAGAAACATGTGGATGAGGCCRTTATGGACATGGTTTAGTAGGCACAGTGGTGATGACTTTATGGTTTGACTAAATGATCTTGAAGGTCTTTTTCAACCGTAATGATTCTGATTCACACACTTAACACCTTTAAAATTGGACTGACACTTCACATGTTTGAGACGCTTCCTACAAACAACACTGTATCTACCCTCAGTCTGAATGTACAGTCAAACACTGTGTTTTTACTTCACCATTAGCCTCCAACACTTATTTCTCATTCTGATAACTGTGGACAGCTACATCTCTACGAATAGCTGCCTCAGGTTACTGATCAGCTCATAAATACATCATCGGTACTTGGCTCAAACTTAACCAGAGAGAAGCTTTGGAAGGTCACATTTTAATTAAAGGCTAAATATTTGGGAATAAACTTCTAAAGCAATTTTTGATTTCTCTTTCAAAAGTGAAAAGCCTAATCCACCAAACTCATCCATCATGGGATGCCCATGATTTGACTTCTAGCAGCACACTTCCTTTGTGTTAAACATACCAGCTAATTTGTCTGGCAAGTCAGTTAAACATACAGCAGATCACAGTCTGAAGGGAGCTTATGATCTCCAACAGAGATTTATGGCATTAAATCCCTAGTTACTCTATGCAAGGTTGTAAAAGAATAAAGACTACAYTGGTTAGAGGAATACACTGATGAGAAGATGAGATTCTAGATGAGAAACTGAGTTCTAGCCACAAGAAAATCTTAAAATCAAACTGAAARAAAACCCTCTAATTTTATTATTCCCTATTATTATAGTCAGACTCTTGGGCTAGATATTAAACTTATGCAAGACATTGGATCTCATGATCTACWTTGTGGAGTCAAACAGTAAATGCCSCAATTAAATAAAGTTTTCATTCCTTTGACTCTTCAAAATAAGGATTGTGTGCACCATGCTCTCTCTCTATTATGCAAGCTGCTCATTGAATTATTTTAATATCTGAATCCCTTTTGTCTTTAATCAGATATGACTGTCTGTTAGGCAGCAAGCGCTGCAACCCCATAACGTACAATTCAAGGTTTAATAGACTGTGCAAACTCACCCACCTTGTCTAGCTCTGTCACATCTCCTGGCTGGGCAGTGTTTCTCTACAAGCTTTATACAAAGAGCAAATAGATGATTTTTATGTACATAGAACCAGACTGTCAAATAACATGAAACAGAACTGCTTGAATATGGACAGAGTTTAGACSTACCTGAATCACCACATTCCTCATCAGGACAGTGGAACAGCACGGAAATCAGCAGTGTGATGAGCAGGTCTCACTGCGCTGGTAACTAGCAATTACACCTCCCCACAGTGCTGCAAGATGAATGCATTTGAGCCAGTCCCCTTAAATCTAATCTTTTTTTTTCTGTCTATGAGCAGTAAAGCTAGAGTATTTAAGTAATCCATCACTGCCACCTGAGGTGATAAGAGGCCTAAGTAACAGCTAGACACCTTTCTTGTTAAAAAAAAAAAAAAATTCTTCATAAAGAAGTATTGATAGAAACTTGTCCCACTCAAACAGCTGCTCTGAGCCATGCCTAGTATTCAGAGACTGAACAGCAACCTATCCAYTTCTACAAGGACCAGAACAAGGCAAGCAATACCTTCCTTATTTCTCTTCCTACATTGTGTTTCCAAGGACATAAGAAGGGCTTTTTAGTCACTCTCAAAGAGCAAGAATGTTTAGAACCGGCAGAGGTTCAGTGAYGAACACAGTGGGCAACCCATTTCCACAGACATCTGGCAAACTCAGAGAATCATATTGTTTTGTATAGGTTCCTTTAGCCTGTTCTATAGCAAGAGTAGAGCCTTCTGTTAAGCTCTGTAGGATGATTACAATTACTTGTGGGCCCCACATGTTAATTTTAATCAGATTTGTCCACAGGAAGACTCAGCTCTTGCCTAYGTCTTTGTTGAATGTTTTTGCCTGAGAGAACTAAAGCCAGTTGTCTTTCATATGGCACATGAAGCCATATGCCCGTAACTGAGGATAGAGATTGACAATTAAATGGGTCAATGAACGAAAGTAACCTTGAAACATAAATGCAAATAAATCTGTACTCCCAACTAGAACTGATGGCTTCAAAAGCAGTGTTTACATGCTGAGATCTGGGGCATATTTTGCACGTTGTCTGCAAATGAAATAGCTTCCCTAATTTATCTTCAACTCTTAGGAAAAATKCAAGGGGAAAAAAAAAAAAGCCCAYGAATGACGCACACCTTTGTCTTTCTTATGGATCTATTGCAAATGTCTTTTCAAAGCAATATCCACAGCCCAACCCCTGTTTGATAATTGCTTTTTTTTGGTCGCTTTCTTTTATTGCCTTTGTTTCTGTTGCTTTAAAGTTCAAGAAAGGTCTTTCCTGACAGAAGAAGAGCCAGCAGAGTTTGAAATGAAAGGCTGACACATTGCCTTGAATGACAAACTAAAGTCACGAGCCTCATACATACATTTAGAGATGAAAGCTGTTTATGTATACCAATCAGGCAGAAAGCAATTTCCTCATAATTGCAGTACCTTTATACCTCAAAGTACAAATAGTATTATTCACAGCCTTACAAACAGATAAACCCAAAAGGTTCTCCACTATCCCCTGTGTTTCGGAAAAAAAAACAAGTACAAGACATTCTAAAATAGTTCAGCAACTGTTATGGACTGAAATGACCCTCCTGTCTTCATTTTTAAACATGGATGCAGCTGGATTACTGTGTGTAGGGGTCAGAAACCCTTCCTACCTTAGGGAAGGCCAGTTTGAGCCATCTGTGATGACCTCCAGCATAATCACTTTTTTTAAAAAAAAAAAAAAAAAATTTTGCTGTCTCCCTTCTCTTTTCCAACCTCTCTCTACTCACATGCATAGACAAAGCAGGGATGCAGAAAAGGAAAAAAATAGGAGAATAAAACTTCTCTGGCTCTCTCCTCTTATCTGCCTTGCTTAAGAGCTGGAGAAGTTAGGTGKCATCGCTGTTCTTCAAGCTGGGAGTAATGGTCATAGGCTGAAGAGCTTGGTGTGTGAAGAATGCTTTTCTTAATACTTGTGGGTACAGCTTTATCAGAATAYCAACATTAAATAGGAATGTGATGAAATAGCTCCTGTAAATTGCATAGGAAAACTCCTACCAAGATTATTTGAAAGGAAGAATGGCTCTCAAAACCACTGATTTTTGAGGTGACTTCTATGCTCACTCACTAACATTTTTYCCTACCTCCTTACAGACGCGGCAAGCCACATTTCTTGGATTTTGACAAATGTTAGAGCCCTAGTTTTTGCATTTTAGAAGATACCACAGYATTTGACCTTTACAGCATTTCACAGTTCACAAGTCAGTTTAAATAATGTAAAACATTACACTTGACTCCTAACAAAAAATAGTTTTTCACAGCAGTCTTACCCAACGTCAATGGTGATGACAGTTTGTTTCAAGAGCTTTCTCTGAAGAATAGGCAACTGCCTAACAGCTTGGCCATCCAACTTTCTAAATAGCTCCTGCATGTTTTTATCCTGCCTCCTTCCCAAACCGTATCAAACAGATTTGCATTGCAGATTTCAAGAAACATTTCCACCTCTTTGCATTTCCACTGCTCTTGTCTCTATTCCATGTTCCACAAGCAAACCAGAAAATGCCTGGAGCTTTGAATAACTTTGAAACACACTCAGAGGTGTTTGAAAATGCAAATTTAAAACTCAGGTATTACAGCTTTCTTATAGGGCCACTCGAGCATAGGTGCTGATCAAAACTTCAACAGCTGTCCTCCAAACCTGGAGGAACTCAATGAGCAAAACGGTGAGCCACATTCAGAAGAACCTCTGAGACTGAAGAAGCTTCTACTTCAGCAGGATGTCCCATGGCCAGGCGTATGCACGCAAGGGGCATATATTCCGGGAAGGCCTTGTTTTCAGAAGTAGCCATGCTGATTTTCCCCATTTCTCTTCAACAATTTAATGAAATAGAAACACAGGGCAATGTCTTCATTTCATTCTAGTTCTAATTACAGAAACACAGAATGGTTGGGGTTGGAAGGGACCTCCAGAGATCATCTAGTCCAACCCCCCTGCTCCAGCAGGGACCCCTAGAGCACGGGGCACAGGGTGGCATCCAGGTGGGTTTTGAAGATCTCCAGAGAAGGAGACTCCACAGCCTCTCTGGGCAGCCTGTTCCAGGGCTCTGCCACCCTCACAGGAAAGTTCTTCCTCACATGGACATGGAACTGCCTGTGTTTCAATTTGTACCAGTTACTCCTTGTCCTATYACTGGCCATCACTGAGAAGAGTTTGGGCCTCTCCTCCCTACAATCATTCCTCAGGTACTTATATATATTAATCAGATGTCCTCTCAGTCCTCTCTTCTCCAGGCTAAACAGGCCCAGCTCGTTTCATTTTTCTTCATATGATAGGTGCTCCAGTCCCTTAATCATCTTTGTTGATTGTCGCTGGACYCYCTCTAGSAGCTCCACRTCCCTCCTGCACTGGGGARCCCAGAACTGCMCCCARTACTCCAGGTGSRGCCTCACCAGGGCTGAGCAGAGGGGCAGGATCCTCTCCCTTGACCTGCTGGCAAYGCTCCTCCTGATGCAGGCCAGGATCCCATTGGCCTTCTTGGCCATAAGGGTACATTGCTGMCTCATGGTTAACTTGTTGTCAACCAGGATTCCCAGATCCCTCTCCATGAAGCTGCTTTCCAGCAGGTCAGCCCCTAATCTGTCCTGGTGCCTGYGGTTATTCCTCCCAGGTGCAGGACCCTKCACTTGTCCCTGTTGAACCTCATGAGGTTCCTCTCTGCCCAAYKCTCCATCCTGTCCAGGTCCCTCTGGACGGCAGCGCAGCCCTCTGGGGTGTCGGCCACTCCACCCAGTTTGGTGTCATCAGTGAACTTGCTCAGGGTGCCCCTCTGTGCCCTCGYCCGAGTCACTGATGRACAAGTTGAACAGCWCTGGGCCCAGCWCTGACCCCTGGGGGACACYGCTGGCCACAGGCCTCCAACTGGACTCRGCACCATTATCACAACCCTCTGGGCTCTGCCATCCAGCCAGTYCTCGATCCACCTCACTGTCCTCACGTCCAATCCACACTTCCGGAGCTTTCCTATAAGGATGTTATGGGAGACAGAATCTAATGTATCTAATGACAGATAGCATCTATGATCCTTTATAAAAATAAAGAAAAATCTGAAATACATGTGGAAATAAAGCCTGAATTACCTCTGCTTCTTGCATTCAATTTAGAATTGTGTMTCTTCTTGAATATTTACATGAATGAAGTTGCCTAACTTAGAATAATTTTCATTGTTAGTAAACTAAATATAAAACTCTCTAAGCACCACTGAATGAATTATCATCTTCTCGAGCATGTCAGAGCTTACTATGTTACAAACAAAACCCAACTGCAAAGTGCATTGGAGCTTCTGTAATGAAAATGGGTTAGAATAAGCAACTTTTAGGAGATGAATTCCTGTGTTTTCTGCAATTTGGAACTGCAGAGGTTGCCAGCCTTGTAGGGACATACATCTATTGACCTACCATAAACTACTAAATTTCCATCTGTTTTAAAAAGCTGCAGCYGACCTACATTTTATGTTATGGATTAGCTAAAGCTTATAGAGTAACTTACACAAAGCTTGACTCTTGTTGCTAACCATATACACTTAGTAGTTAAATAGTTCAGCAGTAATATACATTCCATGTAAAGATGAGAGTTTTCAAGAGTTTTTTGCCTTTTTTTTTTGGAGGGGGAGGAGGGGACACATTTCAAACACAAGATAGAAATAGTCATTTGACAAACATGCTCAGTTTGTAATATAAATATTATCACACTGATTACCTTTTCTATAGCATACTAATTCTAATGTACACATACAATTACTGRAAGCTAAAAAACCAAAGGCTAAAGAACTTTAATGCCCAATTTCAGGATATGTGAAATGAGGCAACAGAATTGTAAGTCATTTTGGAAAGCCTGCTTTTCTAAATTATCTATAAAACAATCAGTAAGTCATTTTAGCAAATCAGAAAGGAAGAACTCCTTTCATAGAAACATGATTTCCATTTTCTTTTTATTCTGAAGCAGAAGAACAAAAAAAAAACCTGAGCCTTGAATTCTGGTGAAGGACTTTCTGTTCTCTTTTTTTTTACAAACCCATAGCATGTCACTCCAGAAGCCAGCGGTCTGGACACTAATACAGAGGTGAGGACACTAATACAAGTCTAAGTCCTTGAGCCAGACTAAGAACTCAACTTAAGAGTCTCCTAAATTTCTCCATTTGCTGGTCAGCAGATGGACTGGATTTTCTGYATTTCTACTTAAAAAGCCAGGACTTGACAAATGTAGTCAGAAAAAAACTAAAAGAACCGACACATTTCTACCTTCAAACAAAACAAGAATGAAAATTTCCTAATGAACTTTCATTATTGTCTTATCAGAAGACCCTCTGTGTCACCAGTGCTTTTATTCATACTTCATATTGACCAACTCCCCAGGAACACCCATAACTTCTTTTGATTCTTTTTGTCCTTCTCTCAAGCCAGCTATTCAGTTATTCAGTGAAAAGGAAGGGGGTAAGCTACAGACAATCTTAGCTTGGATGATGGATGACCCAAAATCTTATMGTGAAAGAAGATGCTTCCTCTACAAACCAGAAGCCTATCAACAGAAATCAGTTATGTTAACAGCCTGAATATGGATGTTCATCAACAGTGAGATAGGCTCACATAAACAGTGTTGGCCTTCTTGCACTCTTCTAACTGGATGTCCTGTAGGCCAAATCGAGACAACATTTCCTTTTTTTTTCTGACCAACTAAAGTGACAATGTTGATTACATATATTACCAGAAACTGAAGCTTGATGTATCTCTTAAGATTTCTCTCTTCTCTTACTGTATGCCTTTTATATGGCTTCTTTACCTATATTTAGTATACTTT
This sequence comes from Eudromia elegans, assembly GCA_003342815.1. Lineage (NCBI taxonomy): Eukaryota > Metazoa > Chordata > Aves > Tinamiformes > Tinamidae > Eudromia > Eudromia elegans. The sequence goes on along the minus strand of PTEX01000045.1, from coordinate 49,912 downwards.
CTTCKATAATTTATTTATCTATATTACCTCTTAACAGTTGTATACACAGAAGAAATGGAGGTGAAAGGAATATAATCTGTGTGCAAATGGAAAAATAAGCAAGCTCTAATATTGCTAGACTTAATTTTAATGCTAGATAAATGGTTCTGATCATTAAGTGCAAGTGGTAAGTACACTACTTGTGTTTTTGGTTTTTTTTTTTTTCTTTTTGCCAATAAGTGAGATGCCATTATGCTGACAGAATAGCGGCTGCAATAACTTGGGTAATGGCACAAGTACAGAATATAGTTCTGTCATTACATCAAAACATTTTGAAAATATTGCTACTTTTTAAAATTTCTGTATGTGCATGTTAAAACTGAGTCACCACTCGATCTCCAAGGAAAACCTGAGCAAAATCAAGAGTATTTTTAAGCTCTATTTGCCTCTAACAGATCAATTTCCACTTAGATATTTGTAACATCTGTAAGAGTTCTTCGGTGTTTTCATGATCACTTTTGTTMCGACAGTAGCTTCCACATGCCGTGGTCAGATACATGAACTCACGACCTGTGTCAACTGACATTAAGTATGCAAGATTAAGATCTTGGAACACTGATAGACTCTGTTTGACTCCATTCTTCTTTCACACATATTTATTTTCTGATTATAAATTGTCCCTACTGAATGAAAGAGCCTGCTACAGAACTTTCTCCTGTGAGGATCCAAAGCACTGATATAACACTCTTACTTGTAAAGAAAGTAAAGGTCACATTAGGACTGGTTTCACACAGGGAGATAAGTTCAAAATATAACCAAACCTCTGGTTTTACCCACAACAAATCTAGTACCGTAGAAGAATCTCTGGGTAAACCACACAAGCCATGCTCTTCTAAGGAGGCTCTGGCATGAGTACCAGCATATATAGACCCTGAAAAAGGAACCTGTAATGTGTGTAGCAGGAGCACTACCTACAGTACTTGAACCATTTGGACATGTTCTGAAGTGAGGCAAAGCCAGCTGCTGGATGACAGACTCCTTGTGCAGGCCAAGRAACAGTGCTGGCAACTGGGAAGAATTCCTGCCTCCCCGCTGTTCCCTCTCCCTCCAACCCACTTGAATTGTGGCCTCAAATCCCTGCTATAGGCTCCTGGTACCTACTAGAAAAGTAGCATGGGCTCTTGAGGGACTGATCCATTGATCAGCAGCAGACCTGTTCTGYTGTTGAATCACCAGCCTGGGGACAGCAAAGACAAGGGTGGTTCAGGGGCAAATGTCCTTTTAAAGGCGATACATAAGGAGAAGAAGACACAACCGCCTTTGRGCAGGTTTATATTTGTCACTCGTACAAAACTGTAAAGAAAATGGTGTAGGTGGATGGGTGAAGATTGTTCTTCTCAAAGGCTTCCTCCYGAAATTGGTGCCTACGCTTTAATACTGACTAAGCTGCCGGGCTTTGCTTCTGATCTAATTAGATAATGATACTCGATTCAAAAGGAGAGGTTAATCTTGACTTGATCTTCAATCTCCTTTCCCCGTGTAGGGTTGTAAACACCCTGAAAACATTTGGACTCACTTCTTCCTGAGTGCTTCAGTATCAGCACCTGCACAGAACAGCTACAGATACAGATAATGAGGGGAGCTGTAAAGGAAGGGTGCAGGGAGAGACATCTTTTAAAAGTGCATCTTTTAAAATGCACTGGTCAATTCACACAAATTATGGGGGTGTATTACTGCCAGTGTGGATAGCACAAAGGACAACAACAGCCACATGGCTCTCACCATCTCTGTCCCATTCTCTTTATGTCTATGAAGAGGCTATGCCAGCTGTCTCAGGTATGCAGGACGCATCTTCTGGAACCAAACTATCACCAGACACAATCTTCACCAGCCCTTTCTCCTCTCCACAGTTGAGAAGCTTGGAGAAGACAAACACAGCTTCATGGGAACACCCATCCTTAGCTGAGCTATRGGGGGAAAGCACCTTCATTTGCAGACCTCAGGTGCTGACCCAGGCACTATCAGTTCTGTCACCATCCTCTCTAGTGCAGGCAAGGGATATTTCTAAGCCTCAAGAAAATCAGCTAGAAAAATCAGCTATTAGACTCTCACTTTTTTGCTCTACTCTGTCCGTGACTTTTGCAAATTGTATGCAAAATGCATTGCAAAGTGTATGTTCACATTAGTTAATATTAAACCATAGCATTTTTCATCTGTACTCCAACATACAGCTTCCAACAGTTCTCTGCCACTGGCAAATCATCACTCAAATAAAGCAGAACACAATTATCTAGGATGTAGGCATGGTCTCCGTTACATCCAGCCGGAAAGTGAGGTGCAATCACACTCAGATTAATAAAAGGGATTCAGAAAACAATGCTGGCAGTTGCAAACAGAAAGGCAAAGTTGTCTAGACATGTATGAATTGGACCCATCATTGATATACACAAGGACTATAACCCATTCTCCCTTATAACTTCTCAAGAAAACAGGAATAAACAAAATACAAGCAACCTGATTGCAAGAGAAATTACCGAGAACAGAAAATTACTCAGCTTACGTAATGCAATAAGCCCCTGTTGAAAAGCATCAGCAAAATGTCTTTTCTTTATACCACTCTTTATGCCAATAGCATTCAGGCAGATAAAAACCTCCCTTTTTTTGCAGTTATTTTTCCTACTATTTTAGCTTATTATGCTGTTAATCTAGTAGCAGCAGATTTGAAGCACTTCTAAGCAACCAATATTCTTTTCATTAAAAAAATCAAGTTGCTACTTCTTTTCTTTTCTATAATTATATCACATTTTCACTACAAAGGAGGAGGATTATACACTTCCTTAAGTATGTTACCTTCAAAAAATGTGTCATAGCTAGATTTTGTATATAAATTAATGGTGTATGTGCATATATATATATAAACAGAGTAAGAATGTGTACATATACATACACTCTCACATTCACAGGTATTCATAYAGATACACCGGACATATTTAGATACATTTATACCTCACCTAGAACATTAATGTATATTACACATATAAAAATAAAGATAATACATATACCCCATGTTCACAGAACAATAAAAGAAAAATTTAGAAGTCTTCGTAAGAAGCCAATACGTTACCGTCTTTACTCTGAAATGGAGGATCTGACCAATACTCTGAGACATGCCTATGTGACATGTTATCTGTAGGTGCACTTCCACCATATACATCGCTCATGCATTTGTAATACTTATCATCTGGACAGGAGCTGGAACTCAAGTCAGGACCAGTTTGGTTAGGTTAAATCTGTGGGCGGTGGGAAGGCAGGCAAAAGAGACAGACTTCGCTTTATCACCGCAATGGTAGTCAAAACTTTGACCCAGAAGTCTGACCTTAAGGCTGTAYTGTTTTGCATTCAACAGCTAATGTTCTGACATTTAGCATAAAAGACACTAGCTTCTGTACCCTTAGAATGCACTTTAAACATTATACTGTATTTTTGAGTGAAGAAAAGTACCCTTTGGATGGTAGGTCATATTCTTCTCTGGGCAAGCTTTATTTATTTCAGTGTGAATTTGGTCCAAATAAGACAAAACTCCTGGCAGACTATCAAGTAGCCAGGATTTGGATAAACTCTATTATGCCACTGATGTGATTACACRATTCGCCTGGCCTTGTACTTTTAAAGGCATATAGTATGAGCAGAATCACAGGTTGTCTCCCAAATTATTTTTATTTACTGCAGGATATACACCTCCTATTGTCCTAATCTACTTTGCTCAGGAGGTTTATTTCCACTATTTAACACTTGTCCCTATGAAACAAACACAGAGCATTACAATGCTGCASCCTTATTCTATACGAGAAGGTCAATGTCTTTTTTTTTTTTTTTAATAACGTATATGCAGAGTATTTAGAGTAAATGGCTTTCAGAAGATTAATAATTTTTCTGTGTGGAAATAAAGAGTAAGTAATAGTAAGYAGTATTACACATATTATGGAGTTTCACATTTCTTTTAGTGGTCCCAGGTGTTACAGTGTCACTGGATAAGACACACTCACTCTCTCCAAACACATAGTCTTACTGTGGTCTTAGAGTTCAGGGACTTGTGACCGCTTCAGGTAATATATTTCTCCKTGAGGTTTTTACATCATGACTTTTCTGGACAGGAAATCAAATAGCCACCCTTCTTCAGGAATGCCTGTCAACCTCCTCTGACTATTTTTAATATAGCAACTTACACCCATAGTCATAACTCAGGCTTTAAGACAGCAGAACCTGATTTACTATAATTACAAATGGCAGCACCGCTCTTGCCTGTTCACAGTTATTCACAACTTTCCCAAAACTTTCACAGGTCAGGGCAAAAACGTGCAGGTGTGAGCTCCAATTCGATGATGATTTAAATCTTGGGGAAACTTTCCATCAACTTGAACAAGTTATTGATGGGGCACAGTACTACATTTATTTTTAAACAATTTTTAAACAGGACATTTAGCAAAATCAAATTTGACAAAAAGGTATAAAAACTGTCTTTGTTTGGTTGCATGGTTATAGACTAATCACAGTGAGCACAAAAACCCATCTGAGGATTTGAGGAACAACAGTAACCTCATTGGGGCCTGATGAATCAGCCACTCTTGAGGCTCTTGAAGGAAATGGCTGGGACCCTTGGAGGGAAACCTGCCAAGATGTGCCAGGGGGAACCTTGCTCCCCAGAGCGCCATGCAAGCCAGAGGGACAGTTGCACCTACCTTTGCCATATACTTATGGGGCTGGGTCAGGAGGAGTCCTCCAAAGGCCTGAAGCACACCAGAGTAATTTATCAGTAACAGACATATTAAAATCCCTGTAATTAGAAATTCTTGCAAACTTCTCATTGACAAATTACAGCTCTAATTTTTAAAAAATAAACAAAAGTTGAAATCTGATCCCACAGGTTTTCAGAAACATCTCCAGTCTACTCTCTGTGYGTTTAACATTTACTTACCRTCAGTTTATTCCCCTGTGACAAATTCTCCTTCAAATAATGTTGCAAGATTCAAGGTCAAAAGTCAGACCCAGATGAACAGACTTCCTGGACAGTTTTGCATATTGGCACCCCTTCACATWTTTCCTTGCCTTTCCGATGCTCAGATTGCTCTGATAGCAGCAGATGAGGTGCTTAAACCCAGGCAGACACCTGCAGCTTTCAACTTTATGACACTCAAATAGGTTTTTTAGATAGTCTTTGGAGACAAGGCAGAGGTATCATTTATTTAGGAGCCTGACTATTGGCTTATTCCATTTTTTCTTCTTTATGTAGCAGATGTACTCCAATTAGAAACAACAGTTGTTATTATTGTGAACACTCAAAGCAGGAAGAAGCATGATTCTTACACAAAAGATGTGGGCTATAGATATTAGATGAGAGGCAGATGGTAAATTATCTCGTAAAGCCAAGGTCTCTGCCGTTTATTTTTCTTTGGAACAGACATGTAAAGAATAACGAACAAACAAGTGGTTAACTCAGTTTGACTCTTACCTAATTTCACATACTTCTTTCCATTAAGAGTTTGGACTACTTCATCGCTAAACTCTCCAAAGAGAATTAAGAGTCTTTAGAGTGCATTTGTTTCTCCCAGTACAATCAACCAAGTCTAAATGAACTGTAAATGAAAATACAAACCTACCAGTGACAAGAAATTCTGCAAAGTCTGGAAAWATAATTTAAAAGGCTTCAGTGCTTGTGTCTTGACTAAAGACATACTGCTATATAAGACTTGAGTCAGGCCATTCTCTCGACGGAATTATTTTGTCCTTATTTTACAAATAATTACCTAGCACTAGTCTTTCTGTAATTTCTATTACCACTTACATCCTCTATCAAATATTCATTCTAAAATCTTCTTTACTAAGASAGAAAGGATCCCAAGGCCAAATTTAACTTAACCATCTGCATTAAAGTGTGTAATTTACCAGGGGGTCATTTTCAAGCATTTGTACCACCAACGGGACAGCCCAACATGCCTCCTGACAAYTAAGTTCAGGAATAAATGAAATATCTACAAACAATTACATGTAGAAAGTTATGGAGATTTAAATATTTACTGAAAATAATCAGAATTTCTTGCCTGCCACGTAGGTATTATGACCTTTTTCCATCTCATTTAAACTATTGTTTGGGAAATTTAAAAGTTGAAGAATTGGTTGAAAAGTGCAATAATCCTTCCATTCCATAGTTCTTCCAGTATGATTGGGTCGGATTTTGGAACTCTTTAGTTTTTCCRTCTACTAATCAATCTAGGTTTTCATATCAAGAAAAAGATAATGATGTAACTGCCTGATACAACTTGGCCCTCAGCTTGATGAGGATGTCTCTTTCAATCCTAGATTCYAATCCTAGATGTTCTTGCAAGTTATTTTTATCCTAGAAGACTGAATTTCCCGTTTAGCACAATCTAAGCAAGGACTGGTGTTTTTGCCATCTCTCCTATCTATAGTATTAAAGGGAAATACATACTTTTAGGTTCAAACCCTGGAAGCCTGCACAGTACGTAGGCAATGATAGCCACTATCATATCATGTTCTTATTGTTCCACTGGGACTATCTTTGGGGAGTAATACCTTAAAAAAGGCATTTTAAGGCATTTTATTTTTCCTCTTATATGGATGTTTTTACCATCATGAGTATGTTTCATCAAGGYCCCTTATTAAAGTTCCTACAGAAAGGAATCTAACACGAAGAAAGACGGAAGGTTCTCACATAAACAAGTAAGCAGAYAAAGCAATAAGAAACAAAGAGCACRAGTCAGCGGTCAATGAATGGAGCAAAGTTACCCCTGATTCTCAAGAGACCCGTGCTGGGCGATGCATGCACACCTGACTCCTAAATGATTCCAGAATTAGTGAGRCAACAGTTAGGAACACCAAAAGTCTACTTTGTTTCAGAAAACTATGGAACAATTGTAAGAAAGAAATATTTAGGGTTTGCTTTAAATCTTAAGGGCATTTTGAGACTGACCACCACCACTTCATTTTTTAATGCTTTCATTTTTAATCCAAATCAGTTCATTCCAGTGTGCTAAGCTATCATGTGAACTCTCCTTGAAATGTGTTTGGAATAATTCTTAAGATGTCCATTTTTCTGAGTAAATCCACACACTGTTTTCTAATAGAGGAAAAACATATCTTTCAGTTTTATGGGTGTAGCTGCACATTAGAACACAGTTGATTTTACCCATTCAGGATCTATTGCTTTTGGGTAGTACCATATTTTCTGAAGCCTGTCTTCCCAAAGTGAGTCAGTTTACCTAGAACAATGCTACAGGGAAGTGTAAAGAAATTCACTKCTTAGCGAATACAGCTAAACTCTCCGATCTCAAATTCCCTAAGAACAAATGCCCTGCTTTAGCAGACACGTAATTTTAGACCCCATGGACTTCCCTAAGGAATATTTCAAGATGACATTTAAAAACACAAGCAAAAAAAKGGACTCTAAAAGCATTTTTGTTCTTAGGCTAGTTTCTATTCTTGGTTGCTTTGGTGATTTTTCTTCCCTTTTATTGAGATTTAGGAGAATCTCGATGAACCATTATTAGYATGAAGTCTTACAAAATGACTCTGACTTAAACTTCCTTTAGAGTATGGAATCACCTTCAGAGTCTAGACCAGGTTCTACTTGGAAATACCATCACATGCAAAACGTAAACCCATCTGCTAGCAGTGTTTTGGGGTGCCATTACCCCCACAGAACAGCTGCGTGCCACCACTTAAGATGGTGACTATTATCTCTACTACCTCAMCATCTCACACAAGGAATGAGCGCAGATGAGCAGAGGAGACCAGAGCATTTCATCAGATCCCACTCTGCGTATAGGGAGCCGTAGAGGGAATTGCCAGCCCTCAAACAAAGGGAACTACAGCCAGCCCTCAAGACATGCTGACCATGAACTGGAAGTAGTTGAAAACATACCTGGGGCTCCAACACTTCTCTGTCATGTAAGTTCTGAGATACTCTAGCAGGCTGCTCTCTAAGACTTCCTTCCTTGGCCATGAGTTTTTACAACAGCTATAAAATTTATTGCATGAAAATATTGGTGAGAGTGAAAATGCAGCCAGGTCATGGTCTTGCTTCATCTTAATATACAGTATCATGAAGAGAAGGAAGAAGGAATATATATTCTACTCACGCAAAGACTCAGGGACCAAGTCTCACTGAGTCAAACTCACACATTTCTTATTTTAAAAAAAAAAAAAAAAGGAACAACTTAAAAAAAAAAGGAAAAATTTAAACAAGAACAACTAGTTCCACATGAAAAAAAAAGTAATCCTACTCATTTAGATGGAACTGCTTCTCAAAAATAAGCTCATACTCAGCTGAAGAATCAAACTCAGGGGCTGACCAAAATCTGACCCCAACTACCTCTGTTTTACACAACTCATTCAAGGTAATGCTAGGAATTATTATGCATTGCATAATATATCATTATTTAACAATTAATATAGCCATAATTTGCTCCAGTGACAGTGATTTTCCAGTGCATTTTTACCTTGAGACACTTTAAGATTTAAAAGAAAAACTGCATAGATCTTATCAAGGTTGAAATGTGAATGTAGAAATTTTTACATGAAAAAAAGATATGTTATTTTCACTAATTTTACTAAAATTTTTAGTCACTGAAAAAGAATCCATAAAACGTCTCATCAAAAATCTTTTGCTCGTGTCACAGTTCATTTTAYCCAGCCTGACGTGCTTATTCTTTCTAACGTGTGCATATTGCTTAGCACACATCCTGCTCTCCAAAATGAAAGCACTCCCAGACAGAGCGGGCTAAAACAGACAGACACAATACAGTCCATCTGCCGGGGAAAGGCAAAAAACAAATCAAGAAGAAGGAAAAAAAAAAAAAAAAAAACATCCCTCTATCGCTGAGGGCGTTTCAACGCTTCCCGTTCGACATCTTTTCCTCTCGTCTTAGCAACAGCCCCGGGAGCAGCCAACCAGGACGGGCTCCGCGGAGCCGGAGCATCGCAGCCGGGGGTTACTGCCGTGCATTGACCGCCAGTAACCGCAGCCGGGGCGGCCGTGCATGCGGCACCTCTACCGCAGTGCACCTGCTGGGGATGAGGACGGGCTTTTTCCGACTCYGCTGGCAAGGATTAGCAAATAATTTAGGGCAAATCCTTCCCTCCCCCCTCCCYGGCTCCCTCTCTCCCTGTCATTTGGGTCTTCAGATCTTTCGAGGAGGGTGGGAGCTCTGAAATGAAGTCACACCGAAGAAGAACGAAATCAGTGCAAAGAAACGAGTCCGTCCAAGCACGTGTATCTGCACGAATCTGTAACACACCATCAAAGCCAGTCAGCAAAACCCAGCTTGTTTAAAGCTGTCTGGACAACCTGACAGCACGTTATGCCTCCATCCTATTTAGAGATCAGTATTACCATAACCTTGCATCTGAAATGTAGGTGGCTGCCCGTCCTAACCACTCTATCTCCGATGGTGATGGGCACGTCCTGCTTTTCAAGAATGTCATGCAACCTGCCAAAGATTCTGTATTTCCCCAACAGACCCTATACGGCCACACAGCATAAACACTGTCCTTCATTCCTCTCCTCTCCAGGCGAGCCTCATCTGCTGTTTAATGTGCTGAATCTCAAAGTCATGAAGCAATCACCTTGTGAAAAACACAAAGAAAACAACAAAAAAAAAGAAAACGAAGCCTGGACCTCTCTGTGTTTCCACTGTTTTCACAGGGTCTGAGTTCTTAGAACAACTCCAAAATCAGTATCTAATTATGACATTTTCTGCTGAGCATGACTTTCAGTATTGCTACTAATCACGTCCACAGAGCAGTGGGTCACATCCTGCCTGGCTGGGGCCCACTCTCTATGAGGTTACTAAAGATCAAACCCTTCCAGAACTTAGATTCAAACTCTGTACAAATGAGTCATTACAGTCCTCAAAATAACAATGGAGACGTTTCCAACTAAAATGTTGCCTAATTAACCATGCATACACACTAGAAAACCATGCATACACATATACTAGAATAAAAGAACCCATCAAATTGCCGAGGAGTTCTGAAAGCCATTTTATAACTATTTTCTTCATGGATGAATTTGAGTTATATAGGAATGGTATTCCCAGTGGATCCCATGTTGTGCCAAAGATACCCAGAAACAAACAGATAAAAGACCTTTGGTGTGTATATAGAATCAAAAAAAATTTATTCCCAAGCTCTGTGAATATCGCTTTTACTCGTTTAGGGAATCTCTACTTGATCTAACAGAGAGGACCCTCCTCTTTCTCTTCCTCTCCAGGTCAGCTGGCTCCGCGGTCCTAAAAGGAAGGAGAATTTCCACTCTCACACTAAGCAGCCACAATGCTTTCCTATGGTGCAAAACTTCATTTTTTCTGGTTTCGCTAGTTCATGCTCATCTTACAACACATTTTATCTTCTCCAGCAATCCTGGAGCTCGCTTAAGCCTATCTTGAATCTTGATGATCTGCAGGAGGCTACTGATACATGCTTAAGACTGGACTCAAACACTGAGGCACATTTGCACTGCTGGAGGATCCTGAAATGTTGCCCTCACAAGAGCTGGACTAAGTCACTTTTCAGCCTTTACCTTTAAACTGGAAAAAAATAGTTCATTCTACCTGCTGAAAAATTGCGTAAAACATTTATGGCAAAAATGATAGTGTTTTGGGCTATTGAAAATTTACTTCTGGAGCCTCTTCCAAATTTCCATACTGAAGAAAACTCCTATGGCATGGAATGGGTCAAAGATAGTTTGCTTCATCAAGGACTCACTTGCCAGATTCCTTCCCTTTTAAAACCACCAGCTTCAAGAGGAATTACACCATGAATGAATCAAGACCAGAGTCATACCAGTCTTTGTCATGAATCTGATAAAAACTCATTAAAATGAGTGGAACAGGCTGTTTGTAAAGAGCAGTATTTACAACATAATACTGAGAATGAAATTCACCTTCCCTGTCTTCAAGATGAAAGTTTTAATAGATACATTAGAGATGTTAAGGCTCAATGAATGAAAAATCCTTATTTAAAGACTCTTCTGGCTTATTTAGCTTCTTTGTTGTTGACAAGCAATGCAAATTCACATTCTTCCTGATTTTAATAAAAATTAAATGATGCTAGATACCATATGAATTTCATGTTTGAACAATAGGGCTAAGTACAGAACACAATGGCAGCATTACTAATTATTCCTTCTTTTGTTAATTTAGAACCTAACCTTAACAGTGCTCTGTAACAGCTGTCTCACTGAGGGGAGTAGGCTTTTGTTGTTGTTTTTGTTGCTGCTCTTTATTTGAATTCCTCTCCAAAATGTTGGCACAAATTGTCTTAGCAAGGAAACTATATTCCTTCCTTTACAATCCAGCCCACCCTGAAAGGTTTTAGCTAATTCATTACAACCATGGCAAAAGATGTAAGAAATACCAGATTTTTTTGACCTCAATATGAGAATAGAAACACCATTAATTTGAAAAGCTTTCTCATAACAGCATCCGTTACCCATTATTTCCACAATCGGTACCAAGGAGGAATATCAACTAAGACACATCTTCCTTTTTTTTTTCTCCTTTTTTTAAAAAAAATCATTATTTCATTTCATATTTCATTTATTTAACTTTACTGTTTCTAAAGAAACCGTAGCAATTCCTAGACCGGAGTTAGTACCTTCAAGAGCGTGTTTGTTGTTCAAAAGTGAATTTAAATGCTTCACATTATGGCAATAAGAGATTCTTTTAGCATAGGAAAGCCCCAAGAGGTGCCACAAGCATTTGGAGCATTTCTCATTAAAGCAAAATGATGACCAACATTAGATTTGCTCAGGCAAATCTTGCAAATTCCCAAGGACAGAGAATTCACACCTTTTCTGATGACCTGTTCCATAGCTGCACCACCTTCCTGATGAAGAGGTTTGCTCTTGTTGTATGAGCTGGCCCTACTGAGAAGAGTTTGACTCCATCATCTTAATAACTGTCCTTTAAATAGTTGTAAGTCACTATTAGATCACTGCTTAGCCTCCTCTTCACTGGAACAAACAAGTCCATCTCCCTCAACAAGTCATCATCTCTCCCTCACAGACCTCCTATTAACTCTGCCAGACTCTTTCCAGTTTACCATCATCTTAGTTCAACTGGAGGGCCCAAAATTTCATATAATATTCAAGACGTGGTCTCACTGATGCTGAGCAGAGAAGGATAATAACTCCTTTTAATCTCTGGCCACGTACAAACGAAGATTATATGGTTTAGTTATGTGCAAAGAGAGCACATTTTGGCTCGTAGTCAGCTTGGCAGTCACTGTAATCCCCAAGTTTTTTTTTAGACACTCGGCTAACAAAAGAGTGTCAAGACCTCCTGGCAGATGACATACCTCACTGACCTCTGAGCCTGTCCTTAGTGATCCAAGCACTGCAAACTGTGAGCTTGTTTCAATAATAAATGAATAATTTTGAACATATGAAAGTTGCAAACGAACCAAGCCATTCTTCAATGAATAGCATGGCTATAAATTTTTGATAAATAATCAAGATAGTAGGTATGCACACACAGAGTTCTGATGCTAAAACATCAAGATCTTGAGCCTGTATACCTTTCAACAAACTAATAGCTATATGACAGGCTACTATAGATATGGCAGTCCATCTTCAGCTGTAGCTCCAATGTTGTTCATACCGTACATGTCTAGATTATTAGAGCCCTCGCATTGTGATGATCACACAGAATTTCCAGACAGCAGCAACATACTCGGTGACCGATCTCAGCTGGAATCTAGAAGTCATTTGATTTACAGACTCAAGGTAAGTGCAGGTATCAGGTATGGCTCCACTGAGCAGCACATTGGCAGAATCTTATCTCTTCAAAATAACTAAAGCACACAATCATATCAGTTGTCATTACTAAGAGAGAATTCCTCAAGGAAGAGTAATTATGTTTGTTAGTGCACAAAGGTCTCCTCAAGAGTTCAATATTTTCTCTTGGGCTTCATTCTGCTATCAGGAATTTACTCAATGACCTAATTCTTCTTCAAACAAACCACTAGCATCACACATGCACAAGTAACAAACAAACAAACCACAATTTTTTGCCATCTCCATCCTCCTCCTTTGAAATGCTGCATGCTCCATCACCCCAGATGGAAGACTACAAGACACAGATTAACTGGCTGTGCAGCAGTACTATGTTTACTTTAGACATTCCAGAGCTGGGATGCAAAAACAAACTATTATATAAACCAGGCGTGGCCAATATATCCATCTACAGTATCTCTCAGAGTGCAGTGGGCCATAGGTGCCACTGAACCATGCCTCAGGGGAGTAACCCCGTGCCTGTTGGGGGACAGTGGGAATCTTCACACAACCCTAAAAAGCTTGCCTCGTCCTCTGCTTCCAGAGCAGGCACAAATACCATACCTGGTTTTGACCCAGTCCAGGGACAGGCTCCTCATGTTCTCTTCAGCCATTACTTGTTTTCAGTCTTTGTTCTTTATTTTTCATTCAGAGGAACTAATTTTTTTTTTCATATTCTGAGGAGTTTTTCTGGTGTAACAAGAACCCACACAAGCAGCCACTGAGAAAATATGTTCCCTTTACCAGCTTTGCTCGCCATCCACAACAGACTCATTCCACCYATCACGACTATCCACCTGCACAGATGATAACATTTGAATGTTAGCTAAAACACTAAATTGTCCTTACCCTTCTTCCTCCACCATGGCCCTTCCTGGATAGCGTATGACAGTTCTTTAAACTCAATGTTCACAGCTGGTCTGCGGGGTAGGTAGGAGAAACGATGAGCTTCTGTCAGAGTGTTGTCCATCTTTTTCAAGTGACCATTCATTAGTCGAGCATCTTGGTTATCGGTGCCATTTGAGACCACTTCATCCACTGAAACACACACTGACTTAGGCTCAGCCATGGTCGAAGAAGAATGGCTGGTATTCTGCAGAGCAAAAGTTGAAGAAAGGAGAAACATCACAGACTTTTGTTTAGGAATACATTTCAAATCTTTTTGCATCAGATGAAATATTTAATAATCTACGGATCCTGCAAAGCAATGTGCTGAAAGGTGAAGAGAGAAAAAATAAATCTTTTGTTTGCTCTGCTTGTGTCTTGACAAAGAAATAAAGAGCTTGTGCATACCTACTGCTCAGAGCACACTAAACCCACTTCTTTTACCACCAGTTTTCCTTTGAAGGGTATATGCAGCACATTAGTATCTTACTTCAAAGCAGAACACTTCTTGTATCAGGTTAGTACAATATTTCTAAGTATAGTTCCCATTATGTTGTGTGCAGTTTCTCATGCACTGGCAGAATTTTAGTTGTTCTGATTCCAGGACTTATATTTGGACTCAGTTAAATGTGCAAGGGAGTCAGCAGAACCATTATTTCAGAGACATTCCAAAAGACAGCCATTCAAAAAATGTAAGAGCTCTTATTCCTTTAAGTAGGATACACATCTATAAATGTGAAATTACATATGTCCATGCTTGTGCAAACTGGGTGAAGCACAGTTTTCTGGCTAATTTCTCCAGTGGTGATAGTCCCAGGCTCTCCGCAATCTGGAAGAGTACACCTTTCCTACAGGTCTGTTAGGAAAGCATAGCCTTTTATATCCAAAAGGCTTGCACACCTCCAAATTGGAGCACACCTACCTTGCTCTAGAGTAACCCCTAATGGAGATGTTACAGACAGGTTAAGCCACGCTCCAGTATTTGCACCCATAACACTGAGCTCAACACTCTATGCTCATGGCTGTACCTTCATGAACCTCTGCTCACGACCTGTGCAATTCTGCTCAGCATTTTTTTGACTGAATCACTTCTTCCTCCTTTCCAGAGCATATCAACGACATGCTGCATGCCCTCTTTCCTTCTTTCCTCTTAGTCATAAAATCAGAACTTCTTCCATTTCTTTTATCTGAATGGGCACTTGCACCGATAGCAATGGGTTCTGTATTAGGCCTCAAGCAAAACGATTGCAAATGCTCTTCAGCTGAGCAGACTTTGGAATAGTTCAGAGAATGTTGTCATCTCTTGTTCTGAGTATGTCATAAGCAGGGTCCAGCATCTGCACAGCTGTCTACTACAATGTCTGGTATTTTTAATGCAGAGTTGGATTGCAGAAAAAAACCCAAAACTTCCGTATCTAGCTTATGGCTTGGGTTTTCCATGTTGTCACATCTGTCCAACAATCTACCTGTCTCCAGAGGTACTTGTTGAAAAGCTTGCTTTTCAAGGCATCAGTGCTGAATATCCTCAAATACACAGCTCTACAGTCATGCTGTTGTAACCCCCTCCCCACACGCGTCCTCCAAAGCAATTAAAAAGCCACATTCCCTACTTTTCACTGCGCCATTTTCACCCTCTCTGTCACAGTTGGTGCTTTTTCCATTCATGCTGAGTAAGTTTTGCTGTTCTGATAAGTCACTTGTCATGAACGCTGATGGAAAACTCCAAAAACCAGCCCTACATAGCCAGCAGCAAGCTAGTGTCTCCAGGTTCTGCATGCATGAGCCTCCTAGTTCGTGACATAAGAATCTGCTCCATTTAKTATGTATTCTTAAGAGAGAGACTTTAATCAAGCTCTCAAGTAACTCAGGTCAGGTATCCACTAAGATTTATCCCCAATTTCTTAAATAGTTGACAATAATGGCATGTAATTTGAACAGCATACTGTGAAACACTGTAGAAGGGAACAATCCAGCAAAAGGAATCTCCCTCTTGCCTAAAAAGGAAAATGTGAACTAACAACATGCACTTCTGTATGGTTTCAAGGCTTACTTTCTAAGCTGTTTGCTTCACAGAAATCACTGAGTACCTTCACACGTTACAGGAGGCATTCACAAACCAACTTCCAATGAGCAGGTCACCTTGAGCAGTTTGGCAACAGTCAGGATTTTAAGTCAGCTCAAAAGGCAGTATCCTTTGGACAAAACCCTTGCTTTCTTCTTGCTATCCAGCTTAAACACAAAAGCGCATGAAACCAGAGGATTTTGTCCTTGGGACAGTGAAGAACGCATTTTGATCACCCAGCGATGCCTGCTTTCAGCAGCCTGTGACACAGTCATTCCACCCTTAGCCATATGCTCTCTCCGTTGAGGAGAAATTTGCTGTGGGTGATGATCAGCCCAGGAGCCTGGGATCTACAGCTGGCTCTGAGCAGCTTTACTTTGTCAGAGGTGGGTAATGACAGTGGTTACTAGAGGCACACACAGTTGTGTGCCCCCCACAACTACTTTCTGAACACACTTCAAGTCCTTGCACACATCTACTAGCATAAACCAAACATTTGTTTTCCCACTGACATAAACCTACAGTGCTTCATTTGAAAGCGCTGCCCATCTGTGGGCAACAGACATACAAATACGTCTGTGCAACAGAAATGAAGAGCATATGCTCGGAATGACTCTGCTTTCATCTCAGCTGATTTCATATAATTTTACTTCCCGATTTCCTATATGGAGTTTAATTACTTCCCGGTGTTTACCACGCATAGCAATAAACACATTCCCATTCCAAGTAGCGTAAACAGACCCACATGCTCCATACTTCCCCGCAGAATTCCCTCCTCCTCCAATCTACAAACAATCTCCCACCAAAGCCATTACATAAAAGAGCTGGAAAGCTTACGGCCCCTCGGTAAATCTGCGAGGAGGGAAGAGAGAGAAATATAAAAAAAAAACCAAAAACCGAAAAAAACGAAAAAGGACAAACCGGCAGGATGCGGTCGCGGAGCACGGAGCATGCTCAGAAAACCCGCTAATCCCCTTCTATTAGCTCAAGGCAAGAGGTAACTAGCGGTCAAATCCCGCTACGGGGAGCGGAGCCCGGAGCCGCTGCCTCCCCGCGCCCGGCACCGAGCACGGGACAGCGGGACCACAGGGCACCGGGACACAGAGCACCGGGACAGAGGGCACCGGGGAGCGGACACCGGGACCCCCGCACCGCGCACGGGGCGCTCCCGCCCCGGCTTCCCGAGGGCCCCTCGCCGCAGAGCCCCGCGCCCCCTGCCCCGCCGTGCGCGCGGCCCCGCGGAGCGCCCCTTACCGCAGCGCTGCCCGCGGAGAAAGCCGCCATCAGACAGGCCATGTGCCCGCCGGCACCGCTCGCCCGCCGGCCCGCCGCTCCCCTCCTGGCGCTCGCGCTGCCCCGCGCCGGCTGCGAGGG
>PTEX01000045.1:0-32614 GCA_003342815.1 Eudromia elegans | reverse complement strand
TCCCGGAGTTTTCCTGCCCGGTCGCCGGCGTCCGTGGAGACGCGTGCGGCGGGAACGCGCCCGGGCCAAGGCGAGAGTCACGCGCGGGTGATGTGCAACCGGGCGGGCTGTTGTGCGTCAGAAACGGGAGGGAAAAATCCCTCTAACAGTGAGTTTCCTTCCTCCTTCAGTCTTTACGTTTTTCTACCTTTCAACAAGGTCCTGTGATCCCGAGCACAGTGAAGGACAGAAGGGCTTGAAATAAGCTTGCACTGGGTACCTGCTCACCCAGCACGTTAGATGGCGTTCACAGGTGTATTTGCACAGTAGGCTTGGAGATCCCCCATGAGCTTTCAAGTTAGCTTAGCAGAGAACACGGCCAGGTTACCAAGGCAAGCAGCTCTGAAATACCTACCACCGTTCTCCTGCACCTCCTGAAGCTTTGTAGTGGCCATGGAGCTCAATGCTGAGGTTGGACTGTCACTAATATCCCCTTTACTTGCTCTGAAGCAAGCTTGAAGAGCAAGAGTCTGCAGACTCCAAAGTCACACTAAATGAAGTCATATTTCCCTCCCAAGGTTCCTGTGATGGTCAAGGTCTTAAGTAACACAAGTATAGGACTGAACATAAGGAAATCCTGCAGCAAGTCGGTCCCCAGCCTGTCCTGTTGCCTGGGGTTATTCCTCCTCAGGTGCAGGACCCTGACCTTGTTGAACCTCATGAGGTTTTTTCCTGCCCATTGCTCCAGCCGGTCTAGGACCCTCTGAATGGTATCAGAGCCATCTGGGATATCAACCACTGCTCCTCTATTCGTAGTATCAGCAAATCCGCTGTGGGTGCRTTCAGTCCCTTCATYCAGGTCGCTGATGACTAAGTTGAACAAGGCTAGACCTAGAACCTTCCCTCTGAATGGGTTTTGCAGCATCTGATGAGCTCTGCTTGCTGCTCATAGAGTATGACTATTACCCATCTAAGTTGGATATAGCTGCAGTGTAGACATACCCCATCACCTCTGGCTTTAAAAACAGGGTACAATCGTACTCAAAACCCACTGGATCTATTTTCTGTATGTTCTGAGACTCTACTTGTATCACTCAGAAAGGGTAAAAAGGGGCACAAATGGTAGCGGGGCTCTGGGAATTAGATTCAACATGCCTAAAAAGGATTTTATACATGAGTTCATAATCTATTAGGAATCTTATAAGCAGGAGGTTGTAGTAGTGCTTGCCATTCATGTAGCATTGTACAGATACCGAGGTAATCTGCACAAAGCCTCTGGAAGATAGGTAGGTACTTTATCCTTTCATGGCAGGGGAGCAATGTTTACATCTGGTCACACAGCACTGCTAGAGCAGGACTGCTGCTAGGAACATCTGTACCAGGTCAGAGCAAAGGCCCTTCTCCAGTGGCATCCTAACTCCTGATGGGCCAAAAATCAGGCACTCAAAGAAGAACACAAGCCAGGACTGTTACATAGCAGTTTTCTCCCTAGTTTCCCACCCTACAGCCGTTTTTGGCTCAAGGACCTCTCCACATAGTAGCAGGTGGGGGTATTTGTACAACCCTCAACAGATGTCTCTTCTGTTAATTTGCAGAAACTTCCCCATGAACATGTGAAATTTTACCATCTACTGCATCCTATAGTGAAGAAACTGAAGTTCATTGCTACTAACCTTGGATTCAGTCAGCAGTTATTGCAGAATGTAATTCATGTCTACCTACTCTGGAGTACCAGAAGAAAGCAGGAGTCCTAGGTGAGAACTTGAAATATGTTGGAAAAGAAATTTAAGAAATTATTTTCTCCTAATATTTGAAATAAAAATAAATTATGAAGTATTATTCCAGTGAGAATCTAAGATGTTAATTACCTTGATTTGGAGCACATGTCTGTAGCACCTAGTATTTATTTAGAGCTTGTCTCATTATTTTCCCTTAGAAAACCTGAGAGGCTGCATTATTTCTCTATAAGATCCCAAAAGAGCTGTGAAATACTAGTGCATATCTTTAAGGCGTTTTAGCTTAAAAAAAAGATCTTAAAGACATTGCTATATATTAACTGTCAAGTAGAATAAGAAAGAGCATGAGATACCTGGATACCGGCATGTGCATAACACAGACCCAGCAAAACACTTTACTCTCTTCCATATCAACTTCTTAAAGGCTCAGGGAGAGGCATGGAAAAAATGCAGGCTCTAACAAAACTTACATTTACTGTACTGAAATCTGCTGCACAAACAAAAGTTTCTACTCAGTCTATAAGCAGCTTATGGTACTAAGGACTGAACTGTACCTTTCATGAAATACCCCTTCATGGGAAGATATGCATAGCCTGTCACCTTCATGGCTTCTGCCTGCTCCCAGGCTGGGTGTGCACAGCATAGCCACGTGGCTCATCTTTTGCCTCCAAATTCTTCTGTGTGCAGTTCGGGTCTCCCCAGTGCARGAGGGATGTGGAGCTGCTAGAGAGAGTCCAGCACAGGGCCACAAAGATGATTAAGGGCCTGGAACATCTGCCCTATGAGGAAAGGCTGAGAGAGCTGGGCCTSTTCAGCCTGGAGAAGAGAAGGCTGAGAGGGGACCTGGTCAGTGTGTGTAAGTACCTCAAGGGAGGGAGTGAGGAGGAGGGGGCTGGCCTCTTCTCAGTGGTGGCCAGTGATAGAACTAGAGGAAATGGCTGCAAACTGAAGCATCAAAAGTTCCACAGGAACTTGAGGAAGAATTTCTTAACGGTGAGGGTGACAGAGCCCTGGAACAGGCTGCCCAGAGAGGTGGTGGAGTCTCCTTCTCTGGAGATCTTCCAAACCCACCTGGACACCACCCTGTGCCACATGCTGTAGGTGACCCTGCGTGTGCAGGGGGGTTGGACTAGATGACCTCTAGAGGTCCCTTCCAACCTTAAGTATTCTGTGATTCTATGAAATTCACAGACCAAACGTATATAGCAAGTGGTATTGCACCACGTTTAAGTGACATGATATGCCCTTGACCAAAATAATGGTATCTACGTTACTAGTACCTTGGCTAGAGGAAAAGAAAGTGTCTCCGATTGTATATTTGTGTCTTACTTTTGACCGTGCACATGAAAGCTACTCTTCACAAAGAGTGACACAAAGACTATCTTCAGGTTAGGCACAATACGAGGACAAGTGATGGCTCCATCCCTCAGTCTTTACTCAGGCAGTACCGCTGTTAACTTCTGTGGGAATGCTGCCTGTGTGTGAGCACGTGTTGAGAACCTGAAGGTTTCTATTTTCACAATGGCATCAGTATCTCACAGAGCTTCTTGTACAACACTGAGACATGAAACAGGCAGTGTGAAACCAAATTCTGTTTGGTATCTATTTTGATAACACAGGGAAAAAAAAGTGATTACATAAGATGAAACATGCTAAAATTAGCTCTCTCCTGCGTTTCTGCATTCCTTCATTAATTCATCCATTAACTTTACAGGTGATACCCGGTCCCTGCAGACACAAAGATGAAGAACACAACTCTGGGAAGAAAAAAAGCAGAGAGAGAGATAGAGAAAGCCACGCTAAAAAAAGAAATCTAGGCCAAAAAAGGGGAAGTTACAAATGAAGGTGAGGACAAGCAGACAGGGACAAAACTCTGTCCTAAAATAGATGAGGAAATAGTAGTAGCTTCCAGGCTTTACAGCAGGGTAGGCATTACAGAGAGAAGCTTGGTGCTACCCACAGGAAAGAAAAAGAACATCACAAGAAGAAATGAAGAGGGAAGGGCAGGGCAAGGTGGAAATTTACGGAAGGCAGGAGAGGGTGGATTTACAGCACATTCAYGCTAGCAGTTATAGTTTTGTATGGAAACATCAGAGCTATCAATGCAAGAACTAGTTCATATATAGAAGCAGTCCAGCCTGGATAAGTACAGAGGCCTGCATGGACTTATTTAACTGCTGAGATAAAACATTTAGGAAAAGTTCAACTGAGAAGTGTAAAAGAGKCAGAAGAGAAAATGAAAGTATTCAACACCAAAGGTAAGGTATTTCAGATGGAGTTTTCATTTTTTAAAATGCCTTGCCTGAAAYTGTCTGTAACTGGATGTTAATTTTAACTGGATTGGGCAGAGTTTAATGATTTTTTTGATAAAGTTATAAGGAGTTTGATAAAAAATRTCCATTGTTTCTTTTAAACATTTAACAAAGAAAAATATTTGGRGCTTTCAATTCAGAACTGTGTTTCTGCCATAAAATCCAAAGAGTCTGAAAGCACAAAGAAATACATCCCACCATGAATGTATGTTTTGTCCTCTCCCATCGCCTGCCAAAATTATATTCATAGATCAAATGAAACAAGAACAGGGAGAGTATTGGTAGCACAGGCTCCCAAGCTGAAGCTTTGCAGAGAACTGGTTTGGGGGCCTATCAGTAGGGTTTTATATACATGCATACATTGGTAGCTTTGAACGTAAATGTAAACATATCATATAAACATGAAGTGGAGAGAAAGAGAGGAAACTTACAGTGTGATACTGTGAAAGGCTAAAGAACCTGAATCTGCAGCAAGTATTAGCTAAGAATTAAAAAAAAAARSTTAAAAAGAACAGCAGAGAAGAAAGCATAATGAAAAAGGCTTGAAAGTCCTACTGAAAGAGTAATAACTGTCTTCTATTTAGGTTTTTATGTGAAAAGACTTGAAAGACATCAACAGACATATTGCTTTCAGGTGCTACATCAACCATCAGTGAAATATCAAACTTTCTGTTACTACCAGGAAATTATTAGGATCTTTGCACCTRGTACTGAACTAAAAAAGCCTGTTCCAGTATTTTTTGGCAGCAGGCTGGAAATCTGAAGAGGGATCTTACTAAAATACAATGAAGMCCTGACTTAGAGCAGCATTTTGTTCTCCCTCTCTCTTGTTTACCTATCCTATTTATTGCAACAACAATCAAATTTCCACTCATTTTATGGTCATTTCTTTTTGGACATGACATTAATACTTCTCCATCTATACTGGAAACACCCACATAATACCATGTGAGAAGAATGCAATCAGCCAGTTTAAACAACTCTGCCTTCAGATCCATTTAATATTGGCTCTGCTTCCAGATCTATTTAATATTGAAGAACATAATCAGTCATTCCTTTCATGTTAGGTATACTCTGTATAATGGGTGGGATTCATCTCTCTAATTTTAGCTGCCTGGAAAAATGGTATCTAAGCTAGTCTTGCAGGCTCTCTTACAGTCAGTGGAGAGAAATGGGCTTCCCAATTCTTTTCTAAAACATTTACCATGCGTTGGGTAAGTTGGCTGTTCTTTGCATCTTGGTTTSCCTATTGACTATGGAGGCCTCCCAGCTTCTAACCTGGATAGCTATCCAACTCAGATGACCAGTGTCAGATCAGAACTGGATACCACTCATGGTGTGTTCTTATTCCACTTTTTTTTATGTGTGTGTATGTGTGCCTTGAACTAATATTTTCAGCAATAGCACAAGCACTAGAGGGGTTTTTGTGTGTTTGTTTTATTCGATGTTTTATTCCTATCTTTTCACTTAAGCACTCAGCATCCTTCTTCTGGAATTCAATGGCAAGTAAAACAGAATTTATTTCTTACCGATTTTTGTTGCAATTAATTTCTGTGGCTACTGCTATTGCACTGACGGGAATCAGTGGGGCTTAGAGCACTTACTATGATACAAGGAGGTTATTTTTTCTGAGCCTTTTGGGCACCAGTGAGCTGAATGAAGGGGCTAACAGTGGAACAACGTAGGTGCAGTGGATTGGCTCAGAGCACATTGTTCCATCAGTCTGTGTCTTAAGTCCATTAGCCTGCACCTGAGTGGCCCTCAGTTACTATAGCCAGCTGATCCCAAGGCATGTCAGGAGAGTGCAGGAAAACACATGGTCATTCTTCTTGTTCAGAAAAATTGAGTTATTCTGTCAGCAAATGAGCAGAATTGTGTGAATCCACTACTTTCAGTTGGCAGAAAAATGGTATACTTGCAGGAAATTTACTTTTTCTCTGTTATCATGAGAGAAGAAACAGCTAAGTTTTCTGTCTCTCATACATCATGCTGGAAGCAGATGAGGGCTGACTATTTCTATGAAAMAAATCTCGATTACAGAGGCYATATCAGATCTATCTTGGCAGTGCAACAGCAGTTGCTCACATGCCTCCCCCCCTAAACTGGAGTGCCATAAGAAGGGGCCACCAGAGCAGTCAGGGTGCTCTTGAGGGAAGCACAAATTCCACGCCTGTACAAGGAGTAACTGTAGGCCCTCCACACTCATCATCTTCCTTTTGGCAAGATTGCTGAAGTGTCCTGGATCACAGTCTCTAAAAAGACCTTCAGAAACATCTATGTTTCTGTGTAAGCTGGACCCAAGACGTATTTCATGCCGCTGTGCTCAGGCAGAAGGCAGAGCAACCTGCTTCCTTGTGACCTGCATCTTGTCTCGAGAAACTCTCCACAATGCTTCCCTCCCCCTTCTCCAAGGCTAATCCCTACCTTCATCTTAACAAGACATGCCGATGCAATGCTCAGACCACTGGCTGCAAATAACAGGTGGATTTTCAGCATCACATCTCCTCTGACTGCACTCTGCAAGGTTGGCAGCACAAATGCAGGATAGCCTCAGGGTTTGGGCTTGGAGGAATAGGCGATAGTGATCACACAGTAATGCTTAATGAGAAGAACATTAGTAACTCTGTCATGAGATGATTAGTTGAAGAAAATACACTCATAGTCTGAAGAAAAGCCTATGCTGACAGCCTGGGGAAAARGCTATAGTCCCAATTCACATGGCAACTTGAGAGTTAGACGTATTGCCAAGCCTCTCCTGAAACTCTCTTCACCAACCTAAAGCCTCTCTACAATGCCTAAAGAGAGCACTTGGGAAAAGRATATGTAAAAGTCATCACAAGAAGTTAGGAAGAAGGGAATACTGAGGAACTACTCATGCCTCAGGTCTTGGGCTCAGTCACTGAAAGCTGTTCAGCTGTTTCCAAAGGGTATTCTCAGCAATAACACAACCCATGTTTTTCTCACTGAAAGCTGCAAAGAGTTCTTATCCCATTTCAGCCAGCAACCCTGCTACTGACCACTCGTCTTGGAGCTGAAAAGCAAATTTCAAATTCAATTTCTACTCARTTTCAAGAAAGGTCTTGAGCATGCCTGTTGAAATAGAACTGGGTTTATGTCACCAAAATTAAATATTCTATGGAGAAGGCATTCAGCATCTCTCTGCTTGTAGCTGTTCTGCTTGGAAAATGTACTTAGACATTAACTGAGGAAGGGACCTGAACTTGGTCCTCAGTTATTCCAACATGATTTCTGTATAAAGTRGAACATCTCAAGAAGTCAGGAGATTCATCCTGGAATATTACCGCCTTTCTGCGAGGGACAGGAGACTCAGATTTGAATGTCCTACTCTAGATTAAGGGCAGCTGAATAGCATTTAAATCATCGATATCCTAAGGAAAAATAGTCCTTTTTTTTCAGTCCGATAGTGTGTCTGCCTCATATGGTTTTGTACACGATTGGCAGCAGAAGTACAGATGATTTGGGATTTTAGAATCTTTCTAATAGATATGAGAATTTGTGAAAATACTACGATTATTCCACATGGCCATGACATCTGGCACATCATCCAAAGTCATTTTAGAACTCACATAAAGCTCYCTCTGTGTTCCGAATAGGTACATACATTTATTTCCTGCAGTTCTGAAATCCCTGAGAGATAATGAGTATGATTCTTGGGCAACAAAATTGCCTGTTGCTGGTTCAGTCTCATAGTGGCAGTTGCATGTTCTGCTTTGACTTAGGAAACTACAAAAGCTACCAAACTCCCCAGCATTCATAGTTGCCAACTATGTATGAGAAGTTCCTTCCATTAATCTACACTCGACTGACAGAGGAACAGGAAACCAACATATCTGTATCATCCACCTACCTGGACCCCAGGCAGAGCACCACAGGAGCTGGTAAACTTAGTATATGCATATTTGTGTGTTATATATGCTTGGGAATGCTTTTGTTCAAAATTACATCCAGGAGCACAAAATGAGTATGATGCACTCATCAGGTGAAGGGTACCTGGTTGCTCACAAGGCAGCAGAACTGTCATGACCTGTAAGGGAGACAAACTGCAGGCCCAGAACTACATTCATATTCACTRTGGTTATCCAAGTTACCTGTGCTCTGGGAAGGGCAGCTCGCTGGAGTGTGTCCTGCACAGCTAATAGAGACTTGAGGGAGGTGCACAAATAATTTGGAGTTCCCACTAACCTCATCTCTGTAACCTTCAGTCGTGCTTAATTGCCTTGGTTAGTCCACCTTCCTCAGTATCATTTGCTGTCACAAAAGCTTTTCCTAATTCATACACACTTGGCCACAGATTGACTGATAATGGTCAAATTAAGAGGGGCAGATCTGCTAGTCTCATACCTTGTATATCATAAGACCYTCAGTCATTCTCAGTTATAATATATGGGAATCAATTGACTGGTATTTTGGCTTGATTTGATGATATCACAGGGAATAACACAGTCTTTGACAACTTATACTACAAGTTTATAATTTGCTGTAAAATACTTTGTACAGTATTTCAGTGTCTCAGATTTCAGCTATTTGTTTACATACAAAATCAAGTTAAAAAGCCCTTTAGACCCTCCCTAAGCCCTCAAAAGATACTTTTGCAAAATAATCAAATTGCCATCTTCTTTGGGTAAGTTAAATAGACTAAACTCTTAAGTCCCTCTGCAAGGCAGTTTCTGCAGCCATCAAATCAATTGTGGCTCTTTTTAAAATGTTTTTTCAGCCTGTTTTTAAAGCAGTTGATGCAAAAACTTGGTGCTGCATTCCAGCAACAACCCCACTAATGCCATGTACAGAATGGGATACTTGGATTTAGAGTGAATAAGCAGGGCAGAAGTAAGGTGATGTTAACTCTGTACTGTAACTGTTTTTGGCCACAGCATAACTGTGGGAGCTCATACTGACTTGCTTATCTTTCCATTCCCATATCCTTTTCTGAGTCCATTCCTGCTAGCATACAGTGTCCTATTCTGTAGGTTTGACCTTCATTCCTTTTTCCTAAAAGTATATAATCTCTGCACTTGACTACTTAAATACACTTCAGTGAAGTGGGTTGAGTTCATCAAGAAGTCAGGATCACTGTGTGCAACAGTTCTAGCCTCTTTGTTTATCATTCTGCATAAGTCACACTTCTTAATCGGTAGAAGAGTTATATTTACTTCCAAATAACTGATGCAAATATTTAATCACTTTAGGGCTAAGACTGTCACTGGTGAAACCTTAATCAAAACATACTCATTAGGAGCTTCCCTAGTGATGGCTATTGTTAGTTAACCAGTGGCTAAACTATTTAGCTTATGCTATGACATAGTACAGTATTGTACAGATTCTCATAGGATACCAAGGCAAACCTCACAGGAGTGTAACTGTATCACATATAAGCAGGCATATATTTTCATAAATCAAATTAATACCTGCTCAGAGACAAGGAGGCCATGATCTGGCAAGGACAGACAGAGAAAAAGACAGTCTCCTTAAAGCATGGTATCACATACGATGTTTAATTATGTAATTTATTATTAAAGCCATTCTACTATATTGCTATATGATATATATATATACATATATATGCATGTGTGTGTATATAGGCCCCTCAGCAGTCAAATGAGACCCCAAAAGTTGCCTTATGCTGGACACTGTTTTTCAGTGTTACCAAAAGAGTATTTTTCAAAACCCCAGCAGTGGTTCATTACTGACTGTCGTGGAATTCTGCACATTTCCCACATTAAAATCTCTCTACTTTTGTTTTCACCAGTGTGCACTCTGCCTAGTGTGAAACAGTAAGCCTTCCTTTTTTAAAAAGCAACAACCAGAAGTTTGGGTCTGCTTTGCACATCATCTGCACGCACTGGGCTGACAGCTGGAGCTTCCAGATGTTCGAGCAACTCTTGGTGAGAGAGAATTCCATACAACCATGCCCAGCAGCAGCAGGATTTGCCATTAAGAACAGCAAGACCACACATCTGGACATCTCAAACAAACATATTAATTCTTGTGCATCCTGCTCAGGCAACTTTTCTGAAGAGAAGAAGGCCTGCCCAAGGGATATAAGGTAATTCCACTGCAATTGGAACTGTTTCAGTGTCCTTTTATGCAAGATAGCTTTCCAGCTTTGTAGCAGCCTGTTAGCTTTTGGAAAGGAAAGGGAGTTGAAGAGGAGACGAGAGTGAGGGAGAGAAGGTTAAAAAGGAGTCTAGCTCTGGTTGGAGCAGGCAGGGCACAGACGAAAGTTTTCATTTTTCAGCTCCCTGCTAGCCTAGCTGGTGCAGGGTACGGAAGACCAGCCCTTGTAGCCTCTCCAATGAGAGTCTGAGCAAGCTAACAAGAAAACAAGCAGCTTCCTGCAGAGTTGTTTGTCTTTGGAAATTTTCCACTGTAATGGTTTTAGTCTGAAAAGTGACAACCAGTTCTACGCTCGGAGTCTGTGTCAAAGTAGTTCCAAAACTGAGCAACCATATCTCTATTAAGCTCCTCACTTCCCCCATCTCTTTTAAGAGCTAAGCGGTCAAGTAATGAATAAATAAATAAATAAATAAATAAACAAACCCTGAAAATGGTACTTCTAACCTTAATGAAAAAAATGACTAATTGAAGTCATTATGAAATAATTAAAAACTGCATTGTACAATGTAGAAAATGAGAAGGAGAATGTTCCCAGCTACCATGGAGAAATCATTTAATGAAAGAGAATGATACAGTTGTGATACCAGCTGTAGGACAAAGAAGGAAACTTTCCTCATGTTTAAGATATCAATCACTTCTGACACCGCACAGGCAGAATGGAGTAAGATTATTTATTACAGAGACCTGAGAGCTTCTGTGCTAGGCTTTTTTGGCTGTGATAGTCTAGACCATTTTCTTGTAACTGAGCTGTAAATACGTCTCAGACATATACCACTATATTACAAAAGCCATTAGGGAAATACCCAGCAAATACTAAGTTACTATAATGCATCACGTTCCGCTTCCGACAATGAGACTGAACAGTGTAATCCAAATGGTGCTTTCAAGCATGGCACAAGCTGGAAATTTTCTCTTACTTCTAAGATTTTCAGCACCATTTTGATAGAATTAAGGAAGCTGCATGTACATCACAGTCATTACTAGTAACAGGTCAACTCTAAGGCCTCATTCTCATGCAAAATATAAAAGAATCATAGAATCATGGTTGGAAAAGACCCTCAAGATCATTGAATTCTTCCATAAGATTTATTCAATTTTCAATACATTGTCAGAAAAGACATGCACTTTGGCCAGCTTGCTTTTCTGAGACAGGCAGGTGGCTAGCAGAGAGAAACAGAACAAGCATCTCCTGCTAGGCTTGCACAGCAATAACCTGTAGCTGCTCCCTTGCTGCGCCAAGAGCCTGTGCAATAGGGACCATGAGTTTGCAAGAGTGGGTGATGATCAGCTGTGAGGAAATGAAGCAGTCACTATTCTCCTGTACTAGTTGCCTCAGCTTTAGCAATATGCACTGACAAATCCTCAGGAGTTAGTATAAAAGGCGTTTTCAGCTTATCCTTGCTTTAATCCTTTCTTTCTCTCCTCCCCACCCCTGCTACATAATCCTCACACACACATACCTTTTTTAGGTCCTGCCCAGTCTTGCTGACATACATAATCTGGCTGCAGCTCTGGATGGGAAGCAGCACTGTGATGGAAATAAGGGTAGCTGCAATAGCACAGCATACTGGTGTGACCACATGTCTTCTCTGACACATGCATGGTGAGATGCGAGTCCATTCTGACACGTGTGGTCAGAGGTGTGCTCAATGGAAGGAACTTAGAGCTGTATATTCTACCCTGCACCCTGTTACTAAGACCACCTCGCTATTGTTCTTGAAACTAAGAAGAAATGAAAGATGTTGGTCTTGAATGCCACTGTAGTAAGTACGCGCTATGGGCCATTAGTGGCCAAGTCCTGAAGAAGAAGAGTAAAATCTTACACCAGCTGTGTTCCTGCAGAACCACAGGCTTCAGGTACCACAACTGCTAAATCCCTCATGCTTGCATAAATTGCTGCTTTTTCACCATGATCCACTACAATATCCTGATTATAGAGCCCCAGACCTGCTGACCCACCCTGCCAGGCCTTGGCATGAGGAACAAGCTGATACTTCCTCCTGAAGGATGACAGATGGATAGGTAGAGGGTCTTCTGGTCACATACAGCCATCTTACTATGCAGACATCTATGATGCCCTCCTGCCTGCCACAACCTCATGTAGCAGGAACTGCCACATCCCTGGAGCAAAGAAAGCCCTAGTACTTCAGGAAGGGCACCATGCTCATCACATCCTTACTTCTACTCCCACTGGCCTGGAGTGAGCTGCTTTCTCTAAGCCCACTTGCTCTTGATGCCTTCCCCAGGGCAAAGTGGGATCCCCCAATACTCAGTGAGCCCTGTGCATCTCTCTCAGGCCTTCTGCCCTCCAGCACCTCTTGGGAGACCTCTTGCTGCTTCAGTTTCACTAAAGGAGGCAACACGTTTAGCCCACCTCAGTGAAACCAATTGCACCCATGCAAAAGCTTTCATCACTGTTAAAAAAAAAAATAGCATATATGTGTAAAGATGAGAGTATGGAGATTAGACCACCCATTCCTTGGCCCAGGAGTGCTGTTTCTCGTGCAAGGCTGTGGGGTTGCAGGGTATTACTGTGCTGTCATAGGTCTGCCTTTACTCTATAAGCTCAGCAACACTCCAGGGACAAACTTGAGCCAAACAGTCTCATGTTGTCTCATATTGACAATTCGACATCCTTATCTTCCTTGCTTTTGTCCCATGGGTGACTTCAGTGAACACTAATCAAGGATCTAGGCCCTGTTCAGCAGGGAAGGCAGGCAGGCCTTTTACTTAAATGCTACTGAGGATTAAAAAAATGAAGAGGAATGTTCTGGTTCTGCTATTTGTTATTCAAGGGGAAACCAGCTTGCTGATAGCCTGACTCTAGAGCTATGCATTTCCTTAGACAAGAGGAATGATTAAACATATGAAATGACCTTAATGATAGTTAAGCAAACTGACACTTAGAATATCAGACTTTTTAATTAGATAATAGCTAATATTTAATTACATCTTGATTTATAGGGTGTTTTTTTAAACAGATAACTTCACCATGCTCATCAAGTTTTGTCTTTTTAACATTAATTTACTGTAAGCTGCTGATTCAGCAAGCCCAGTGTAAAAATCACCGTAAGAAACAGCTGTAATGATGAAAGGTCCATACAGTTGCATAAGGCTTCTGAGTGAGAGAATGGCAATCAAATTAAGATTTTAATGTACTTGATGTGCAATTAGCCTTTTAATCAGAACAACAGGATGTTTATTATTGTAATGACAAGATAAAAGTTGAAGAGTTGCTATCAATACCAGGCCATAGTGACAACAGGTTAGCAATTCTCACTGCCAAAAGAGCAGCAGCCGAATCCAACAAGCACATCAGTTCTCTGCCCCAAATTGCCAGGGACTGCATCTTGCTACCTGAGTGCTGCACAGAGTTTGCATTTTGCACAAGTACTGTCACTTGCTCTCATTTCAACTTGCGCCAACCCAAAACATATGGAAGAAAGCAGAAGAAGGAATGAAAAGTCAACTGTTTGCTTCCAACGTATTCCAAAAAATTAACAGATATGTTTTTAAGTGGTATTTAGGCGCTCAAAGAGACCAGCAGGATCAAAATGTGATTCTCGTGGACACCTTCATCCATTGCTACTTTTAATTGTAATTCCACCAAGAGTTTAGCCACATATGTAAGCAGAAAGCTACATTGGTCTTCATGTCTGCGGCAGACAGACCATAGCCTGCTTCCAGCAGGTCTAGGTGATCTGCTGGCAGAAGAGGTGCCTCACTAGCAGCTCTGTGCTCTCTGTCGCCTCTTCAGAAGTGTTGGCCTCCACTCATTTCCCTTGTCTCTCAAGCCTTTGGGGGGATATTTGAGATAAGGGCAACTAGGTTGTAAAAAGGGACTTTGAGTCAGTAGGCTGTTCTAACCTGTCTTTATAATTTGGGTTATGAAGGCAGTTTCACCACTAATATTATCTAGAAAAGAGATTTCCTGAGASTGAGGTTGCAACTCTCACTATGCAGAGAGCCACCAAGGATGTCCCCCAGGCTGCCCACTCTCGCTCTGGACATGGAATTGGCTCGATGGCAGAGCTCAGAGAGTGGTGAACAGTGGTGCAGAGTCTGGTTGGAGGCCTTTGATTAGCAGTGTCCCTCAGGGGTCAGTCCTTGATCCAGTCCTGTTCARTTTATTCATTAACAAYCTAGATGAAGGGATGGAGTGCTCCCTCAGCAAGTTTGCCGATGACACCAAACTGGGAGGAGCAGCTGATAGCCCTGAGGGATCCTGGGGTGCATTAAGCAGAGCATCTCCAGCAGGTCGAGGGAGGTGATTCTGCCCCTCTACTCAGCCCTGGTGAGGCCGCACCTCGAGTACTGTGTGCAGTTCTGGGCTCCCCAGTGCAGGAGGGATGTGGAGCTGCTGGAGAGAGTCCAGCGCAGGGCTACAAAGATGATTAAGGGCCTGGAACATCTGCCCTATGAGCAAAGGCTGAGAGAGCTGGGCCTCTTCAGCCTGGAGAAGAGAAGACTGAGAGGGGACCTGATTAATGTATATAAATATCTCAAGACAGAGAGTGAGGAGGAGGGGGCTGGCCTCTTCTCAGCGTTGGCCAGTGACAGAACTAGAGGAAATGGCCACAAATTGAGGCACCAAAAGTTCCACAGGAACTTGAGAAAGAACTTGAGCCCTGGCACAGGCTGCCCAGAGAGGTGGTGGAGTCTCCTTCTCTGGAGATCTTAAAAAACCGCCTGGATGCCACCCTGTGCCACATGCTCTAGGTGACCCACATGCTCTAGGTGACCCTGCGTGTCCGGGGACAGGGAGGGGGTTGGACTAGATAACTTCCAGAGGTCCCTTCCAACCTTAAGGATTCTATGATTCTATGAGTCTTGCATGCTTCTTGTACACACCAGTTGTAGCAAGCCTGTACCTCCTGGGTTTGTGGAGCTCAGCAGAAACAGCCTCCTTCCTCTTTTCTGAATCACCTGCCCACCACATCCACATGTGACAAGCATATGGGAGCAGAGAAAAAGCGAGGGGCTGTTTGCACACAGGTGAGCTTAGGGCCTCTGGCACCCATGGTTCCCATCTGTAGGGCACCCCTATGCCATCTTCACACATTGGAAAAGAAGATATTTAGATAGCATTAAGACAGAGCTTAACCATTGGAAAGGCCACTGAAAGAGGGGTAAGCTTCCAGCCTGCTCTTTCCAGATACTAAACCAGTAATTTGGAAGTTCTTCAAGATTTTAGTACTAACAGTTCCAGGAGCAACTGATGTGGGTACAGGGAGCACCATCTGGTGGACAATAGCGCACAGTGCTGCTTTTCCTAGTTTGATGCCTTTGTAAACCTGATAGAGTTTTCTGTCAATGTCTAATCAAAGTATTAAAAAGATTTTCAGAAACATCAAACACATCCAGTGTGCCCTCCCCCCACACCCCCCAAAACAAACAAACAAACAAAAAGCCTGTCATTGAAAAGGCAGCAGTAGAGGAGGGGGAATAATTGTTACTGTAGTAGCTTTGAAGTCTGCCCTYCCTCCTTTCTTAATTATCATTGTAGGCTTTTAACACTGATTGCTTGACAGTGTATCTACTCTGGGATCACACAGCTGTGCTGACTCAGTGCAAGAACTCAAGCCAACTGGGAAAAACACAAAACTACAGAAAAGTAAGGCTGAAATCAGGTTGAATGACCTGAATGGTCACCCAGGCAATGCCTGGATCCCATGGCAGCCCAAACTCTACCTGAAAGCATCCTGACTTGCCTAGGATCCTGTCTAACCAGTATTAATGTTGCTGTCAGCACAGGATCATGGAGTGCTTATAACAGGGCATTTACAATACAAGTAACTGRAGCTCGTATTTCCTTGAGTAAATAATAACAATAAAAAGGGGWTATATTTTTGCTATGTTACTCAGCATTATTTTAATTTAATCTAACAATGTTAATAACTTTTCTCCCTTAGACAGCAAGAGAGACTGAGGAGAGGTGCAACCCAGGCCCTACCACCGAGAAAAACTTTGGCTGCTTTACATAGTTTTTTTAACAAGGACCATAAGACAATCAGCTGGACATGAACTTGCAAAATCCCAGTCTTCTTGTAAGCTTTTGACTTACAAACCAAGCCCAGAAGAAACTGAACACAGCCCTGTATTTATTGGTTGCTTGAGTCCTTAACAAACCAATTAATCCTGGAGACAATTGACAGAYGGGCATGTTTGTATAGCAGAGGTGTTTTCAGAGTAGAAACTGTGTTTCCAGCATGCAGATGCACCAGCTTTATCCACTTTATGATAAGCAAACAGATACGTTATTCATGTGGGACCCCAGAATGCCACATCCTGGGATAAGCCAGCTCTCCTAAAAAGGAGTAGAAATAATGCAGATTTGTTTGAATTGCTGGTACTGATTTGTCTCCTGCTTGATTATTTCCATATTATTATGATTTATAATAGATATTGGCAACCTCCTTAACAAAAAATCAATCTGACTAGCCACTGTCCCCTAMTCAAGCCAGGCAATATCATGTGCAGGTAATCTGGGCATACAGGACTGARTGCCTGAAGTCTCTTCAGCTTGTACTTCTTTATTTTTAGGTCCATAAAGCAAAGAGCTCTGTGGTGACCCTGATATCTACTGCTTGCTTCCTGRCTTCAGCTGTCAGGGTCCTGCCCAGACCTGAATTCTGTAGCTCATGCAGTTTTTCCAGGCCATGTTGGGTACCTACACTGGAGCTCTGCTCTCCTAGATTCATAGGTTAATATATACCAAGTATATCTTTAAGTCCAATAGCACTTTCATACTCTTTGAAGAGAAAGAAATAACCTTGCATAAGTCAGTAAAAAACCCTATTGAAATCATTGAAGCTAAGCTATTGACTCACATCAGCTCTAGATTTGACCTTTCTTGGCACTKTCTTGTCCAACTTTAAAGTGAAGACTCATCTCCTTCAGCACGTGCCATGAGCCATGGCCACTGCCACATGGAACCACTGYCCCTGTGGCTTCCCAGTGCTCATCTGTCAGTTCCCTCTGTTCCCCTAGTACCTGGCTTACCAGCCACACAAGAACAGGAGGGAGACCTTTTTCTTTTTTCCTTTCAACATTTGTTTCCCAATGGATTGTTTAGTATCAGGACACATCCAGTTCCCTCACTCCTCTCCCTTAAAGAAGGTATAGTACCCACACTCCCACACCCATCTACAATGTCAGGTGTATCACAGTGGCTTCCTAGCACAGCCCACATATGCCTAGCTCAACAGAGGATGGTGACAGCACAAACTATTCATCCATACCATGGCTAAATCCAACCATCAACTGTCCATGCCCATGGGAATGCAAGACAAACATAAGATAGACCTTGGCCTCTTATTGCTCTCATTGCCATCATAGTATCTGATAATTTACCCACGAAGCTGAGACAGAGCTTTTAGGTTATTGACAGAAACTGAAATAATAAATTATGAGGATGAATTATTTTGAAACAACTGAAGTTTGGGTCTTATCAATTTCAAGGTTATCATATGACATGAGAGAAACCAGAAGCTGGAGCCACATTCAATTACAGAGCAATGAAACCTGCTGGATGCTTGCTCCAGGAAGTCTATTGGCAGATGGCTACTAATTCAAAAAGATCAG
Source organism: Eudromia elegans (assembly GCA_003342815.1). Lineage (NCBI taxonomy): Eukaryota > Metazoa > Chordata > Aves > Tinamiformes > Tinamidae > Eudromia > Eudromia elegans. The sequence continues at coordinate 14,868 of PTEX01000045.1, read as the reverse complement.
AAATGGATTCTATAAATTTGATGCTGAATTTGAAGTAATACAAAATCCAAGGGACTTTTGATAGTACAAACAACAATCTCAAAACTGACCAAAGGAATTTATTTTTCACACAGTCCAGCATTAGAAGGAAGRACTTATGCCRCAGAATTTCATAAGACYTCAGCCTTGGTCACAATATACTTAMAGGGAGAGGTAGTTTTGGTGATGAGAGCTTAGAAAATATGTGAAAGCATGAAAAATAGAGACACCAAGACCATAGRATGAGACCTGCAAAAGAGGCAGATTGCCTTTTATCTGCAAGATGTGGTGCAGGATAATGGTCACGCTCAAAACTGGAATATTGGGTTAGATGGGCCTCATTTTCTGAGCCAGAATCGCAATGCTTACCTAGAATGGTGAAATACTTTTTTTTAGAAACTAATGCCACTGGCCCTCGTGGGGGAGATTTGTTGGGAGCCTCCCTAGGTGCCAGAAGGCTTATGCTGCTGTAAAAGGGAATATTTAAATGTATATATGGTTCTAGAGGGATTTTTTTTTATTGTAATAAGGGAAATCTATCTATTAGATGTAGCTTTTCTTGTTTAATCTGGCTCAAAGAGACTGTGCCTCYATTGAATCCCATACTGGACCAAAGTTAGTCCTGTCATTGATAGAACTGTCCCCCTTCCTCTTCCTGCAGGTAGAAGAGGCTCCAGATTTCATGAGTAAATAAGAGCAGATGCCTTACAAATGCAAAATTATAAAAATAGAGATTTTATATATAAAAGTTTTTGAAAAATCATTTCAAATAGCATTTTGATTCAGAGTTTTTAAAGATATTTTGTATGAACAAAATAGCACAAGCTTTTCCTGATTTTCAGTTTAATGTTATTTCCATGGACATCAGAAGAGTTTAATAACAAGGGGAAATTGCTATTCAAAGTAACACCTCCCTCCTGCTTCCCCCCCCCCAAAAAAAAAAAAAAAAAAAAAAAGAGAAAGAATACTAACATCAGCAAGAGTGTGCATTTGCATTTTCAATGCACAGCACACCAGGGTATTACACTTACGGACAAAAAGCATCACCATTGACTACTTGCAGATAATACAGCTCCAAAGCACATTATGTTTAAAACCCAGAGAAAACAAGTTTAACAAATATTAATCATACTGAATTTCCTTCAGTGAAATGGGCCTTGACTGCAAACCCCAGACCTGTACTGAAGGAGAGGCAGAAAGATTTGTGCAACAGATCCYTTTCATCAGTCCCTGCAAAAAATAATACTCCAGCCAGGTGCATAAAACACCAGCACCCCGGCTTGTGTAGAGATGCTTTAAAAACAGCCTGCCCTTCTCTGCTGGCACAGYCCATTGATCCTGCCTGGCAATATTAAGCGGAGAACTGATGTTGTGGCCTCCCTCATCAGGGTCGCGATACAGACTGAACCTAATCAGCCTATGTGAGGAGATGAGTTCCCATGCCTGGGTGGGTTCCCCTTTCAGCCTAACTAGGATCCTCAGCAGGGTTCCTCCAGGAGCTGTGCTGTAGCACAGGAATGGTATACAAAAATAGAATAATACTGACTTCACCCAGATGTTAGCAGTTTGTGCTCCACTACTACACTGAGATCATTCATCTGCTCATGTCCCCCAGCAGCAGACGTGATGCTGTAATCCTGAATGTCTCCTTGCTCCAACCTTTGCTGCCTAGACATAAYGCAATCCACAGAGATGAAGAGTCCAGGGAGTTTAAGAGTCAGGAGCCAGGGCCTCAGAGTATTCAGTACCCCACCATGAAAGGTGGCACAGTGACTGGCACAGTGACAAAACACACAGATGCAGGCAGAAGTGGTTTGAGATGCTACATAAATCCTAATGAAAATATGTACAGCAAYATACCACCCTTTATTATTTGTTTAACAATGTGTCCCAAGAAGAAAAGTACACCAGAGGTTAAAAAAAAAAAAAAAAATGTCTAACCTATTGGGACTGGAACTAGGAGTAAGCTTGCATAAGGTGAAAGYAGATGAAGGCCATTTTTTTTACTTGCTGTAAAAAAAAGCAAAGCCTAGTCTAATACCACAGGATCCTTCACATTGATGTCAGTGGATTCCACATTTGGCATATCAAGAAGGTAAAACAATATTATGCAACATAMCTTTGCCCAGCCATTTTTGACAAGGAAAGATGTGTAAAATGACTCCATCCCAAATTTACCTTTCATCTCCCCTACCAGTTCTTTTTCTCATAGTATGTTATGGCTGTGTAACTACTTATTTTTTATTAAATTACATCTSTGCCTAGCACAACATACAGTTCGCCACAACAAAACACTTGTTCCTTCATAGCCCAGTAAGTAACCTTGAATTGCGAAGCATCCACAACAACTTCCTGTTCCACAAGAGTCTACAGCCCAGATCCATCCCRTTTCCTTTCAGTTTTCTAGCCAAGCCACATATGCTAGAAAAACAAATTGCTCTGAGTTCATTCTGTTCTTAAGGGAAGAGGCACCCTCAAATTGTGATTCAAATCTCAGGTGAGGTGAATCACTTTTGGCTAAGTAAAGCTCAACACAATGAATCTGGGGTCAGATGTGCATTCAGATCACCTCCTACAGATGCTAAGCTCAGTCACCCTGATTGCTATGTCAMCTCGTAAGAGAGCAATCAGTGATTTAAATCTTGCCTCTCTTTACAGTCAATGARTAGGAATCATTGCAACAACTATAGTAGATAAGCTGAGCAGAACTTTCTGTGTGTTAGTTTCCCCTTTGCACAATGACGAAAACCACTGTCCCATACCTGAAGGAAATGTTATAAGGATAACTCATTAGAGGTTGTAGGTATTCAGGAATTCAGTGATGGAAAGTAAATGTAGAGTTATCTTTGGTTAACAAAAACAGTTAACATTAAATAATTCTGGTTTAAAATTCTTTCTTCATACCATAAATATATAACACAAACTGATGGCTTATATCACAAGTGCTTGCAGACAAAATTTCCTAGGAGTCCATTAGGTTCAACCAAGTATTTACCCGAGGTTTTCTTCATGTAAAAGCAGGCCAATGTTATCAGAAGCAGTAGCACTAATGCAGTTCCAAGTAAAACTCCTAGGACAATCACTGCTACTTTCCAGGCAGGATTTTCTACAGGTGATGACTGAGCAGGCAGTGCTGGAAATTTAAAGCACATTTTAGAAATGTTAGCTAGAAACAGCTAAATGTCAAGGTGGCATAAGAAAACTTGAAGTCCTAAGTAGCAGCTGCATTTTACCTTCTAACAGCAGATGCTTTGAAATTGATGAATAATGTTTAAAATGTTTATATAAGTAGTAAAAATTATCAACTAGGAAATTTTATGGCTCTATCTCTATCTCTGTCTCTGAAGGTCCCGTAGATTTGTGGGTGACATCTGCAATGAGTAGCTATGGGGATTTGCTCACTGTAGSGTTTCTGGAAGGATCTGAGAGGAAAGAGCTCTCGGCTGCACTTCCACAATCACTCCAATTGGTTAAAAAGAAGGCGCAAAATGGAACTGGAGACAATTTAACCCTCCATGACCAAGCTTTTCCTGCAAAAGCAATTCTGTGGGGGACAAACATTTCTGATGGTTGTCCAACAGAGGAGACAAACTTCCAACACATCCATTCCCAGACCACAGCATTGCAGGTGCCACTACACAAGAAATCAGCTTTTGTGCAAAGTGGATTTGACCCTTTTAAGCCCCACACCATCACAGATAAGCTGTTTTAACATCACTTACATTGTACAGTTACTTCAGTTTGATTGCCAAACTTGCTTTTTAGTATATCACTTAAGTATGCCTGCAGAACGTTGACATCAAGGAGCTCTTGTTTTTGCAGTAGAAAAACAAAATAGGCAACCACGCTGCCAGGTCTGAATCCAAGCATCACAATGTCAAAGCGGTCACCTTGCAGCTTCATCTGCATCTGTCTGGCAACCTGCATGAACAGAAATGGACGTTATGTCACTCTAAGAGCCACAACAAGAACTGTTGTGTACCTGGACGTCYATTTTCTGTAATCATCATTCTTGCAGGAAAATCTCTTCAAAATTACAATTAATTGAATACTAACAGTAATTTCTGTCTGGGGCACAAAAACACTTAATGAAAGAAGATTCCAGGGAAATATATGGTCTATGGCTGAAAATATGAAATCAGAGTTTAACTTTCAAAGCAGTAATATGTTTAGCTTATCAATGAATAATTCATTATTCATTAWTACCAAAAATATCAAAAATTATCCTCCTCTACTCTCCATAAACCCATACGGGACCCCAGCGGCATACAATTTGATATCTCTAAAGTGTGCATAAAATTTCTAAGCTTGTCTTTAAATGTCCCCTATTTTTTTTAACATGTACAACTAAAATTCAAGCATGGTCATGTRCATGCTACCAAGTCAGAACTTGCCAGGAAAGCTTTAGAATAGACAAAATGATGCTCTCATCACCAGATTATCAAGGTCATGACATTACAGAATAACTATGCAAAGGGAGACAAGGGTCTGATATGACTCTCAATCATTCAAGAATAAATTAATTATAATTCCATTGTGCTGATTAGGATGATTTCAGGTTTACACTGATTTCTCCCTAAGAATAATCTTGCTTTCAATTTTGCYCAGTGCTTTCATGTGCCTAGAAGACAAGAACAGGCAGCCCCTTTCTTCYAAATAACACCATTTGAAACATTTATGTCAGGATTTATTTTGATAGCTAATTGATTCTAACTATATTTAAAAAATAACAAAAAAAAATCTTTCTGTGGAAAATTTGATATTTTACCAGAAAATAAAAGTCTGAAACATTAGTATTTTTCATATATGATGGTGGTAGGATCCCTGTTCTAAACATTTTTCAACTTTCTGCATTCAGCTTTCTCTGTGGGATAATTTCCCAGCCCAAACTATATGTCCCATGAAGCTCTCTGGATAGGGATGTCACTAAAGCTGTTATTTGCATCACCAAAATTTGGTACTTTATGGGACAGTATATTAAAAGTGGTCCAAASAGGGAATCTGGTATATACAGGTGAAAATATAAAATATCAAAACTTCAGCTACATTATAGTAGCACTGTGAAACTAAAAAAAAAAAAAGGTCAATATTCAAATTGTATTAAAAAATCCAACACATAAACTGACTACATTTTCAGTTATGTTAGTTACACCTTCTCCTCACTTTTGTCAGCTTTTAAAGAACAATAGCAAAAAGATCTGCCTGGCATTCTGCACACGGCATGAGTGAAGCTTATAAAAGGCAGTAAAGAGGTTCCTACTGCTTTCAGTCAAGTTTAGAGGAAACTTTTAAATTCATTAAAATGAGGTTTTATCTGTGAAATAGAGAAGCTACCAGTAATAACACGGGGCTACTTATCAGCTGACATTGTGGAAACAAATTAGTTACTGCTTATGAAATCCATTGAGATTTTTGCTAAAAGATAGAATCATGTGAAAAAAATTATTTTCACTTTTGATTATTTGAAAGCAGTCTACACCAGTCTCACTTCACTTCTCCAACTGGCTCAGACATACCAGGATTCCCGACAAGTGTGTAAATTATTAGTCTTTTCCTTTACATCCTGTTGAAGGCAGATGAGYTGCAGGCTGCTGCCACTCCAGGTCAGCTTTACTAGGCTCTTCACAGTTCCTGAACTTTCTCCCTTTGGATCTCCTGCATTCCAATAACCGCTACCACAAAGCAAATTCACAATAACCTGAAGGAACAGTACCCATGTGTAAAGGTCCCATATCTCCAGGTATGTTTTCAAATATTATTTTAGACGTTAGTCTTTTTCCTTCTCCACAGACTTACTGTTTAGCAAGGTGGAAAAAAATAAAGTCATGAGACRTTTCCTATATTTATAAAAGAGTTTTTTAAAGTACTACTTGATAAATATTTTACATTTGAAGACTGGATGGGAACATACACCTCCTCACTGGACAATGTGTTTTCACTCCCCTTCTCATGGCTGTTCTGGCTGAGCAAGTGTTTCATATACTGTTTTATTAAGGAGCTGTTTTCTTTTTCTGTTACCTAAATTTTGATTTAACTATGAATCCACATGGCTTATGTTGCTGGTCACAAAAATTTTCTTAGTCAATTCATGATAGCAAAGGAGTTAGRTATAACAACTTACTGCTGTTTTGATACTTTCAGACTTTGTCTTGTAGTCTTCACTCTCAGAGTTATAAAGCGTATGATTAAATGTCTGGGTTTTTAACAAAGCACTGCAGGCAAATGCTTGGTAATCTGGAAAAAAAAAGGCAAATCCCGGGATGTCACTCCACAATTGCTTATTGGACTTCATTATCTCATGCTATTAATTTGTAGTGCTGAATGATAAAAACATAAAACTAAGCAAAAAATAAGAGAAGTATATCATGTATGTGTGTCTAATGCACTGGCTTCTGATTGTTCAGAATTATTTCTCTTCCTCTTCAAATTTGTCCTCCCATCAACATCTTCACAACTTGTTAATCATTCCTATATTATTCAAGGGATATCCTACTGCTTAATTCAACAGCCACTCTCCCATTGATTTCAGCAGAAAAAAAATAAGTCTATTAAATCCTACAAGATACTGAGCATGTACTGAGTAAGTGGATAAGCCCTCAGTCAAAAGCATACTTTACACAAATAAGTCCAGTCTAAAAATAATGCTGGAAGCTGATGCTGAAGTTTGATGGAGGCAATTTCCTTGCCGTATGGCCAAAGAAATGCAGACTTGGTATGCTATCTACCTGAACTGACATAATAAACTAGATGACAAAATACTCTTGAAAGAGACTATATTGCAAAATTATACTCCATAGTTATGAATAAATACATTTTAAAATGCTATAAATCTTACTTGAGCATACAATATACTTTAAGTCAGAACAGCCAYGATTTTGTGGTGAGCAAAAGTCAGTTCCACTGAAACAGGAAGAAGGATCTGTAAAATAAATAAAAAACAAGATAATTGCCTGTCTGTGCAGTGAAGATTGCTACAAGTAAGAAAGAGATGTGGTTAAAAGCTTTCTCTACACTCCATGTAGTGCATCATTCTTGTACTGCATTCTTGTAGTGCCTAGGCCAAAAGTTTGTTCGTAAGCAAGCCATCACCTAAACAGCATGCTGTTTCACCCTGTGAGAATTTAGAACTGCAGGCTGTAAAAATGGAGTACATCAGAAGAAAGGCAGGTGCTGGGCTGGTAGGTAATATCTGAGCACTTTAATGAGATTAGGGTCAGAACACTGATCTCCTATCAGAATAAAAGATAGATGTTATGCTGTATTTGTTTATGCAACTAAGGCAACCTGTAGATATATAACACAGGCAGTTCCATGTCCATGTGAGGAAGAACTTCGGTCCTGTGAGAGTGACAGAGCACTAGGACAGGCTGCCCAGAGAGGCTGTGRAGTCTCCTCCTCTGGAGATCTTCCAAACCCACCTGGATGCCACCCTGTGCCCCGTGCTCTAGGGGTCCCTGCTGGAGCAGGGGGGTTGGACCAGATGATCTCTAGAGGTCCCTTCCAACCTCAACCATTCTATGATTCTATGTAATTTTCAGAAGTAAAAATCACCTGCAATTTCCTTTGAAAACCATATGCATCATGAAGACTTAAAATGTTAGTATGCTTGTCTGGGCTGGCTGTCTTAGTTACTTAAGATAGATCAAAACAGAAGGAAAGGGTGGTCCAAAAATCCAGAGTTTTTGAAGGGTTAGCTCATTGGCTGAAATATTAGCTTCTCTCACAAAACTGAGCATGATATTCCACTCAAATTTAAATCCAAATGACTTGGTCCTTATTGCTCTTTTCAATTAGCTCACAAACACTTTTCTTGTAGGGTTTCACACTACAAGGCTTTGGTCGTTGTTGTTTTGTTTGTTTGTTTTAGAAAATAAGGGAAGTAATAAATAAAAGGCACTGGCCTGAAGTACTGAAGTGATTATGAGAATTCCTTGACCCTGTTTCTAAAACCTAAGTCAGAGGGAAAGCCTGTAAAAATGAACTCCCAACTTAACTGTTAGTATAATACACTAGAAAGGTTTTGAGAATAATCAGACAATTCATTAGGGAACAAAAAAAAAGGTTTGCAAGAAGGACAGTAATGTCTTAGAGGTCAAGAAATATTGGAAGAAAGTAACAATTGTCAATTGACAAATGTTAATATAAGTAAATTATTTCAAAAGAAATCTTGAGAAGTGCTTCAGTCACTGAGAAAGCATAATAAAAGGCAATAATGTTTTATCAAAAGTGTATCATGCCTGATTAACCTAGTAACTTCCTTTGATTGGCTGATTAAGATCCTTTCAGGTGATGGAAAAGCAATATTATACATGGCAAGTGGCACTTTTTTAGTGGGAAAAGATGTGGCTAAATGAGTTGGCTAATGGGGAGATAGCAATAGGTTGCACTGAAAGAAGTAGCCCTAAGGAAATATTACAGGCTGTGTTCCCTGAGAATTGGTATGAGCATAGAATTTGTTCAAAATTTCCATTACAGATCTTGCCACAAAATGCAAAGTGTTCTCATAAAATAGATTGATGACTCAAAGTTAGCATATAGTAGAGGGGTGAACTGAGCTATCTTCCAGAAATAATTGGATGAAGCTAAAGACTGGAACAACAGTACTGGCGTGACTTTTGCTGATACAAAATTAAAAAGTTGTATATTTCAGGATTAATAATAGGAATGTCTTTTCTAACCTGGGAACACAAGCATCGAAGAGAAGAGCACTTTAGGACCTAAGCTTATCAGCTGTGAGGCAGCTATGGAAAAAGCTTGTATCATCCTAGGATGCATCATTCAATACATTCACAGTAGAGATGGGAATATTTGTAAAGGCACTAGTATAACTCTGCCTGGAAGGCTGTGTGTAGTCCTGGCTGCCCATGTTCAAGGAGGGTGACCTCTAATTATAATATATGAAGAGTGGCAGCAATTACCTGAGAAAAGGAGGCAGAAAAGGAGGCTAGAAAAGCATGGCTTGTCTAATCTGGCAAACAGAGGATAAGAGCACTGTCTGTCAAAATCTTTTAATTTATGCCAAAAAAGAGAGAAAAGGAAGAGAGTAATATTTAAGCCAGAGGGCAGTGTTGGCCTAAAGGCAGAWTGACATGCATTAGGCATGCATACTTTTAGGCTGGCTATTAGATAATGTTTTCAGAAGGTTTTTAGAACAGACAGAAAAAACAGACTCCTCAACTAAGAAGGTCCATTTAAATGTCCTGGATGATAAAATGTTGGACCCAGGTTATATGCACAGTTCATAAATGACTATTGAGGAAGGCAATGCCACCTATAAGGCCCTTTACATCATACGAAAAATATAATGAAAAAAACCCCTGTTTAGATAGGATATAAGCATGCAGGAGTGAACACTTCCCCAAAGATAATTTCTATGTATATCTGACATTTCAGGGAAAAAAAAATCTACTTTTTATGATGTAGTGCAGTTCTATAATTAAAGTTTATCACAATGTCTGTATTTTAGGATGAAATTCAAAAAGATATCAATGACAATGAAGTATTTACCTGCATTGACAAAATAGTATACAACCTAAACTTTGCTTTACTAGAATATTTAGCATTAAACTTGTAACTGAAACATCCTAACCTTTGCACAAAATTATCTGGKTCAACAATATAGTACGTTCAGAAATTTCACAAAATTAGCACTTCYTCTTGCAAACTCCTGTTCAATCCAAACAGTCCCTTGAAAGTTCAGGGATYAGATAAAAAAGGTGACTTACAGGACTAATAGTCTATGAAACCAGACTCATATCTTACAATAAAAAGACAATCTAAAAGTGTTCATTACAAAGAAATAATAGCAAAATACCTGTTCGGACAGTCGCTGAAGTCCTGCTCTTCTCAGCACAAGATAATGATGCCACGGATACTGTGTATACATGACCAGGAAGCAGATGGTCAAATGTAGTGTTTGTCTCATTTGTTGTGGTTTTATTGATTTCCTGGTATCCATCCATGAGGGAAGCAATGTAGAAGCTGCCTCTACTGCCACCTTCTAGAATCCAGCGAAATTGTATTGCTTTCCCAGTCACATTCTGAATTTCGATGGACACTGGCACTGCAAAGAAAGTAAGTCTCTTGTAGCTGAGAGAAGTTCATTTCACTTCTACCATTCTACTCATTTCACATTGAAGAAAAGAAATAAAAAATAAGCAAATACAAATCTTTGTGAGTTTTCTGAGGGCTGATTATGACCCTTTATGCCAGTCTCCTGTACAGGCAGAAAAAATTCTCTTTGCTCTATGAATGCAAATCATAATGCACATCATTTGAAGGCTCCAAAATAGAAAAGGGTCATATTCTCTCGGCTTCTAGTCTTTTTCACTGCAGGCAAGGTAGCTGATCTAGTGAATATTAAAGATGGACTATTTGGTATTTGACTCAGACTGATATCTCAGGAGAACAGACTACTAAAACACAGTCAGGAAACATCACATTTAGGGGAGCAGCTAGATGTTTTAAAACTTCAAGAAAGATCACCTATCACTCTAGTTTATCCCTGGAGGTTATCACTTTAGCCCATGTAGGACTTTACCAGAGTGTAGAAACTGCCTTGACTGGGATTTATATGATTATATGTCTTCAGTAGGTCTCACAGAATTCTCCTTCTGAAGTTGTTTCTGGATATTTTAATTAATAACTTACGTCACTGGTGAGCCAGAATATCTGATCTGATTTTAATGATGCATTTTGGATAGGTTTTGTTCTAGTATGCAAGATTAAATATTTACTCACTGCAAGATCCTGATCCAAATATGGTAGTTAGAGTAGAATTGGCTGTGGATCCTGTAAATCTAACTATAGCACTTTCTGCAGGGACTGTAGTCATGTGTTCTGTGAAAACAGCAATTTGAAGGTAGTGAGAATTGTTTTGAAAGGTTTCACCAAGATATGATATTTAATCCTTTTAAATGTGTGTATATGTGTGTATATATATATATATATAAAACTTTCAGAAAAACAAATTCAAAAATATAATGACATCTTTGGTCTAATTTGTTACCCATAATGCCTGTTATCACATAAAAATCCAATCATTCAAAGACTAGTATAAGTAATCTTAATGAACTATTACCTCAGAGAGGGAGGGAAAAGACCTTATATGCCATTTTTTAAAGCTTAAGGGAATGATAGTATAAAGCAGTTACCTGAAGGTAGATTCTGCTTTTGTTGACAAACTCTCCCTGGAACTTGCATACTCCTATCTGTGAATCCTTCTTTGCACTGACATGAATAACTTCCTCCTTCAACAGTGCAGATAGCATGTTTGGAACAGTCATTTAATCCTGGCTGACAACTATTCCTTGCTACAGTGAAGGCAAACAGAACAACAACATTTTAATCCATCACCGGAAAAAGAGTTAAGCAATACTGTTTGCAATTCTCTTGCCCCACCTAATATTCCCACTGGTGATAAACTAATATTTGAATTCATACTGAAGCATGMAACCATACCTTCTATAAAAGTCTTTTTAAGATCAACTTTCAATACTGTACTCCTGTTAAAGGCCTCCATAAAAGCATCTGAAATCTCTTTTTTTGTTATATTTTTGCCGATATCCAACACAATGTTGAAGTCCACAATCACGCTGCCATTCCTGAGGCTATTAATTACAATATGCATTTTTCCCTCCTTTATTAATTTTAGGGTCTCCTTTGGCAGATGTTCTTCAATCTGTAAGATAAAAACTTCACATTATCATTTTTTCCTCTGTTATCATTGAGAATTGTTAGAACATTATACAAGCTGTAATTCATTTAAAAGCATCTTTTGTAGGAGAATTTGTATACCTATGAGAAAGACTTTCATTTAAACCAGTGCCTGCAAGGGCCACAACATAAATAAGAGATTTACACCTCCATAATCACAGCTTTGGATTTTATTTCACCCCATATTTCCTAGCCACATTTAATAATATTCATGCCTGCATCCTTGTGATTACTTACATTAGAAAGAATTTAATGAAAAATGAATTTTATTTTAAAGGTCCTAAGTAAAATACCTCTTTAATGAATTTATTTTCAAACTCCTTAAATGCTGTACTCGATTTGTTTTGGTATTCAGGAATGAAATCTTCATTGATAATCCTAGTGGTTCCACTGAAGACATTAGCAGCTGTGGGGATATTGAAGACAGGATAACCAGTCAAAGTATAGGCACTGTTTAAAAACGGTTGCCCAGCTAAGCACCTTTAAGAATAAGAGCAAGCCAGAAATGAAGGTAGTCTAGTTAACTTCCTGCACCACAGCCAGTCAAAACACAACTCATAATTACTTTGTACCATTCCCTGACCAGTGTATTCCTCACCTTTTACTTGATGTGTCTGAGGGTGGAGAACAAGCTGTTACATGATAGGAAGGGAAGGATAGAAGGGGAGGGTTACCTCCCTTGACCTGCTGGCAATGCTCCTCCTGGTGCAGGCCAGGATTCCATTGCCCTTCTTGGCCACGAGGGCACATTGCTGCCTCATGGTTAATTTCTTGTCAACAAGGACTCCCAAACCCCTCTCCACAGAGCTGCCTTCCAACCGGTCAACCCATAATCTGCCCTGGTGCCTGAGATTATTCCTCCCCCGGTGCTGGACCCTGCACTTTCTCTTGCTGAACCTCATGAGGTTCCTCTGTGTTCAACTCTCCAACCTGTCTAGGTCCTTCTGAATGGCAGCGCAGCCCTCTGGAGAGTCGGCTACTCCACCCAGTTTGGTGTCATCCGSAAACTTGCTCAGAGTGACTCTGTCCCCTCATTCCAACACTGGGCCCAGTACGGACTCCTGGGGGACACCACCAACCACAGATCTCCAACTAGGGATTCCTGCAGTGTATTGATTGTGAGGGCAGTTGAACACTGGAACAGGTTGCCTAGAGAAGTTGTGGAGTCTCCATCCTTGGAGATACTGAAAACCCAACTGGACACTGTTGGTGTTCACCGCTGTAGTTAACCCTGATTGAGTAGGGGGTTGGACCAGATAATCACCCGAAGACCACAATTATTTTGTGACTCTGTGACTCTGCTCTCTCCAACACATGGCTTCCTGTACCACGCATTGCTGCTCTTAACAACCACAGATTATGCTGTCCCATGAGAGTCACAAAGCAAGAATCCAGATATTTCAGATGTGAACTTAACTACACAGGTATATTTTCTTGTAATCATCTATTATGCTGCAGCTGCTGTTCGTTGCAGTCAGCAGCAGGAGCTGTAAGACTCCAAAGTTTCCTAGGGCTGTGGCTCTGAATCTGACGGCACCACGTAACAGGGAACTCAAAGAAAGCTAAAAGTCGTATGTGAAGATRCAGGAGCAGGCCTGGCTGGGGAATTAAGGAGTATGAGGACAGGAGGGAATGGCATGTGAATTGGTTCTAGTTCAGCAAGATAGAAAATTTATCWGGAAGATCAGGGAGGCTATCGATTTCAGCCTCATGAAAAAATTGCAGATGGACTTCTAGCAGCTGAAAGTTTGGCCTCTTTTTTTCCTACTGATTTCAAGATATAATTATCCATATCTAAGAAGGCATTCAAAGAAAAAAGGGCTTCATCTTCTGGACATGCATGTGATAACTTTGTAAACATAAAAAAGAGAGGTTCCCAAAGGAATTACCTGTCCGAACTGTCAACGAGGTACTGACGTTCTTAGAGCAAGTTAAAACGTCCACAGATATTTGGTATTCATGATCTGGAAGCAGATTTAGAAATGCAGTACTTGTTTCATTTATGCTTTTCTCTTCTGCTATTCTAGAGCCCTGCCAAAGATGCRCTCTGTAAGCGCTCTCTCTTGTGCCACCTAGGGATCTCAAGTTGAATTGTATCATTGTGCTGGTCACACTCTTCAGCTCTACAGAGAAAGTCATAGGCTCTAAAAAGGAAAAAGGAAACACTTATGAATAAGGCATGTATTTACATTATGCACGTCTCTAAAAGTAATACAGCAATGCAAAATAGACTGTGTAGTGAACAATTTAAGTCTCTGTGATGCTTTTGACTCAGTRTGAAAGACCAAATTCTACCTTATAAGGTCTATGCATATCTCCCATTGAACCCTCTGAAAGTACTGTGATCCAGCTTCAACTAGAAATGACACTTAGCTCTTGCTTTCAAAATCTAAGATTGCTATTTTGCCCTAACAATGAAAATCATATACCCCCAAATATATGGTATTTTTGATTTGTCCAAAATAGAAAAGGTTTCTATTCTCCACTTTTACTTCTTTACAGTTACTGTTCCTTTAAAAGAAATTGAAGAAAGCTTCATTGTTGAAGCTTTGTCTTGAAGTCTTTGAATAAAAAGGCAATTGGCAAACACAGGGATGACAGCTAAAAAAATACTCGATGCAATTCTACTAAACAGTGAACTGCCTATAAAAAGGAGTTCGAGAATTTAACTCAAAAATAAGACTTTCAGTACCAATTAAGAAAATTTTTCAAATGCCAYATTTTACGTTTGTGAATGATTACTGTGAACAAATGTAAAATCTGGACATGTAGATGAAATTAGAAATTGCAATMATGGTTTCTTTGTAAAGTGCATTAATGCATTAACCCACATTTCTGCTCTAACATTTAATTCTAAAGGAGATAGTTAAATAGTTACAATACAGGGTGCAAATAATATTCTATAAATTCTACAAAATTTTAAAAATATTTCAATGTGAAAATCGAGAACTATACCTTGAAATACTTACTACAAGCCTCTGGAAAAGATGCATATATAGAAGTTGAAAGAATGGAACTCTTAGTAGAAATTTCAGTGCTTCCTCTAACACTGGGTGTATTATTACGTACATCACTGCTTAGAGAGATAAAGGGAACAGTTGGGATAAAGGCAGTTAGTTTTGGTTTTGAAGTCAA